>VXAC01007212.1:2026982-2092190 GCA_013399225.1 Rhipidura dahli | reverse complement strand
CTAACAGAATTCCTATTTTGATAAAAAAATCCTATCCATACCTATCTACTCAACTGTACTAAAAGAAAACGTTATATAAAGGAAGATACATACAATGAGGAGAACAAAATATTACAGAATAGATTACATGAAATACAACCCAAACAAACCTTTTTGATAATCGCTATCGTCATGAGAACTCTCCTGAAAGCAGTGAATATTTAAATCTTCAAAGTAAAAACCAGAATTTTAAGTTCTCTCAATACATCAGTACATGTATTAATAATCTTACATATATACATATATATAAAGTATATGTATAATTGATATGAATTTCTATAGGTCACCTATACAGCATAAAATAATATCACTGAAACAAATTTTTCAGAGCAGCCACACAATTTATTCAGTTTGGTTCTATCAAAGTAGTTGATGATCTGGGGCACCCTCTTTTGATCAAAGAATAAAAGAAGACAAATTCCTTATGATGACAAATGTCAAAGGAAATAAGGAATAACTTAGGAAATCACTGAAATCTTTCAGTTAGGACATTAAATATATTTAGGAGAAAAAGAGTTATGTTGTAAGATAGTGTCTTATAAAACAGTTAGTAAATTAAATTAGAACTAAACCAAATCAAATTGACAAAATTCTATTTTATATCATAGGATGTTAGGATTATTTCTTCCTTCTCTTTCGGGCAATGTTATTTCCTATTTAATGTACCCATGGATCTACTTATTTTATAAAAGTTTTAAGTGCCCCCACATTCAGAAAAGTACTTAAAGTTAAATGCACACTCTAGAGATGGTTACACGCTCATGTGAGAGGTTCCATGGGTATGCTTGGTACAAAGGAAGCCCTCCAAGGAACACCCTGTTCACACACTGATGTACATCTATACAGACACACAGGACTGTAGGCACAGGCACAGATGAGGGCTTAACAAGACAACGAACAAAATTTTAGAAAGGAGAAAATGTTGCTCGACCACGTTTTTTTTTAAAAATCAATTATGACCTGCATAAGGTGAATGATTCATTGATGGAGTATATTCCTTCCAATTACTTATTAAAACCTATCAAAATGTATAGATTAACTTAAATGGCCTAACACCAAAAATTTATTGTAGCAGCTTGGGAAATAACCTGCACTGTGCTCTCTCCATTCTAAGATTATCCTGAGGGCATTTTTCGATGTCAATTTCTTGGAAGGAAAACAAACAGTAAGATGAACACTGCACCCTAGGCTGGGCTGAGAGGAAAGAAAAACCAGCAGAACTTCAGTAGGTGAGATAATGGGGAGCACGGGCAATAAAAGAAATACTGAAAATGGTCACGTCTGTGTGGGCATGCACTACAATGTAGCTCAGGGAAAGGGATACTGTTAGGAGTCAGAGACAAAACAACATTAGGATAGATGTCATGCACATTAAGAGAAAGAGATCTGAAACATTTACATCCTGATTTTTTTTTCTATACAATTATCAGTTGCAATTACACATCAAAAGAAACAAATCTACCCCCAGTTGCGATGGATGAACATCTGCACTTTCCAGACGTTCTTTTCCACAGGATTTCTTTGCAATAGCATAGAACAACCAATCAGTCATTTAATGACAGCATTATAACCCATTATGTTCAAGAGTCAATTACTCTAAGACCTTACAGTTTTATCACATACAATATGTCTAAATTGGATGCAATACTGTGGATCAATCAAATTCAAAATTTTATTTGAATCTGACTGTATAAGGCTACAAATGATTTATACTGAGGAGAGGTGACAAGGAAGAAGAGTCAAAATTACCAAACACCACACAGTTGATGAGCCCTTAAAGAATTAACTACTTCTTTCATTGATATATGGCCTGTACACAAACAAGATAATTGCAGTTTAAAGAAAGTGTCTGGCACTTTTTCCATTTGTAACAAAGCCCAGAAATCAGCAAATACTGATTGGTTAATCGGAAACACAGAGCACAGAGCACAGAGCAGCATGTGGAACTACGACCATATGTGAAAATGGGATTGCCACAGCAAGGACAGTAAGGGTCATAGGGCATACATAAGTAGGAAATCAGTCTTTATTAGTCTGGCTGCTCATGGAAGAGTTTGTTAGTATTACGTTCATGTATGGATGTGCAATCATTAATAAAACAGAACTATAAGTTACTTTTAAGAAATGAAATACAATATATGTCTAGTCTGCCCAAGGGATGAAGAAATGCACATCAGATGTATTATTTACAAATGTTATATTTTTCAGCATCTTGACATTTGCCCGTTTGTAAAGGCTATGGCTGATATATCTCGGAAAATAAAAGAATTTATTCCTGTACTACAGGAAAAGAGGCTATGCTCCATCTGACGGTCAAAATAGTTACAAATTCATTACTGGAAAATAAGATCTTCACTGGCTGTAAGAGAGCATTACTCCATCAAGATCAATAGTGCTGATTGACTGTAACAGGGGAAGTGTCAGAAACATACATCAACACATCTTAATATTTTTTTTTTTTTTTTTAATAACAGCCCATATATCAAATCAGTTTCACAAACAGTTCTGTGTGTCTCTAATGGGTAAACGTGGCATTCAATCAAATTACATGTAAGTAGGCATTACTAAAAACACGGGCCAAAAAGACAGGCCCAAGTACAAGCATTTAGGTTTTCAGTTGTCGTAGGTAGGTGCTGTAAGCAGTACCAGAGGATGGGAAAGGAAACTTGGATATTGAAACAGCATGGAGGAAGCTGGATTTAGGAACACGTGATCAAATATGAAAAGTCATCTCTTCCAGGCAAGTTAATAGCATAACATAAAATACATGGCAAGATATTCTACAAATTCAGAAACCACAGGTGATAGTCTATCATTAGGCTAGTTTGGATTCTAGAAAATTTTTACTGACAATATTTTAAGAAATTAACTTAAATTCAGTTATGGTTCTGTTTAAAAGCATTTAATAAAAATATGTTGCCTTTCTCTTACCATGAATAGTTTTCCCACTGCCTTCCGTTTTGAGCGTGTGTTCTCTTAACAAAAAAAACAACTTCAATAAAAGACTCCTTTAAATTTCTTCAAGAAAACTCCACTTCTACCATGAAGTGAAACATCCGCATAAATTCAAAGTAACAGGATACATGGAACCTTGATTTGACAACTTTAAAAAATAAAAAGTTCATTTTTAAACATGGTAGTCTGTGATATATGCATGGTATCTTTCAGGTATGTTATAAAAAAAAGTTTTCCTCTTTTATGAAAATTGTTTTGTCTTCTTGATACATATGTAACCCTTCTCAGACGAAGAGTTGCTTCTCCCCTCTCTTTTTTAAATATGGATTGGCCATAAATAAATAAACAAATATTTAGATCAGATATTTGCCAGGACTCCTGGCAAATAACTTCAGTTACCTGAAGCGCCACTCCTGTTCACATAATCAGCTCAGTTGCTAATGTGGGAAATTTTGCTCTGCGCCAGCTGGTATCTTCTCACTACCTTAGACCAGGGCCTGCCTTCTGGGTTCACTTGGAAGGGTTTGGATCTTTTATCCTTAGTTTTTTGTTGGTTTGTTTTTCTTTTAATTTCTCATATTGCAAGTATGTAGGGCTGCTGGAGTCTGTGTTCACATCTCTATTCTTTCCATTACACAGTACGATTTTGGGTGTCTTATTATCTATCATTAATTTCTGGTAGCAGATAGACAAGTATATAGGAGTTCTGGGGATCTGATGACCCTTGGACATTTTTGAGTAATTTTATTGCACCATCATCTTTGAAAGCAAAAAATTCAATTTGGTGTCCCAGATGTTTACTTCAGTTCCTATCTTCACTGACAAGAAAAATACAGGGCTAAACTTCCCTTCTAGATTTTTACCTCTACTTTCTGTACTGGAAGGTGCAACTAGACTATAATGTTTAATAGCTCTTCACCTACATTTTCCATCCTTTTGTTTAAATGCAACGTCATTCTGTGGATTGGCAAATCTAAGTCAGGAGGGTTTGAACTACTCCCTAAGGTTATTCTTTCTGTCTATTTTATTAAAAATATGTTTTTGTTACTAGAGTAAAAAGAAATTGAAAGCTAATAGATTTGACTCTTCTATCCACAATAAACCTCTGGATGGATACTTAATGAGAATGTGTATATCTGGGATAATCAAACAAAGCATATCCCTAACCAACACAGGTTAGCGAGACAGGAAATCCTACATTTCTTACTCAGACACATTTTCCATAAAAACAAAAGTTTTTGTTATACTGTAATGTAGTCAACTCACATTCTCTGTCAAAGGTACAAGATGCACATTCCTTCTGACTCAGAATGATCAACTCTCTCCTGTCACTTTCATTATCAAAGCTCGCATTGCAGCTTCAGTGGTTTCTTTAGTATTCCTGCTCTATGTTTACAAGGAATCAGCTTTTTGTAGCCAAATAAGTAATAAATTCTGTTAATAATGTTATTAGGAAAGCAGGGCAACCGAGATGACAGATTCCTCTGACAACAAAATAGTGCATATTCTTAACTGTCATTTAAAGTAAATGGGGTAAGATGGTCAAAAGGAGTATTAGAAAAAAAAAAAAAAAACCGAAAACACTCAAAACTCAAGTCACAAAGTATCATACTTAAAAAGAAGAAGAAATAAAAGAAGAAAAAAAATTACCCCTCATAACAGGTCCTACAACAGAATATTCACTGTATTTACATGGCTCTTCTCGTACAGCTTAAAATTTTTGCTGAGAAATTATTGACATATTTAATTCATTATATTTTCATTATATTTTCAAATTAATCTATGACTCTCTGCAAGGCATAAAGGAACAGATTGACACCCATATATAAAGCAGACTCATGGCATCACTACTGCACAGTGTGCAAGTCTAAAGAAATGTTCTTTTCCCTGTGACTGCTTGGGAGCCGCTAGGAAGAGCCTTTGCCTGCTTCAGCATCATCTGAAGATGAACTGTTGCGGGGTTAATTGCAAAAAATACGTACTTTCTCCCTCTCTAAGAAACATTTACTCTGCATTTCAGACTGGGGATTGCGAGGGATGAAGTCGAGCCTGTGCATCTGCTGTTTGCTGAGTGCTGACTCAACACCCCCGCCACCCCGCCCCATCCTGCTGTCCCACATAATTATTTTGTGGAGTGTCAGTGAAGAGAAAGACCTGGTATTAAGCATTGCTGTTTTTCTTCTCCAGACATGTAGTTTACACAATTTCTGAAACTGCTGTCTGTTTATCTCTTAATTTGCCAAGAAAAACCAAAGCACTCACTTTTACAATGGCATAAAACTGAAAGTATGTATAACCAGAATTAAAAATTGCACTAAGCAAAACTTGTCAAGTTTCATATTAAGAAATATTTTTTAATTTACCAAATGTGATTGCATATGCAAGCTTTATTTAACTAGTTTATTATTTTGATTGCATACCTCCAAAATATGTTTTCAACTAACGTAATTGTGTTAATTTGCATCTTGAAAGGGCACCTTTGCAAAACTGAGCATTTTATCAAGGTTATTTCTGCTGAATCAAATGAAATTCATACATGAAGTTGTAATAATTACCTTCAATATTTAGCATTGACTAGGGAAAGAAAAAACCAAAATGTTCAAATCTTCTTACCATAATGCAATTTAAAAAACTGAATACATAATGGATTTTCATTGAAATAAATACAAAAATAAATTATTTCTGGCTGTCAGGGAATTCTTAAAAAAAAGACCTGAACAAACATGATGTGACAGAGATAGAACCCTTTCCCTTATGCTAAGGATAGCAACAGATAAAGTGTCCTAATCAACAGTTGATCAAGCAGAGGCTGTTTAATAGAAAGTTTAACAATGTATTGCATAGCCCTTGCCTTGATTTTACTCACAGGTGATTTTGTATCCTTTTACTTAAACCAGTGGTCGAGCCTGTATTTTTTTGCATTTTTTTCTAAGAAGGTTTTTTTTTCCCAAGTGAGTACAGTCTTGTTCATACACATGACTCTGTGTAAGTGAACCACAGCACTTAAGCTCCTTTTTGGCTCTCTAGACTCTATAGAACTGAGGTAGGAGAAGAATGTCATTTAGGGGGTAATACTGGTATATCACCTCATTTTCTGGCCTCTGCAAATGAGAGAGGATGCTTGCTTAAACTAGAAATAATATTGCAGGCACTCATCCAATAATATGCAGATTAAATAATCTGTTATACACGAAACTGGAATGAAATATCCAGATTAACAGCATTGAAAGACCCCTTTGGATATATTCACAAGTGACTAGTTTAATTACATGGAATCTCATTAATTACATTATTTCAAATCTGATGAGTTGTATCCCAGTAATGCTGATATAGTTAAGATTAAAAAATGGGGATGTAACAGCCTGCCTTGTTATCACTGTGTATATTGTCACAGCTTCGCAGTGAACTGTGACTGAGATGTATTAGCAGGTCAAAAGTGCAAAGCTTTTCAATTTTTAAAAATTCTAGAAAATGGATGACATTCAAAGAAAAGCTTATTCTTAGCAGGGAACCAAACAAAGTGGCATTATTTTTTATATATATATTCTTAAAGAGGGGTAAAAGGAAAGAAAAAAATGCAGACACTGTTATTAAAAGGCTCTACTTCATGCCAGGCTTCTTCTATATGTTTATTGTGTACAATTTACTGCTTAAATCCCCTATAAAGTTCACACAATGATTTGGATAAAACCAGAAAGAAAACTGCTATGTCTTTTTCTTCCTGGAGTGGCAGAGGTTGGGCCAGAGGTGAGATCTCAATGAATTACACTCGTAAGTGCCTATCAATTATTGATAACAGTACAGTTAGATGCATTATTTTATCTAAAATTAGAGCCATGCAATTGGGTTTTCACAGGAGTTCGCTCCAGCAGCTTTATGCAAGTGTTGGCAGCTGAATGAGGTTGGACCTGACTACATCTTCTTTAAAGAAACAGATAATTAAGTATCTCCCAATCATCTGTCCTCTCCTTTTGTTCCCCCTCCTTTTCAAAAGGTTAAAACTTGAATACTTTAAAAATCTGAGTAATAAGAAAAAGAGTGTGATGACCTGCTAAACTTTCTAACCTTTATTACTCTTAAAAACATTTTTAACATTTGATGTTCCACAATAATTTTGCTAACGTTCAATATTTTTCCATTTAGGAAAGCCCGAACTACTTGCCCCTGTGGCAAGATAAAGACTTGGGTTAGTAATGTAATCAATAAACATTGAGATAATTAGTAAGATTAGTAAGTTTCTTGCAAAGGGGATAAGGGAGAATGCTCACTACATATTTATACTTCAAAAAATCTTTTCTCAAATTACATCACATTTTCCACTGTTGCATATGTTTCTAGCATACATAAAAAGGATGAGGTATTCTTTGACAGTCAGTGCCTTGGGCTGAATTCTAGAGGGTATCAGTTTGGTCCCGGAGTCCCTGGAAAACCTTTGTATATCTTTGTATACCTGTTTCACTAGCCTTGAAGACTTCATCTGAGCTCTTATATATTAATGGACTGTAAGAGTAATTATTAACTCACATAGAGCTAATGATATAAATATAATTGAAATTTAAATTCTCTTCCTAAATTTTGCAAAACTTTCTAGGGTGTTAAAGCACAAACTATTATTTTAAAGACAAAGCCAGGCCTCTTAAGACAACACTAAAACTAGAGATAAGGCAGGACATCACGAATCTGTAAGCATTTCCTCTTTTAATTTGGAGTTGAAGCTGGACCTCTATAAACCATCTACTTTCAACACGGCAATATTTCCTATGTAAGGAAGGCCAGTACACAGAGTTGTAACAGGATTTCTACACTCACACCTATAGGTTCCTTCTTTTAAACTGTGAAAAACTTGCCATATATAGAAAGGCTGTCAGCCTGCACCTGATGAGACACCATCATGCTTCTTCAGTAATATTTCAGCTGTGGAATTTTATGGATGGCCTTGTCTTGAGAATCCAATGGACAGGATTTGACATGATAATCCTGCTGTCTTTATGCTTACCTATAAAAGTCAAAAGTCCTGACAGAAAAGTTTGCCATGCACCTCATCAGGCCCTGGATTCTGGAAACCAAGGATGAAAACACATCCTCAGAACACCCCACCTGCATCACCTCTTCCCACAATGTTAAACAAAGGACTTGTACCTAATGACTGCTACCTGGGAGATTTGTGTAGTTCTGAGACATTTTGAAAAATTCCATTTTTTTCTGGATGCATTATGGACATGTCTTAATCAACCAAAAATACCTAGAATTGTTATGTAAAATGTCATTCAAAGTAGCTGTTTACCATCATGATTGTTATGAATCATCTATTTAGGAAGGGAAAAGTATTGCCAATTGTTTCTTAATTGTTGGCCTATAGGCTTATAGAGCCATTATTGATAAATTTCTGGGTAAGAGCACTGATTAATCTTTGTCATATGATTTACTTTACACAATAAGAAAGATTTGTTAATATCCAATGATGATAAAAAAACCTTAACAATATTAAAAATATATTTTATAAATACCTTCATGACTGAGTCTATAATATTAATCTACTGTTGTTAAATCAGTCAGTATTGCATCCTATTTTGTAAATGACTGAGTATTTGTCCTTTTCTGTATGTATATTTAGCACACCACAAAAAATATTCTTTCACTTCTTTCATAATGGTAATAAAAAGAACCTGATTACTTTTTACTTGTCCATAAAACATGTCCCCACAACAACCTGAAGTTGATTAGGCCAGTATATCAAATACACATATGGAACTGTGCTCGCAAAGTAAGGCTTACTGAAATGTATGTACAAATTAGATGATTGCAATATTTAATAACTCCAAGAACCCTTGTTAATGTAACACTTTTTTCTGCGTTCAGTTATTTGAAATGGAAGTGATTTCTAGCCAGAACATGCTGGGATTTCAGTGTTTAAATCAGCCCTCCTTTATCAACACAGTGATCATAACTGCTGTAATGAAACATCTCAGACCTTTAAAGTTTGAACACACTGATGAAATACTAAGAAAACAGTTTTTATTCTTTAGCATAAGATTAATTTCAAGGCTGTTGCAAACAAAAACAAAATACCAAACAATATACTTTCCCCTCTCCCCTATAATAAGACTTCATTGAACTACAGAAAAAAAAAAAATCTCAATCTTATTAAAAGTGATGAAATTGGAACACTTAAAGACACTTTAAATGATCTTAGGCTGTACACTTTCCTCCTTGGGTTAGGCCAGGAAGTTAGTTTTAAGAACAACTGAATACTACACAAATCCTAAGCAAAGGAAATTGGCTTCAATGTTTTAAAATGTAAGGTCAGTGGATATTACACTGATTCAATGTGATAGACACAAGACCTGACTGTTTAGATGTGAACCACTCATTTCACATTCATTGCTATTTCTCCACCGTCTTTATTGGAGTCTAGAGTCACCAAAAAAAATCACTCCGTGTGCACTCTACCTCAACAGTAACTGCATTTAGTTTTGCTTAAAATAGAGAATTAATCACTGCCAGTATATATATTTTTTTCCCTGACAGTGCCTAAAGTTTGCAGTGAAATTAGAAAATGATTGTTAATTTACACATACAAGATAATTTTATGTGACTTAAGAAAGATTAAATGGAACAATCAGGAGTGACAGTGGAAGAAATTAAATCAGGATATGAATGAGAGCTGTTTTATACTGTAGGTGTTCCTGCAAAACCTAATGCTAATACTTAAACTCACCAGTTAATCACTTCCCATACTCTTTTTCAAATATTAACCTTTTAAAAAGTTGAATTAGCTTAAGAATAACTTGATATATTATTAGGATTTATTTAAAAAGTCCATACTGAAAAAGAATGGTTCTCTTTTTAAACAGTTTTTAATTATTATGAGGCTTATGTGAAGAGGAAAATATATTTTAACAAGCATCCACACAAGTGGTCTGATTATGTTATTCTAATCTGCAAACCTAATTATCACCTTCTTATGGAGTACAAGGAACAGCTTTAGAAGAAAATTAATGTATCCTATCAGTGGGACAGTTTGTCACTTTATTAAATAATCATCTTCTTCACAAATAAAATTAGAAGCTTCATTGTATTAAGGAAAAAATAAAACCCCTCACACCATTACATATTAAAATTAACTTCCCACCGTTTCTTTAATGGTCTATTAAGCCTTCACTGTGGTGGATTATGAAGTACAAATGAGGATATCAACTGTTTCTAAAATGGTAAGAAACAAATATGTCCTATGTGCATTTTTTATTAAGGTGAGCTATAACTTAACAAACATTTAAACTATTTCCACTAGTTTCCAATGTAGAAAGTGTATGTTATACCCAAAGTAGATAATGTAATTTATTTTTTCTTTTTTTGACCTCAATCATAAGCTGTGGGACAAATCTAACATCTCTCTATGTGTAGCTTTTCTTCTGTAAAATTGACAACATTCTATATTGCAGCCTAGAAGACAAAACCAAGCCATAATCTGAAGTGCTGCCAAAGATGCCCCTGGAACAACTCTTTAGACTGATCTATGCCACAAAAAGTAGAAATCTTGACAGAAATATTTAATATATCATTATTTGAAATAACATTCTACCTAAGACTGAAATTTGACCTCCATATTTTCAAAGCCTTTTTCTAAAGTAATTGCAGAATGTCACAGCTTGTAAATACATACAGGAATCGATCTTGTACACCAATACAGGGTCATACTGTCTGTCCTGTAATGAAGAAATCCTATTGGGCTTACCAGTAAGTAAAGACTTTCTTTCACTGGTCACTGTGTCAAAAAAATATGGTGCAAATTGTTACCTTTGGGTTTTCTCCCCTCTCAGGATACGTTTTATGACTTCCATGTAAAGCTAACCTGGATTATTTTTAGCTATCTTTGATTAGGCTGTATTATGCAGTGAAACCAAAAAACCCCTACACATAATGAAGCCAATTTTAATGGAATTTTCATCTAGAAAGAGTTGTTAGCTAACAGATGGAATATCAGCTTAAAGCTACATATAAAAGCATGCTTAGCTACCCTTTATTAACTATCTCTGGTGAGTCAATGTACATCACCTGGGACTTAGGAGACAGTTTGTGTATACTGTATTTGCATTAAAGGCATAAATTAATATCAAAATCCCAGTCAACTGCTCTTACCTTTGCAATTCTAGCCACAGTTTTCATTGTTACCTGCCAGAGTTGTCACCCTGGTAGCAGGACAGCACAATTATCATCCAAGTCCCTTGGATGAGAATATACTGTTCGGGTGCTCTGCTTCTTTTAAACAAACATTCATCATTTAACACATAAAGAAACAAAACCCCAAGCTGCCTGTCACAAGACAACTTGTACTTTACTTAAGCAGCACAGAGAGAGGAGGTGAGTCTTAATCAGGGCTTTGCAGTGGGGACCCTCATTTCAAGCAAGCACAGCAGCTCTCAATGTAGCAGCAACTGCAAGAGAGGCAAAGCTCCTTTTCCTGTCATGAACGCAGGTTCTGATTTTTTTCATATCAGGGAAACTATTTCCTGCTCAGCACTATCTCTGAGGAAGCTTTACTAACTACATATTTTTTCCTTCTTCCAGAAAGCAGGATACTTTGCTCTCATGGGCAATATAGAATTTCATAAGGTTAAGAACTATAAAGATACTGATTTTCTTTAAGTATTATCTGATACAGTTAAGAGTTCACCTCCTGTGGCTTGTGGGTAAGATATATCCAGCCATAAAAACTGTTCAATATTTAGTCATATTATACATGGACACTATCAGCAGTCTATAAAATAAGACAATCCATCTGAAATATTGGAGGTTACTTAATTTTAAAGTACAAGACAGTATCTGAGTTAATGAAACAAGCCATGAAGTCATTGTTTTATAGTAAACTCTATCTCTGCATTTTTTGACTTACAGCTGTGAAAAGCAAAAGTATGTTTTGTGACAAAAGGTGAAAAATATAAAAGCTCAGACAGATCAGGATTTCAGTGAAACACTGTCTGACATTGCCAGGCAACAAGTCTGTCCTTATTCCCAAATCTAAATTCTTGGACAACAGAATAAGATAATACTCACAGTTAGATATGTCAGAGTGTTTTTAGGAAAAAAAAAAAAAAAGTAATTAATGCTAGAAAAATTGGATAGCAATTATTTATTCTGCAGTGACACTGATACTTTGCCTCATGCTTCTGAACAGACTTCCATGAGGAAAATCACCTCTCTAAATCTTAACGTCACTTTCCCATTTTTTTTAGCATGCATTGGGCTTTTATTTCCATATGCTTTCAAAAGGAATTGTACCTCCAGAAGCTCTCAGACTTCTCACTGTGCATCAAAATCTTGGCACAGAAACTGAATATATCCTTTTCCAAGCTACAGGTTTTAGTGTGCTACCAGTTCACTGCATTAAATGGCCATACTTATGGTTTATTACTTAACTTTACATTGTCAAAGAGTATTCAGGGAGAACTGTACACCACATGCAGTTTTACATCACCTTATTTCACAGAGAATAAAAGAAGATAGTATACAATACAGGACTCAGACAAAATTAATAAATAGACAAAATAAAGCAACACTTAACACTTCAAGTAAGAGACACAGCTGAAAAGCACTTTCCTCTTTCTCTGCCAGCTTCTCCCTTTCCCTTTTTATTAAAATACTAAACCATGAGCCTTAAGCAGCTCTTAATTTAGCTTTATAATAAAAATTGAAATCCTTCTTAACCGAGAATATAGTTTTGTTGAAATCTGTATCCTTGATTATTTTATGAGGTGAAGGAACAAAGTTAAGTCAAGAAAGGCAAGGAAAGAAGGAGTCAAATCAGAAAGAGAAGCAAGAGAAGTCCTAAGATGCCAGAGGAAGGAAAAGATGAGTATGCCTTATAGCAAGAACAAATTTGTAAGTTAAAATTTAATCTCAAAGACTTCCTTCACTTCAGACAGCTAAAATACATTTTGTAAGGACTAAGAAGCTGGAGTAATATATAATATAGGAGAGTAGGGAACAGTTACTTGTGATCCAGTGTACTCAGCCAGTGCACACATTTTATCCAGTACTTCTGCCACATCTCCATTTTGTAATGGAGCATGCTTCCAGGATGGCAGAGCTGGTGCCAACTCAGATGGCCCTCAAAGTACAAGCAAAACAGCCATAGTGGTATTGCCTTGTCCTTTAGTAGTTTTGAATATACCCTAAACATCAGAAGAACATGTGGTCTTGTGCTTCATGCAGACCTTGCAGCGCCATCCAGCTCAGAAGTAGTTCATTACCCAGGTCAGCTGTGACTCTCCATGAATCCTTTTGAGAAGCTGTCACTGAGAATCAGTGAAGGTCCAGAGTAGCCCTGAGGGGCATCTTTCTGTGCCTCTTAGTAGTTCTGTCTTTGGCAGTGTTTGCTGTGTCTAACATGCCTCTCTGAAAGGGACTGTTCTGCACCATGCCTATATTCCCTCATTCTACAGTTTAAGTGACACTGTGCATTGTAGGTTGTTAAGGAAATTACTCAGTCTGACCATTCATGAGACTCTCTGGCAGTCACATTCCCAACACCAGATACTGTCACTGCTGGGACCAAAGCCCCTTCAGAGAGGGCAGCTCCAGTGAGCTGACAGGTGCCTCCTTCGCTCCACACCCCACTCACATGTGGTCAGACCAGGTTTCCTCACCAGTTCAGCTCTAGGTTACCCACAGCAGAGTCTCAGATGTCTCATTCTAAAACACAATTTATTCACAGTGCAGTAACAGAGAGGCAAGTCAAGCTGGTTCCTCCGAGGAGGGACTCCCAACAAAGGACCCCTGGGCTTTTATACCCTAACAGTCCAAGCACATGCAAATCTCTTCCTCCTGAGTCTTTGTCTCCTGCTGCGGCTCCCAGTGTCCATTCACCTGGCTAGCACCACCCTTCATGGCCTTTGTCATAAAAAGGGTTGGCAGTTCATGGCTTATTGTCTCCTGCTGCTGCTGTCCTATTCGAGATTTTAAAACAGCAGCTAGGATCTCTTGTTTTGCCATATTAATACTTGCTAATGGCACATAAACCATCACCTTTCCAGCAGAGGTGTCCGGGTTGCATGATACTTATTTTGCTTGTGTGGATGAAGTATTGGATAAATGTTGCTAATAATTTAAGCAATAGAGTAAAAACTTAGTATTTCATCGGACTTGAAATAATACAAAAGTGCCTCTTCACCTGGCAACCTCATGACAAATTCCCACCTCTTTACTTGTTTTCTGTATTTCTGCTGTAGCTGTGAACTATGACACTTGAATTTGTATTGTAGTCCTGCTCCTATTTTGTTGTTTAGTGACTAAAACACTTTCCGAGTAAGAGAGTGTATCTGATTATTCCTTGTCAGAAGGAGGACTTGAACCCCAAACTCCCTCTTCCTGGCTGACTGCCCTCACTATGATGCCAGTGTAAAAACAGCCCCATGGCAGCGGTGCCCTGGCTGCTGGGCAGCTTTCCTACTGCAAGGTTTTTTTTTTTTGGATAAGCCATACTTAGTTAGGTCAATCCATTCGGGTTTAATTTGAAAAGCCCACAACAATTTGTCAATAAAATTTGTTCCCAAATCACTTTCACTGGAGATTTACACTACAATTCTCTATGAAATCAAACCAGCTAAACATATTGAAGATTTCATTCAGTGTGAATAGTCAGCTGCCTCTTATCAGCAAGAAGAACATATTTCTTTAAATAACACTTTTTTCTTTCTTTGAACATCAACAAAATCTTGATAAAAACTCTAGATTGACAACTTAACACAGCCTTCAAGGCTTTACTATCAAAATCCAAATTACTTAAGAAGCTTCTGCTACTTCTGCTGTTACTATAGTTATTAATATATCACCACAACTAAAAGAAAAAATCCAAGAAGTATTTCAGCTCATTAAAAAAAAAAAATCAATGCTGCCCTTGTTTTTTATACATTGTGAGCACAGATACACTAACCACAGAGAAAGTTCTCCAGTTGGCCATTATACTCCCAAATCACAAGTTACTGTTCCAAAGAGCATTTGATGCCTTTAGACATCTTCATAATTGGCTCAGAAATAGCATGCTGCAAGAAAGGTTAACAGACCTTGCTGTCCCTCATATGGACAAATCTTTATTAAAAACAGTGTAACTGAAAGGTTCTCAAGAATCAAGAAACCATTGCAGCTGTTCCCTAAGTTTAATTTGAACAACAAAAACAACAACCAAAAAAAAAGGCACAACAAACTTCTTCCTCTGACTATTAAACTAAAATCTAAACTCAAATGTAGCTTTTACTACATTTACCTATGTCATGTGGATCCAAGTGATACTCTGGTCCTGAATTTTAGGTCATCAGAAAAAAAAAATAAACTAAGTTCAATATTATTTTAAAATTAATATTAATTTATTAACCTAAGGAACAGTATTAATTCTTGCCATAACTAACCTGACTTACAGGGATTGAAACTGGATAGAGCTGGAAACTTTCCAAGCTTAATAAATTCCAACCAACCACTAGATAACAGTTTTTATGTCCAATGATTTTGTCCTTTTCTTGTTGTGGTCCATTTTATGCCACAGCATGCAAACATAACAGAAACATCAAGCTCATTCTCCCAGTCCCTGATCAGTAATGAATTCAGAATTCTGTAACTCCTGATCTTTAAAAGTCTGAGAAACAATACCAAAATTGCACTGTTCCCCACATGTTTCTTTGCCCATCTTGTATCCTGTCTCAGTAGCTTGCCCAAAAAGTACTCCTGGATGTTTTGAGCTGGAAGGAGCCAGGGGTTCACCAATCCCTTAGCCAACAATCTGCCACATGCCTCGTTGATCTGAACCCTTTCACCCAAACCAGAGCTGAACATTAGGGAGCACTGAGACTCATAATATATATACAATGTGTATTTCCTGAAGGGCAAAGAGAGGGCTAATTGAACATGAACTATTTTTGTTTGAGCAATCTGGAAGAATTTTTTAAAT
This sequence comes from Rhipidura dahli, assembly GCA_013399225.1. NCBI lineage: Eukaryota > Metazoa > Chordata > Aves > Passeriformes > Rhipiduridae > Rhipidura > Rhipidura dahli. Next base: position 2,076,256 of record VXAC01007212.1, on the reverse strand, counting down.
TCCCACAATTTATCTGTGTGACAAAGAGAAAAGCTGAAAGCAAGATCCTAATGCCCTACAAAATGGTGAGACAGAAAATGACCATCCATTAATCTTCTACTTCATAAGCAGATGTAGATCAATAGTTGCCAATCATTCAGCAATAGAATTGTAAGAGAAGTCAGAAAGGAATTCCTTCAGTGCTATGACAGCACATAGAAATATCCTAAAATGAGTAAGCCTGTCTTAGGAATGGCAAGAATATAAGAAATTATATGACTTAGTCTCAAAGACATAAATGACCAAAATAGTATTCCCAAAACACATCAGAACTTCTGTTAGGCAGACTATGAAGTATCATGAGGGAAAGACAGACCATATAACTCTAAACCACTTTTATTTCTTAGATAAACTTGGCTTCAATCATAGTAGTGTCAAATATCAGAAGAAGCAACAGCCATTCCCTTTAAATCACCAAGTCAGCCAATACATTTCTCTGGTGATGCTTTTTACTTTGTGCTTTTTTCTAAAAATTTGTTTCACAAATGCACACACAAAGATACTGAAAAAAAAAATTGGCTATTATTCCATAACACAAAATAAAAAAATATATAAAAAGAAAACTCAAATATGAAGGAATAGAATAAGTTTGGTTATATCAATGCTAAAGATATCTTCAATACTTAGACAAATTCTTCTCAATTTTGATTATATATTTGTGTCCTTCTCAGGAGAAATAAAAAGAAGCAGTAGTCTGTATTATTTTACAAGTAAAACCAAACTCCAAAATTATTCTGAAGGCAATGTTAGGAACAATGCAGTTATAACAAAGGTACTATTGTGCAGCTGCATCTATCATTCAATTTTCGTAGAAATGCATTATTTGAATTGCCCAGTGATATTAAAAACAAATATTTTCAAAATATTTTCCTTGGTAAAATAAATACTGTGTTAATAAAATGAAGCTATAAACTGGAAGAGAATAAGAACTTTAATTGAGAGAGATCTGATTGACTGATCTTATTTTCTAAGATACACAAATTATGCTTTACTGCATACTACAAGTTTGGAAATACCTCTGGCTTTGCAAATTTCTTAGAAGGGGCTATGCAATCTATTGCAATAAAAATAAGGAACGTGGAATCAGATCAGAAAATAGTCAGAATACTTACATGAAAACACAAAGACATGAGCCAGGCAAACTACATTCAAATGGGATAACGAGGCAAATGAAAAATGTTATCTGAAATGATGGAGATGTTGACACAGGTTCTTCATTTGATATATTAAGTACTTAAAATTGCTTCAGTTATATAATTAACAAAGATAAGAACTTGGTATACTTAATCAGGAACTGACATATTGGTTGAAAGCATTACTTTTCAGGTATTCTATTAAAATCTATCTATTATAAGTGAATTCTGAACAGTAGAACTAAGATAGGGTTAGGAGGACTGGCTAAATTCTTCAAAATTTTCTTCCCAAACCTAAGTTTGTCTAATATGATGCAAGCCAATTTGCAGCTTCAGAGTGCAGACTTGGAACCTGGTATATTACTCACAAGATTCAGGATCTGAAGCAAATCTAGGACCCAGTTTCTTGTGAGTTAAAGAACAAGGCAAGTAAAAACATATGCTCTATATTGTGTCAGTCTTTTCTGTACTAAAGGAGTATTTGGGTTCTCCTCATTATCTATGTGTACTGTAGTAGGAGCTTAATTACCGGAATTAAAGGATTTTTTAAAAGCACCCCATAAAGCACCCACAGTTCAGAGTAAAGGTTTTCATTGTTCTGATTAAATTTTAATTTCTTTGTACTAAAGAGTAATGTATTTATTAAATAGGAAGTGTAAAAATTATCCCTTAACAATTAATTTTGTTGCTTTAATGGATTGGATATTGTCAATCATATTATATATAAGTACATTGTGGCCACTTAGCAATCTCGATTGGATTTTGAAAGAAGGTTTTGTTGGGTTTGTGACATATATTAGAAAGGGCTGCTGTTTAACTGTTTACAAAACCCAGCACCTGTTGTAAACATGAATTATAGCCACATCAAACTTACGTAAAGATTTGTCATTTGCTTCTGAGATTTGAAAATTAATTCATTCAAAATGAAGCTTGAAGCTGCAAATCCATGTTATTGTTCATTAGTTCTGATTATAATCCCTCTCAAAAAAAACCCACCAGTATTTGATAAAACCCAATTTTATTATGAAGTGCTCTATTTTTTGTGTTCATGAAAAAACAAGGAAAATAACCTCATTGATTTGTATAGAAATACTTGACCATGCTTCATCAACATGGAACAAATAGCAAGCTGTAGTTTAGCAGTTTTGTTACAGTGTTTTTCATACCTTCTACAGACTCCTCTCACATCTGAATTTACTACAAATTAAAGTTAGAAAACTTTTTCTATCATTGTGTTATTCACTGTTATTTCAAATGGTGGGACTACACTGTGGAAGAGACCAAGATTTAATTCCTATAGAATTACAATTGCATTTAACGCATTGTAATAAAAGGCAGCAGTTTTAATTAATAAAGGAATGTGTAAAACATCCACTAGGCACTTCAATACAAAGAAAAGGCTCAGTGACCTGCTCTGAGTAACAAAACATCATCTGCAATACATTTCTTAACCAGCCTGACGTCAGTTGAAGAAAATTAAATTCTATTGACCTTGGGCTGTAGCATATGGACAGACCTTTTGTGAATCAAGTTTGTTAATTCCAGAGCACATGCTGGGCCAACCCCTCTGTATAATTTTGCACCATAAACAGTTCTGTCTCCTGGAAGTGCAACAATTTTAAACCTTTAACATTGACCCAAATACACTTTACTTGACAATTTCTAAAGAAACTATTTCTTTTAAAACTGTGTATCACTACATATCTTATAAACATATAACTTACTTTAAAGAAAAAAAAGACAATATTCCCATATCTTGTCAATAACACAAGTACATATGTAAGTCATTTGTCTTTGAAAGTGTAGAATGGCAATTTCCTCCCCAATGGAAGTGCCCAATGAATGAGTAGCCTTTACAACTCTAACAGTACAAAGCCTGATCCCAGTTTAGTCCTGCAGCAGTGAATTCGATAGCTGCAGACCCCGAGAATACACACATAAATTCACTGCTCTGCTGATGGGCTGATACAGCACACTGCTTTCAGAGATGTACTCTGAAATCCCAGGGAATGCCCAGGACTTAGGGATTCCTGCTTAACATACATATTATACAGCATGCTGCTCTAGTCCTCATGAGCCTGAACCTAAGGTTCCCCAACCACACCAGCCTCGCAGACAGCTGCTATAGAATAATGTTTAGGAGAGTAAGAAGTCTCTCTAACAGAGGGCCTTAGCCCATTGGCACTTTCTAGAGAAATGATAAAAACATGACATCTTGTATCAGAGAGAGGTGCAGACATTGCAGGTGCAAACTACTGTGATTTTGCTCTCTAGACAGCAGATACAGGCTGGTTAAACCAGCTTTATGCTCCAACTATCTTCCTTTGTCCCAACTCAAGCACACATTATGTGCTTCAGGCATTATTTCTAAAGGTGGGCTACTATATATTTGACATCTAACAAAAGAGCATGCTAGTTGTTTTTTTATTTCTTTCTCTCTATAAACATTGTGACCAAGAGCAAGGCAGAGCAGTAGTCTAACTACTACAAGCCATGTCTTGCCCGTGGGAGAATATTTTGTGCTCTATTGCAAATACTTTCACCTTGCTTTGCTTCTTCTGAAGACTGCAGTTGCAGCAATGCTGCCTGAGTTCAGAGGTACTGTTCCCTGGAGTCTTATCCTTTTTTGAAGAGGAACCTGTGGGTTCAGTGGGACAGGTAACAGATGTCTGCAATCTGGTCTCTCTGTGGGGCCAGTGTCTTCTTTTTAAGTATTTTCTTATCAGTCACAAATAGGAAAGCAGGAGAAGTTGAAAGAGAGCCTGAAATACCTGCAATTAAAGTTTGGAATTTTGTGTTGATGCTTGGTATATTCACTGAAAATGTGGGGTTGTGATTTAATCCAAGAGACTCCATCACCCAAACTGAAAAACTGAAAGAATAATGAACATACCAAAACATTTTTTTTTCTTTTCAAAATGAAACATTTTGACTGCTCGATTCAAAGCTAAAATAAGTCAACTTTAAAACAAAGGCTTAGCACATCTGAGAACAGACCACTTAATTCACCCCATCACAACTGATTTTGCACTTATTTTATTCACTTTCAGTCACAAAACTTGAACTTGCCTTCAACTCCAATATTCAAGTGGAATAACTGTGTTCTGGTTTCTTTGCTGTCAGGCAGGACTAGATATCCCTTACAACACAGCTTCTGAATACAGTAACAGGGTATGCCTGACAGGATTTTTTTCCTTTTTTTGGATGTTAGTCAGGATGTGATGCTATAACATCGTATAACGCAATACTCAAGTTAGGACACACAGAATGACTTGCTAATTTATCTGCCATTTCTCCTAACTTTTCTCACTGTGGCATTTCCTTATTCTCCTGGTGAACACTTGAACAAGGTAAATCAGTAACTTCTAATACTTAAAAACTTTCTTAGAGATTAAATGCATAGATATCAGCACAAAATAAAAGCATAATTGAACGAGTTGAGAGGGAGTCTCAAAAATATAAGGTCAGGAATATGACATAAATCAAGCTGTTAGGAACTTTTTCTGCTTTAGGTTTTCTTCATAAAAGATGGAAATAGAGTGATGTTTGGAAACTTCAAAGACAATGTACTCAAGAGTGTAAATGTAATTTATAAATCCTACTTTATTTGACTGAGACTAAGAAATATCTTCTATGCTACAGGATGCCAAAGAGTCAAATTATTCTGTCTAATTGAACTGAATATGGTTTTAGAAAAGCTAATATCAACTTGAATTATTTTTTTGTTGAATGTATTCTTTGTTTCCCTGTGTATATTCCAGTCACATAACTCATACATCTGTTATTCCCAGCATCGAGCCGATGATGTTTACACAGATCTCCCTGTAGGGCATTTTGGCCTAACTGAATCATTATTTCAACAGAATGTCCAAGTTTAATGATACTTTCACTTGAAATACTGCCTTTTGCAAGTTTTATCCCCACTGGCACTAACTCAGCCCTTCCACACTTACATCAGAAAATCTGACCCTACTCTTAAGCAGAAGATGCTGGGAAGGAAACTGATTTCCCAAACACAGGGCTGTGAGCACTTCAGACCTGTAGAGTGGGTAATGTGACAGCTGAGATTTTGGGGTTTATGAACACATTTAAATCTTAATGCAATGTCAGTCCTGGTTTCTGAGAATGTGTGCTAATGATCAAAAGATGTAATTAAAATGGCATTTTAAGATTCATTATTTTGACAGAGCTCAGGATGCTACTACTGTGTTCTCACTTGCATTTTTTACTATTTAACCATCACCAGAATTGCTCTCTTCCAGAATCGGGTTTAGGAACAAGCAATGTGTATTTTAAAATCACTGGTAAACATTCATGCTGAGCCTTATTTGGAAAACTATATGGAGCCATTCCCTATCACAGCTTACAAGTATAACATTTTCAAGATATTAAGGCATATATGTATACATGTATAAAGTATTTTTTAAATTGAAAATTAAGCTTCTGAACACAGAAGACCCTTTTGACAAAGGAACTTGATTTCAATTTCTTAAGAAACTCAAATAAACAGGTGCTTCATTGCAAAGGAAACAGTTGATAAATTGTGAATTTTTAGTTCATGAGTATTTACACAAACTTAGATTCTCTGAAGACTTAGATGTCCAACTGTCTCTAGACAATTCAGAAATCTACACCTAAATTTCTTTCTTTTTATTTTTAGTAAGTCAATAATACAAAGTGTTTCCGTCCAAAACCTGTGAACACCACAGAATTTCAAAATTTGTCACAGTTCCCAAGAATTAGTTTCTAAGAATGCCCCAACATTGGCTAGCAGTCATTAAAAAAAGCCATTCTAAGTCTTGCAATATTCTCTCACTTTCATTTTGAAAGGATAAACAAGTGGAAGATTTTGCTTCCACAAAAGTAGAATGTGCGAGGATGTGTTTTCCTATTAGTATGCTCTATTTACACACGAACCTTGGGATCAGAGTGGTGAGGAATGTCCTCAGGAACTTGAGGATCATTACCAGGATTTAATGTAAAAGATTCTCTAACTCCAAACTTAACTAACTTCTGTCACTGAAGCAAATACCGGTGGATTCCAAAAGACCTCTGCACACAATACAAACTTAAAGTTTCTCTTCAGTAAGGAAAATGTTTATATGTTCATTTTTCAGAGTAGAACCTCAGTGCAGCAACCTGCTCTGAATGATAGCTGTGAAAGTTAAAATGTCGGAAAATTAGGCAAGAGGAAACTAACATAAAAGCAAAAAAGAATTATTTTTTTTTAAATCACAAGAGATATGCCCGTATGACAGTGTAGGTTTTTCAAATGAGTAATGCAGGGTTTTCAAAGGAGCAGGTGCTGTTAACTACAGAGCCCACTATGAATCAGACTTGAGTTGGACTTGCTGAGCCTAAATAATTTAGATTGCATAGAAAATTCTACATTCTGTTGAATTAAGTTTTGGGGTTTAGCAGACAACTAAAAAAGGGGTTTCTTTTCATACACTCCAGGAAAACGCTGCTGCAACATATTACGGACTTATTTCAACATGCCAATAAGTGGTAGTGAAAAGAAGTATTTGTGAACTAACAACATCTGGAAAATTCTATTGAACAGAAATAGAAATCCATATTTTTTTTCTCACTACACAAAAGAAAACATGTTTTAAAATATTAATTTCTATTATACTTTGCTCAAGTCTTTATACTGTTTTTTAGAAAGGCATAACCTTTCTGAATAATCTTTAAATACCTAGAGAATCATTGCTTTTTTCAAGTTCTTTCAATATCACAGTACCAAAGTATGTAGGGACTGGGACTATATATTTTTGTAATTAATTTCCTTAAGATAATGTTAGAAATATCAGGTTCCTTAAAATATAGATGAATTTCAAGGTGAGTCTGCTAGCAGATGTTATTAATGGCATATAATTTATTGTGACATGAAATCTGATCTGAAACTCATGTTATTAGCTGAGCTTTTTATAAATTATAATTGCCAACTGCCGAAAATATGCAGAAAGACCACTGATAAACTAGCTTCATCTTCAGGGCCTAGAATATCATCGTTTGCTATAAGTCCAATATCTCCAGACCCGCTGGTAGGGCACACAGTGCATAGGGATCCACAGATCAGGCTTGAGTTCAGATCTTAACCTACTATAATTCTTTCAGAATGAGAAGCATCAGAGCTAGGAAAAGGAGGTAATAGAAAACAAATATATACTGTGTGACTTAAAAAGAAATACACACCTGGGTTCATAGTATGCCACTGTATAGATGCTAAACAGATTGAGTATTTCAGAAAAAAAAAAAAAAAAAGCCCCCATTCTGACTATCAGCTATAAAATAAATATTTTTAATGTAAAAACAGTAAGCAATATAATATTCAAACATACTCGAACATCATTCTGTACAGATCTTAGATAAGAACACAAACAGCATATTTTATCGTCCTAAAGTCTATGAAGATTTGCATTTACAGAAGAGTTTCCAGGTCACCCTCATGGAAAACTAAACAGTCTATGGTTGGGTTCACAGTGACAAAACATTTGTGTTAGTAATTATTTCTAGACATTCTCTGTTTATTCTACATAAGGTTCTATCTTACTTTTCTCTCCCCATGTGTCTTTAAATGCTAATTAAAGTTTCTGAAATGTTGGTTTCTACCCACCACAACTTACTTGCTAAATTACCTAAATAAGAAGGAACAAACATAAACATTGCATTATGAATGTTATCTACTCAACAAACCAGATATTGAATTTACAGTAAATGTAATACATTTTTAATCTCCAGAAAAGCTTTGCAACAGCACCGAAGATTCAAAAAGCAACACAAGAAACAGATGCTAAGCCTCAATCCTGACTTTTTTTAATAGAAACAAAGTAAAAGCAGTTATGTGTAAATGGCATTCACTTGCCCTTACTAAGAGTATATGTGGAAGAGCCCCCTGTCAATGCACCAGTGTGAGTGTGGGAATGAAACATAAGGATCACCATCTGCAGCTGTCTAAGAAGTGTTCCTCAGTGCCTAATGGCAAAGTGTCAATTCAGGGATCCTCACAAACACAATGCATCATCTTGTCCATGCTAGTCTTACAAGGCAAACATTTCACCTGTGAGAACAGTTTATTTATAATGCTATTCATTTCAGCTGAAATATCAGATAGGAAAAAGTTATACGACAAGCAGTCTGGAAGCACATGCTTAATATAAAATGAACCAATTTCCTCTCTTTTATAAGAATCAATATTTTAAAGGATGTGCAAAACTTAACCCCTCACAGAATGTATCTTAATAACATGGAAAAATATTTTAATATGCATATATTTTTAGCTTCTTACCTACTGTTGAACTTCTCTGGATGTTTTTCTCTCATGATATGGAATCTGTGGGCAATTGAAGCATCCTAACAGGATGAAAAAAAAAAAAAAAGGCAACATAAATGTATTGTGACAGGAAAACTGCAAAACAGAAGACCAAACCTGTAAACAATGCATACAGTTTGCAAAGTGCTTTATGAACTGTCATTTCCTACAAGACCAATACTCTTATTACTTAGAAAGCTTACAGGCACATTGTTCCCAGATTGGGATATACCTGAACTTAATAAATTATTATTCTTGTTGCAGTCTCCATTATTTCTTTTTAGAAATCAAACATGATAGTTTTGTTTTGTTCCATAGAGAAAATATCTTCAAATTTTATACAGCAAATAGCATCCAGGTATAGTGAAGGTTTACTATAAGACCACTGACACAATTCTGTCTTGTAGAAATACCAAATAAGCTATTTGAAATCCATTTCTTTAGTAAAAGTGAGTGACAGATTCAGCAAAGTTACTTTACTGAATCATACAAGTTGATATCTGCATATGGCATTAAATAGCTTTCTCTAAAATTGGGTAGAAAATAGGAATAATTGCTAGAAGATTCCCCATTTGCTGTTTGTCAGGCTGTGAAATCATATGGAGAATCACTGTTTAATATAAAAAAGATATTTATTAATTAAAAAATTATCAGTATTTTTAAATGTAGTAAATTAATGTTAATAATATAATTGAATAACATGTATATGAAATGAAATAGCTGAATGATATAAGTGTATAACATTTAGAAGAGAATCAACCTCATTGTGCTGGTGGGAGTTGTTGAAAATAGAATAGTTGGAACTGATGTGCTAGAATCAGTTTTCAAAGGAAGTTTTCTATTTCCTTTGCAAGCATGAAGAGAATTTCTTTCTCAGTCCAGATCATGTAATATTTATTACTCATACTAATCATTAAAACTCTACAAACTGGGAATTAATCTTCCATTTTTTATGTATGTATTAAACGAATTGCGAGAGTATGAAGTCTACCAACTCTTGAGTCTTGCAGGGGATAAACACAGAGAAATCCACTTGGATCATGTCTTTGTAATTATGTCTCAAAATTCTGGACACATATTAATATAAATATAAGAAGAGTTAGTTCAGTTAGTAAGAAATTTAAATTAATTCCAGTTTCCATGCAAATAGCATTTGAGAAAAACTACAAATAAAATTGTCACTATAACCAACTATCATATATGAACAACATTACCCATTATTTATCAGAAACTATAAAGGCTAAAACTTTGAAAGAAGTATTAAATTCAGTATAAGCCTCTATCTGGCAACATTTCAAATGATTTTCAAACAATAAGAATTAGAATTTGGAGGAAAAAAAAAAAACCAAATTAAATAATTAAATAATTTACTAATGATTCCAAACATAACTAAAACTTTTGTTCAAAATAATTTTTATTTAAACCAATCAATGTTAATCTAAATCACAAATAAGCAAGCATTTAAAGCAAATATAAAGGTACCCACTAATATAAACCATGGCTGCAACACTTTGTGTTTTAAAAAGTTTTTTATTTACTAGAATTTAAGCAGGGCATGTGCCAGAGAACTGACTGGTTCAGCCTTCAACGTTTGGTTAACTAACTCCTGTATGCTTTAAAAAGATGAATGTATAAACTTTAATACTATTAAAATCAAAGGTAAAATTGTTCACATAGATTGATAACACATAAATAAAACTTTACAATTATGAATAAAAAGCAATACACAATTCATTAGATACTACACATACTATCTACATAAGGATGTCACACAGTATAGAATTTCTTATGCAAAATTTGTGATCACTGATCAAATTAAATCAGTTAGTAGCAACATTAAATGTATTGACTCCATCAAGGTACTCAATTTTTTTTAATGATCTTGTTATGTAGTTTCAAAAGATGTACATCAAATAATCATTCATGTATTTTTCTATTATATTTCAGAATAGAATTGTCATTCAACATTTCACTGTTCTTCAAGAAAATGACAGCAAAATTCCCAAGTGAATAGTGTTAGCAAAAAGTGCCTTATTGTTGTGTTCTGTCATCCAAACTGTCATCTGAAACTTTCAGCACTGTATTCTCAAACTGCACTCATTGTTAATTTAAATTTATTTTTATGTGCAATTTTATAAGGCAAATATCCACAAGTATCCAGGTGATCCCACAGTTCTTGGAGACGGATGAAATAAAGCTGACAGTAAACCCTGAGACGCCACACTTCTAAACAAAGCCTGCCAGCTGAACTAAAATAATAATTCTGTTAACTTTGGAAAGACCCATCATTCATACTTTATCCCGCATTAGATGCACTGGCATTAGAAAAGTATATTTGTCAGCCAGTTTCATATGAAAAAGAAATGAAAGGACTATTGTTGTAGTTAACTGTTCATTTTCTACACACTGCAGCACAAGACAGACCCAAGACAAAATGAATAAAGGAGTAGTAGCATTTTTGACAGAAACTAGGAAACGCTAATCAAGGACTAACTGTCTAATGAATGAAATGAAAAGGCTAATGTGCTTACTCACGCATAACAAATGCAAGGCACAAACAAGCTAGGGATCAATGCCCACTGCAGATGGCAAACAGGCAGTTGTTTCCATGCAAGGTTGATTTGATCAAAATTTTCCCCTCCCTGAACACTTTCTGACTCCAAAATGAATCAACTAACTTAATGAGCAGAGGGGTGAAAAAAATAATACACACAGCTAATTTTGACAGGCACAACACAAGACAGGCACACATCAGGCCAATTTCACTATAAAAAAATGCTGAAGAGCTACTTTTATTGATGGAAACTGTTGGAAACTGTACTTTTACTGATGGAAACCAGAAGAACAACTACACACAGATAAGCTCAAAAGCAGGGACGCTGCTAAGGCTTCCTTCAGCTTATACTATCCAACTATTCTTTATAACCCTTAAGCAAATCCAAAGCAGAGTCCTTAGGTTCCCTAGCACAGGGGACTCATCCCAAACATAACTCCACGCTGTAAGAAAATCTGAAACTAGCCCATGCTGGTTGTGCATTAATAAAACAATCATCTGCTTTAGGAAGGAAAAAAGATAAGAGAGAAAAAAACAAGACCAAAAACAAACAAACAAAAAAATCCACCCAAGAAACTAAGTTGAGTTTTCTGGTTTTCAAATGTCTACTCTTTTACTTGTTAAGACAATAGCATATGAACTGGTATAAGTAGATGAAAAGCAATGGGTAGAATTGGAAGTAATAGTAACTTGAGATTGAGTAGGAATGCAAGTACTGGCTCTAAAGAGCTGCTGGAATTACCAGATGCCATCCCTGAATCCTGAGGAACAATCATTAGAAGTTTCCTGAGTGAGGAGAGCAGAGAGTCCTTCATTGGGAGTTTTTTGGCCACATTTGGAACAGGATTAATTTCAGCAGACTTCATTCAGCCATTTCAAATAGAGGCATCTAGCCGAACCTGTTTAGACACACAACTATTGCTGGACCAATGGAGAATTTATTTCTTTCTTATGTCAAAAGCCATATTAAAATCACTTAACTATACAGAAACAGAGCAATATTCATATGTATTGTAAATCAAATATAGTTTGCAAAATATGCTGACCTTTCCTGATACAAGATATTGTGAATGGCCAGCAAAACATGAGAAATAATTTTTGCATTTTACTATAAAAATGTTGTGAAAGAGGAAATCCAGGATTCAGTAAAGCAAACTCACATGCTTCATGATATTACCTAGCAAAGAACAGGATTTTAAAAGAAAGATCATTTGACAGTCAAATACTGGCCTATAATTAATATAGTCTCTGGAATGTACTTACTAATTTTTATTAGTAAACTGATTTGCATTCTGGCATGAAATAAAATTTTCCAACATTACTATATCTGAAAATGAATATTTTCCAGTTTTACAAGTAACACACCATAAGTACATAGCTAAACATACCCAAAATTTGCGAAATTTCTATTAATAATAATAATAATCTGAGGAGAAACAATGTTGTCAAGCCTGTTACAAGATGAAGAGAGGAGGAAAGTCTTATGGCATCAGTCTAATATGAAACTATCACCTTTCCCTTCATCCACATTTCAGCCACAGAGCTCATTTTATACCTATAATTGTAATACATTTCACCAAACCATCTAAGAATTGAGATTTTTTCCAGGAGCAGTTTTGCATCAGAATCAATGCTGGGCACAAAGTAATGCTGAATACAGAGCACCTACAGAAGAATTAAGCAGCCAATTAGGCAATTTTGTTCTTCTGAGACTATTATATGAATGCTTGAGTTGTATGGTACTATTCTAAAATTCTGCATTTCTTTTTTAGGATATATAATATTTTTAGTCATTTACATGTCATGACAACAGACTACATAATAATTATTCTTAACTAAATTCATGGTACCAATCTATCTGAAATAAATGACCACACCGTGTGTTCTTCTGTATGCTTTTCTTGTTTACATGGTTTCCACTCACTACTGTAGCATTTAGAAACGAGATGAAAGAACGGGTGTCTGAAAAACTGAAAATGCAGTTTATCCCAGTTTAAATTCTACAAAATTGTGCACAGTCTTAAAAACTGTACCTTTACATCACACAAGTATTCAACCAGGACATATATGTGACAAACATGCAGACATACACACATATATGCACCCTTACATTTGAACCTGTTCAGGCTCTGAAGCAGCTGGACTATCCTTATATCTCACTCAGGTTTGTTTTAAATCCTGACAGTGAAGATAAGATAGAGAACAGACAGAGCATATCTGAATCTACTCCTAGGAAATGGAAAAAATATTTTAATTGAACCAGGACATTTCTCAAAGTGACCTGCCAAGAAGAAAAGAAGCTTAAGTTGCTACACCTCTTTAATACCTTATGATTGACTTACACACATATATATTCATCTTTTTAATGGGTATTAGCATTACCGGAAAGCAATCTGAAGCAGTCTTTTCAGAGGAGTAACCTTATACATTGTGAATAACCTTATAGAAAGATTAATGCATTTAATATATGTCTATCTATAAGTTTGCTGTGATTAAAATTTCCATTAAATAATAATTTTTATGCTGGTGAACAAACAAATGACCAGTGTGCATCTTCTCTGGATACAAATGGTCTGATTATTTTTTTTTACTAAGATGCTTCTTTAATTAAGGCTTAATGGATAGACAAGGCTAGGAAGCTTAAGGGATAATTCAGCAACCTGTAATCTTTGGATCAGAATGCAAATCTAACCTGAACAACCAGTTAGCTCACATCAGTTATTAATGTGATATAGTACAGATGTACAAAAAGTATCATTGAAAATAGATGATGAAAGTTTGCTGTGGTGGCTTAAAATTAATTTCTAGATAATTATTTTCTAGAACCATTTTCTAGATAAACAAACATCCTCAAAATTATGCATTCTGCTTTCTGTACATATACATAAAATACAAAAAACATAGGCACACCCTTAATTTTAGTATTTGCCACCCCGTAACATCAGATAAACAAATCATACTGAACCATTGAATGACCAAGTCTAGAAAAAGGCAATCAAGAAGCTTCAGCCTTGTTTGAATCAAGCTGTCAGTTCACTTTTGACTCCCAGGTTTTTGATTAAATTACATTAATTAACCTGAGAGGTAAAGGGATTAAAAAGAATCATTAATATGTTAGTTTTTGGTGAAACATTAGCTACTATAATTGCATTAGTTTCTGCTTATATTTTGAGCCATTTTGAGTATAGATGAGAAAGATGGTACTTTGAAAACATCAGAGCAAGAAGAGATTACAAGCACTTCTTAAAACAGCTTTACTAAAAAATACTGATAATTCACTTTCTTAAGAAAAAAGTCTGAGAACAATAATCTGAGAAACTTGAATTCCTGCCTTTTCAAGAAGAACACAGAAACTGCAAAGATAATGCTATTCATCTGTGATATTCTCTGATGGTCAAGTTTAAATACATTTCAGCAGTACATGTGTTGATAAGTCAAGTAACAGTTCATACTTTAAATACTCATTTAAATAGGCAATGTCTCAAAACCCAGGATGGAGCATCAGTAACACAGGATTTATAAATGATAGACAAAAGACCAGAGGATGGTGTATCTGGAAATAGTAACAAAAAATTTGAAACAGGCCTTCAAAGGTAAGCATATTTCATCTCCCTTTTTATTTGAAGTCAGAATTCTGTGGAGTTTCTGACACTTTATTCTACATAGACACAAAATGGGATCCATTTTGCAGGAAAAGACATGTTTGTGCAAAAAACTCAGCCACCCCAATGTTCTGCCTGTGTGTAACTCCATAAATTGTGAGCACATACAGCAATCGATTCCTTGGTATTTACTAGTGATCATTTTATACAGGGTGACCACAAGCTTCAGCCATGTAGGGACCAGTCCTATAAGATAAACCTTTGTACCAGCATCTCAAGGACTTTCTTTGAGAAGCTATTTTGGGTTTTAGAAACTGATACTACATTGCTATGCATCCATATTTTAAAGTCATTAATCAAGTGCAAGACTGGGAGGCAAGACAGGCTGTTATCAGACCAGATGTGTCATGTGCCCCAGGACCCAATGCAATGCAGAGGACATGTACCCTGTAAGATGATCTCTGCTGAGGATACACTGTGCTGCATCTTCCCTTCTTTATATTTGGTCATCCTAAATTTACTGTAACTAGAGAAGAGTTCTTCTAGGTCCATGCTAAGTGTTTATGTGGTCACTAAAAAGAGAAGGAGAAAAATGATCACATGGCAATTAGCCAACATAGCCATATAGACAGTGTATTAAATATCTCGTATATTAAAAAGATCTCTGTGGTAAACCTGTAGTAGCACTTCTGATAACTGCTGATCAAGAACTATGTTGAGATAGTCCCAAATTATCCTGCAAAATGAGTTTGAGCAGAACACAATCAAGGACATACCTTAGGCTGAAAGTCAATACAAGCAACACAATGCATTGCAATTTGTTGTTGCTTTGTATGTTCTTCAGACACACAGAAATGGCTCACAGGTGACTTCAATGAAAAGCATAGAAACAAAGTTTACATTAAAAGCCTATCTAGCATGAAACAAGTGCTTAGACTTTCATGCCCAGCACTTTTGTAGTTCTTAGGAGAGAAAAGTGAATAATTTGCTAAACACTAAGCTTTCCTTTTTTTTTTTTTTTTTTTTTTTTTTTTTAAAAAATNAGCTTTTCTTTTTTTTTTTTTTTTTTTTTTTTGTGAAATACTAATTAGTGTCATCACATTATTAAAACTTATAGAAAAAAAGCAAATTTGGAATAAGGAATAACTGCTTGTGTAATGTCTCAAAAATTATACTCAATTTAAATATGATTTTTCAAATATTCTTGTAATAAAAAAACCCAAAAACCTTCCTCAAACCCCCCTTTCAGTATTTTTATTCTGAACACTGATTAATTTTTCATTAGAGCAGTATTCTTAAGGGCTGAATGTAGGCCCTTAATATAGGTGCCTAACCAGTCAGGGTGATTTCCCTACCCTATCTTCCCAGTATGCTCAAGAGTTAAAAGAAAGCTCCTTGGAAAGGCTCTCCCAAAAGGCATGTTGACATCTTTCTGCTCTGAATTGTTATTTCAAGGTCTTTTGTTATTAATCATACAAGAAACTGAGCACACCTAGCTTCTTAAGTTTACGAAGGTATGCCTGAAATGCAACAGTTTGAGCAGTCCTCTGAAATCCTCGATGGGGTTCAAGCCAAATCTTTTATCACCGCCCATTTTATACACTCATTTGTTTGATAGGGATCAAATAATAAATGTTCACCTGACTTCTCCCTAGCAACTTCCCATAACTTGTTAGTCAAAGCCTTGGCAACAGGGTCTTATAATTTTAATACATATTTATGCTATTCATTTGTTTCCATAGCAGATATTTATTTTTATAAGAAATATGCAAACCACTAAAGCATCTCTCATTGATTTATACTCTGAAAGAATATTTTTCTCTTAATTGAAAAAGGTCACTGTTTTCCTCATTCATTATGTTTTCTATTTGAAATTTAAATTTTTGCATTACAATATTATTTATTGTCTTTCCTATTGGACAAACAAATATTAATTTATAAAAAAACCCTAACATACTCATAAATTAGGGATAGATGTTGGATTATTTATTTACAGATGTTCACTCTCTCTCTCCACTGATTTACAACAACTTTTTAAGATCCTTTCCCTTACATCTTTCTATAGCCTGTTTGCACTGCCTCATGGATGCAGAAGCATCTTTCTTAACTTTTGTTCAATATCTGCATTTTTTCTTGTGCAGCATCAATCAAAACATTTTCTGAATCCTTCTCCTTTATTTTCTTGCTAAGCTGTATAAGGTTTCTAATTCCCACCTTTGTGGAGGTTCCTTCAAGCTTGCTCCCTCCTTTCTCCTCTACCAACACAGGCCACGTCCTTGTACCAGTAAGCACCTGAGACTCAGTTCAGACCCTAAGGGTCTGTCAAAGTGAAAGACAGCTGTGGGAAGGTAAGAATAGCAAAAATACCAAAGGACTGAGACAAACTGAGACAAACCTATTTAACAGTAAGTCTGAAAATAACTGCCCAGCTAAGAAGCCTCCATAAATGAGTTAGGTTCACGTGAGCTAGTCATGCTAAGTTTACTCCCACCACAGTGGTTTCTCCGAGTATCTGCAAAGGTACTGCAGAAGTAAAATGAAATTAAAGTGTTCATAACAGTATTAGATGGAAGAGATCACACCCTAGCAGATCATCTTGATCACATACTGGTTTTACTGCTACTGTTAACCAAATTTGTAACTTACAAGGTGAATGAATACTTGTTTTCACACACAGTATAAGTTACCAGATTCCTTTCTGGAGTGCAAAACCCAATCACATGCTGTATGTCAATGACCAATATTTTCATGAAAAGCAAGGGGTTAATATTCTCTGAAATACGTCTGCTAACCTAATTCTTAATACAATTAGTTCATATGAACAGTGTTTGATATCATTTCTCTCAAGTTAAATAAAGCCCAGGCTTTGCAGTAACAGCTGACTGAAACGTGAAATAGTCTAAAAAATTGAACTAGATGCCATCTTACTGAGCTTTTAGGGACTGATACTCTCTATAAATAATAGGGACCTGCATTAAAAAACAACTTAAACATCCTACGTCTTAGAGAATGAAAAGCCTTTTCTGGACTTAATATTTGGATATATGGAAAAGTGTTAAAATATGTCCAAATATAAACATGTGTTGTGGAAGATGAATTCAAATTTTGCAAAATTAATTCACATATATTTTCTTTCCAAAACAAATCAAGCTTTTTCTATAGCTGCTTTCAATAAGTAATTTAGATATGCAAAATATTTTACAGCGATGAACTACCCAGAGAATGACATACAAAGGTTATGCAGTAACTATTTTTGTAGTCTCTGGACATTGAAAGGCTTAGAGGTTAAATATATTTATTTACTACACAGAGGTTCTATTATGCTATAAAGGGAATAAGTCGCAGGTTGTTATCAGAATATTGATACTTAGGGACAACAAAAACCTTGTTCTTTATTGTACTTAAGACACTAATAATTGAGAACTGTAAACTTTTTTTTAACAAAATCAACATGGAGTTTTAACTCCAGTTAATGGTTTCCACTGAAAAGGGAAAAACACCCAGCAACTTTAGAAACTACCAGTTCTTCTTGGTTTATGTTAAACTGTTTCAGTATTAAGCAACCTCACAGCAAAATAACAAATACTGTTCTTGATGTGCTCAGAAACCCAGGAAACTGTACTAAAGCACTTTGTTATGGTTTAACATGTACAGAATTTTGAACCTAAGAAATAAAAATGTCCAAATTGCTTTCAAAGTGCTGAATTAATCCTTCATAGAGGGTCAAATAAATGGTTTTTCTGCCTTTTCACATCCCAAGGATCCAAATTTACAGAAGACTACTGAAAAAGTCTAGAGTAGTGTAGTGAAATTGAGAAATTCCTTAAATTTTCTAGCAAAAAAAAAAATCCCTCTCCCAAGACTGCACTTGTATAATGCTTTTTGCCTAACCATCTGGACAGACTCAGTGCGTCATGGTTGTTTAGCAACTTAGGGCTTTCATGGTAGCTTTGAATATATTATACCAGTATCCTATTCTCAGCTTCAAATTGTTTGGGAGGATTCTATATCTGCATAAAAACTCTTTGCATAAGACCCATTTACTCAGGATTTCCAACACATATGAGGTTTTCTAGAAGGTTAAGTTGTTTACACTAAATACTGGGGTACAATTCCCCAGATTAGTTATCTACTCTATGAAGTTGCTCCTCAAATGATCAAACTAAGGGTGCAGACAGCTGCAGTGCAGAGGCAGGACGAACAGAGTGAGTTCAGGAGACAATTAAAGCACATGGTCAAAGTTAGGTCCACGAATTTGCACTGCAAACAGCATGAATGGGGAAGTTTCTCTGAACTCTAGACCAGACAGTTATGCTATAAATATATTGTACAGATGGAGTACCCCATAATTTTGACAATAAATAAATTTGCTTCATGAGAAAGAAGATCTAAAAAAAAATCTTTGGTCTCAATGAAAGCACAGTCAAATTGCCTTTCAATTTTTTACCTTAAGAAACAACGCAGTAGGCTAAAAACTGCTCCTAGATTTTTATAAATTTGCAAATCAAAGAGCACCTGTTTGTAGAGTGCTGCTTTGCTCAACTACTTAAATAATGTAATCAATACTAAATGAGAAGCCAGAATTCCCAAATTTGCTGCACAGTAAGCAGACACTTGTCTTGCTGATGTTTGTAATAAGTAATCCTTATAATGTTAGCCAAGACAAATGTTGTTAATATTAACTTTTACTCAAGCATAAATATCACATCCATATGACATCAGATATTATCTCAGAGTAAGATTACCTTAATATTTGCAACTATTTTGTATAATACTAGCATTAATAAGGGTGATGTAAATAAGTTAAACCCTACTTTTACTACTGGGCTTTTTTTTTTTTTTTTTTTTGCTAATGAACAATCAAAACCTATAAAAACATATGCAATTTAAAGATCAGTGCAAACAAAATGTTTCCAAACATTTGCAAAAGCCTGGAACCAGAATTGATCTTTCATTTAGTTTCAATTACGTATACTGTATTCAAAGCTATTTTCTAGCCAGAATAAATATACTACTGAGACACTGTTTTAAGGACAATGGATCTAACACACATTTAGGAACCACAATCACAGAATATTCTGAATTGGAAGGGACCCAAGAAGGATCATCCAGTCCAGCTCTTGAGTGAATGACCCATACAGGAAAAGAACCAACAACCTTGGGATTATTAGCACCATGCTCCAAGCAACCGAGCTAATCCCAGTTTCTTTCTGATAAAATGAAAATTGCCCTTCAAACTGCCATTACTTTCCAAATAAATTAATCTATGTCAACACTCCTCAAAGAGGCATTTCATAATGGCCTTCATGTATACATTATATGTGACAACAATTCTGCTTCTGGAATAATAAGTATTTTTTTTTCCTTCGATTTCTTTTAGTAAAAATACTTACACTGTTCAAAATTATTGAAGTATCATCTACATCAATTTCAGTGTTACTGCACAAATTGTAAGTTATGCTTTCACAATTATGGGGGTGATTTTTAAAAGGCTTCCATTTTTATAGTCTTTTGAAAGGACAAAGAAATCTATAAAAAAACCAAGATTACCATTTCAGCATTTAAAATCTACAGAAAATAATTCAAACAAATGTTATGACATTTAAGATAATGAAACCCTTCATTTATGCCAATGTGTCCTACTTCACATGTAAGGAGTCAGAACAGATGTCCAAATATTGTAATGCCAGAGAAAAGTTAGGGCCTATCTTGATTAATACTCTCAGAGCAGTCCGTGGTGTCTCTTTAAAACTGGCATGAGTTACTTCAAAATATCTATTCAAAATCCATTCTAGGAAACAGAGCTAGACAAAGTGTTCCCAAGACAAAAGGAAAACAATAAAGCTCTGTATAAGCCTTTTAGCAATGTAAGCTGCATATTATCGACAGACCATTCATTGCAATCAACAAATGATTAATTGCAAATTTGTTGCTAAATTGACCACGAAAAAGACAAGCTTCAGGGTACTGTTAAAGAAGAAAAACTTATGTTAAAAATGATTGGAGACTTTTTGTAGTGGATTAATTCTAATCAATACTCTTGTTGACTGGACAGTGGAATAATGACTTCCTTAAATAGCGTATGTACCCATTATTGTAGACATTCAAATTAATATTTAACCTAATGCCTTCTTTTTTCTCCTTTTGAAACAGCATTTTTCTAATTTTGCCTTTATGAACAACAGTCTACCATAAATGAGTTTTTTGCAATGTCTAATATCAACCATCTTGGGAGGCATAATATACAGGCAAAAAAAAATCTACAATACAAAAGTAATTATGTTTATTTGGAGTATTTACATGAAGAAGTTATTTTTAAATATAACTGGCACAGATGAAACAATAGGGTGCCTTTAGGCATATCTGTTTAACAAACTTCTGAACAGCTATGCAATGATTTTCTTTGGAGCAAAAGTACAATTTCAGAGTTTTGTGGCTGTGCCTTTTTTCCCCTTTTGTGGATGCAGTCATAACTAAAACTTAAACTTTTAACGATAAAGAAAATTTCATTCCTGTGATGGTCAATGTACTAGCACTAAACAGATATGAGTTAGTGGCGGGGGTGTATTTTTGTCATATCAATGGTCTCTTGAAGAGTGGTTTTTTTATTGCATTTGACCAAAAGTCTGGTTCTCAAACTTTTGTTCAAGACAACAAACTTCCATTAATTTACAAACACTGTTACTAAGTAATAATTTAATTATTTAAATATATTCACAGCTAACGCCCAGTTTTGACAACAAATGGACTGAATTGTATGTTTAAATGTATCTCATAACAAAAACTTTACAGAAATCAATTTTCTTATAAATGGTGGCTTAGGTTGAACTGCACAGCTGAACTATTATATTCTTTTATATTTTTTAGGTGTTGGGTGGGGTTGGTTTTGTTTTTTTTTTTTTTGGAGGGGGGTTTTGGTTGGTTGGTCAGGTTGTTTTTGTGTGATGGGAAAAAGACTTTTTTTCAGGCACTAGAAATCTTCTATTCCTCAACTACTGTAGTGTATATTAAACAAAAAAATCCAAACACACACAAAAAAATCTATATCTATATATCTTTCTATATCAAGGAATAAAAAATTGAAAATAATGAAATTTCTCCGACTCCAAAGCAAATTACAAGCTTCCCTAAAGAGCACAAACAGACTATCCAAGGATACAGTTTAGAGCTGAAAGTGAAGCTATTGACAAACTGACACCAGTTTTAAAATATCTATGCAGGCCTCATTAAGTTTTCTGCTTTAAAGATCTCTGCAATACTGTTTTCTTTAAGGCACTTAAACAACATAAAGAATCCAGAACACCTAGCTTTCAATCCTGGACATAAAGTAGAATCCAAACCCCAAATCTATACCCAAACCTCTATATAATCAGTTACTACTTGACTCAAAATCCCATGTTTTATGATTGAACTATATCTGGCCATACCACTATGTCCTCTTCACTGGAGCATTCAGGAAAGTTCCTCCATTCACTTGGCAGCCAGAGACCTGCAAGGAGGTACTTACATTTATTCTTTAAGAGAGCTTAGCAGAGCTTATACAGCAACTCCACACTAACAGTGTCCTGTTTTCTGTTGGGGTTAAAAGTGGATTCTTAATGCAAAATTTAGAAAGGTAAGTGTGAATTGGTACTTACTCAGTATACTCTCTCAGCCCCTTCCCTCCCCTTTCTGCTGAAAAAACTGGGCTGATGGAAAACTCCTGAATTTAAACAAAGCAAATGCAAAGACTTGCACCTGTGTGGAATAAGGCTACCATAAAGGCTGGTGGTGAGTGTCAAGTAGATGTGCAGAAAAGGATACAGTGGTCCTTGTGGACTATAATATGAACATGAGTCACCAATATGTCCTTATAGCAAAGAAAGCAAATAGCATCCTGTGCACCATCAGAAAGAGTGCATCCATCATCCCTGCACATGGCAGTGATCCTCCCTCTCTGTTCACCACTCGGGATACCACATTTGGAGCACTATTTGGTCTTGGGCTTCCCAATACTGGAAAGACATGGACAGACCATGTCTGTAAGTATCTAAAGGGAAGATGTCAAGATGATGGATCCAGGCTCTTCCTGGTGATGCCAAACAATACAACAAGAGGCAATGGGCAGAAACTGATGCACAGGAAGTTCCACCTGAATATGACAATGGGTGAGGGTGACCTTGCACGGGAATGGACAGGCCAGGGAGGGTATGAAGTCTCCCTCACTGGAGATATTTAAAGCTGTCTGGACACAACCTCGTGCCACGTGCTCTGGGTTGGACCAGGTGACCCACTATTGTCCCTTCCAGCCTCACCAATTCTGCCATTCTGTGATACAGAAAATATCAGCAGAGGGACAGGTGGCTGCTCATACCACTTGAGCAGTATCTGAGGCAACTTGTTCAGCCTCACAAAAAGGTGGTGACAGGAGACTTTACTGTTGTCTACAGCTACCTGATGCAAAAGACAGATGGACTCTTGTAAGAGGTGCATAGGATAGGATGAAAGGCAACAAAAGACAAGTTAAACACTGCCCAGACAGGTTGTGGGATCTCCATTCTTGGAGGTGTTCCAGCTTCAATTAGAGAAGTCTCTAAGGAAGGTGATCTGATCAGACTTGCTACAAGTAGGACATTTATCCAGAGGACCTCCAGAGGATCCTTCTATACTGAAATATTCTCTGAGAGCCAGAGGTCTCTGCTGAGTCGTTCATACCGAATGTCCCTCCCATGGTCTCTCTCTCCAGTGAACTGCAAGAATCTTTGGAGTTCTGCAGTTGATTTACACGCTGTATAGAGAAATACTTTTGTTTGCTTTGAAACTGCACTCTAGTAACTTCATTTGGTGCCTGTCAGTCTTTATACTGGAAGAAACAGCAAATATAACTTGACCACCAACCCTCTCCTTCTAATTTATGATTACTCAGACCCCATCACCTATTTTCTACACCAATGGATGTTAGCCTACATAACTGTTCTGATGGAAGCAGGCAAGGAACAGAGCAGACTGATACGGGGACTAATAATGAAGTAATTATTACAGAAATGTCCATTTTGCATGGATTACTTTCACAGTACATGGAAAAAGAATTTTAATATGAAGTAGTAACAACATTCCCTGACTAACAAGATGAGTTTTTACCCATTCCGGTTTCGCAGGGACGTTTCCCTAAGTTTCAAGCATATAATTATTTCCTCTTAGTTTGCTTGAATATAATAGGTTCATTAATAAAAGTTTGCTTTAGACACAAGCTTAGGAAAATTGTTCCCAGGACCATTTAGAATAGAACAGAACTAAACAGTTGGAAGGCACCTACAATGGTCTCCTCGTCCAACTGGCTGCACCCTTCAGGGCTGACCAAAAATTAAAGCATGTTATTATGGGGCTTGTCCAAATTCCTCTTAAACACGATGAGCATAGGGATTCAGCCACCTCTCTCTCTCTAGGAAGCCTGTTCCAGGGTTTGACTGCTCTTTCCTTAAACAAATGTTTCCTCATGTTCAGTTTAACACTCCCATGAGTCAGTTTTTTACCACTTCTGTGAATCCTATCATAGGATATACTGGAGAAGAGAGCAGAACCTCTCTCTCCACTTCCCCTCCATCAAGAAGCAACAGAGAGGAATGAAGTCACTCTTTGGTCTCTTTTTTGCAAACCTTGACAAAGGCAGTGTCCTTACCTGATCTTCACAGGACATGCCTTCCAGCCCTTGTGCCAGCTTTGCTGCCCTACTCTGAATGCATCTAAGTACCCAAACATTCTTAAACTGTGGGGCCCAAAACAGCACACATTACTCAAGAGAGTCTGCACCCATCTAAAAGCAGTTCTGTAGTTTCATAGGCCTTCCTTCATTCCTTTCTTGTTGATTACATGGTGCTTCCCTTGTATTTTTGGCTTTTTTTTTTCTTTTTTTTAGCAGCAGAAATTATTGCATGATGTATGTAAAAGCCAGAGATGAGGCTTTTGTACCATTCTACACGTTAAAATATCCACAGCCAGCAGTAAAACCATTCCTCATCGATAGTCTCTACCAGCTAAATACTATGAATTACAACAGTTTTTGGGTGTTTTCCAAAAAAACCTGTATTGACAAAGAGCAGCAGACGTTTTTTGCTGCTAACAATAAGAGAAGCTAATAATGTGTTCTCAAAACATTAACACAGAAGACAGCAAAATGTTGCTTTCTTAACTAAGAAATGAGGAATTATAGTATAGAGCTGTGTTTATAGCCAAAAGTGCAAATTTTCTCTCTGGTTTTCATTAAAGAGATATGAAGAGCTATAACTTGGCACAAAAAACCCCCAACATCTGTATGACAAAATTCCCTCCATTTTGTATAATAATGATTTTAAACTTTGACTTACACTGTATCTTCGTAAAGAATCTTTTTTGTAGGTTTTTTTTTTTTTTTAATTCAATGGTTCAGTTGGTTTTTTTGATCCTTTGTAATTCTGATATGTAAACCAAAAAAACTGACATGCTATGTGAATTGAGTAGCCTCTTTGGATTCCAGCTGGCTTGGCTGCATGCCTTTCTAATGGTAATGAAGTCACACAGCTGCTAGGACAATCAGCTGGAGTTCAGATCATCACTAGCTAAATGGATATCCACTGACTGGCTTCTTATCAGGACCCATTAAAGTTCAGTGTTAACAAACTGTAGGGTTACGTAGGTTTACGTGGTTACGGCAAAGTGCCTTTTAAAAATGAACTTGTTAGAGCTGAAAAAAATCTCTCCTTTTTCCGCCTATAAATGTTACTTTGTGCTGGTCAACTCAAGAAATGTTCAACTCTACTCCCAGTGAAGTGAAAGGAAAATTCCCATTCATTTGCATGGAAGTAAAACAAATCGGTTCCCAATGTTTCAGGGATTTTTGAAGAATACTGCTATTCAAATTACTTCAGAATGCCTCAGCTAAAGGGTTACTCAGTATTCAGCTATGTCCAATTTTCAACTTAGAATGCTGTGCACACTAGACCTGTGAGAATTTACCAGCTTTTACTTTGCCCATCAAATTGCTAGCATGTTTATGCCACATAAAATAATGAAGTTTCACCATTCCTACAAAAAAAAAAAATTCTACTATGAAAAAACAAGCAGATATAAAACCTTGCTTTTTAGCCTAATGGTACCATTGCAGTACACAGGTATGTCCTGCCAGTTCTGCAGTTTATTCTGGGATCACAGTGCAGCCCGAGGAGGAGGGCTGGGGGGACGGTTGTACCACCACATAGCTTCAGTGTGAACACAACAGATTTCAGTATTAACCATCTTTCCTATAGATAAATGGGAAAGTACCAAATGCATCAATTCTTACAAAATTATTACTGGTATCTTTTTCACCTCTATGGTTTTTGTCATCTGTTTTTACTGAACAAAATTTGTATTGCTAACCCTTATTAACACAAGGAACATGCAATGCTGCTTGCTTGACATACTGAGATAAAAGGTTGTATCAATGTGGTGTGAATGTGCAGCAACAGACCTTCTAAAGCGTTCTCTACATTCTTCAAAACTGATACAGTCTTTAGACAACATTTCAGCTGTTATGAGTAATGGAACCAAATGGTTTGAATCATGGGAACAAATATCAACTGCTCTGCAAGTGAAACTTTCAGTGAGAAATAACAGCAGTCGAACAACAACCTCTTTTAAATTAACGAGAAAAGAGATTTTTTTTTTACAGATATTCAGGTGGTTAGGATTCTGGTCATCAGCTTTGTGCATCACCTCACAACATAGGAGCTGCACAATATAAAATTTGTAATGAACTTAAAAGTACCTTGCAAGTTTTTCTCTATAAGGACTTTATCTTATCTTTATAGTGGTTTGTGCAAACAAAATACCCACCCAAATTGCAAGCAAAGTACATCCTGCACTCCAAACAGTTCTGACTTTTGATCTCTTAGCTTTCCTTTGTGAGATTTACCTACCTCTTTCCCATTGGGTTTTCTCCAGGAATCAAAACCTACTCAGTATTACTTATGTGAAACTAAGATGAAGGGCTTTGGCAACATTTCCAGATTATAATCAGCAAAATATCATATCTCCCACTAACCAATATATGGAAACTCACCCACATAAATGATATCATCCTGATTCAACTAAGCATGCTCAAACTGAGCAGTGACATTCATTACAGGGAGAAGTACACAGAAGGAAAAAAACAATACTCCTACAGTTAATTATACTCAAAGACAACCAGACCAATAATTGCTTTACACTTGCACATACACTGAATTCTACATTGTACCTCTTGTTAGAAACAAAAACATTATTTTAGTTTTGATTTTAAAATTATTTTAGTGGCTATGAAAATTGGCAGGATGACAGCATTTTTTACATAAAGTCCTATATTTATCCACCAAGCTTAGGTTTCCTTGCCAATATCCTTTGGCTCTTACCTACGGGAGCTGCTTCTGCTGGCAAGAAGTAAGTTCACTTCCATGGTTCACAGTTGAGGCTGTCAACAAATGTGCCAGTTGTATAACATGGATATCTATTCAATAGAGAGGACTCAGCAGAATTATTCCATAGGTTGTATAAATGTCACTTGGTGATAACTTTTAGTTACTGAATATCTCAGCTGAGTTTAATCTAACCTGTTACTCCTCTCAGAAACTCATTCCAGAAGTCAACCAACCGACCACAAGTAGCCACTGTCAGATGATTTGTCTTGGTCCACCAGCAAGCAAACTTAAATATAATTTACAACTCTATACTTACATCAGTGCAAATATTCCTATTAACTTCTGTGAGCTTTTGACTAGCTCTTGCCAACTTGAGATTAATGAATATTTTTCAGATGGTAAACAAGGAGAAACACATTCAACTCGATTGAAATGTACTTTGTTTTCCCCTGTAAGGATTTAGAAAAGGCAGCTTCAGCAGTAAAAAAGAGTTAGGATGAGCACATAAACTTTTTCTGTTTCTAATCACTGCAGTATACAGGTAAGTCCACAGGATATAACAAAGTGTTAAAGTGGTGTCCAAAAGAGAGAGACTTCATATAAAATAGGAACTACTTGCAGTGTTTTGCAGTGTAACCATCTAGAGCAATTGCTCTTGGCACAGGTCTAACCAATTTGTGAGCAGGCAAAATGCCATCTGAACAGATGGCATGAGGTACACAGCCAAATAGCCATGTATGTGCATCGGCTGTGGGTAGTAATGGCATGATTCCCAGCCATGAAGGTCTAAACAGTTGTCCATCCTGATCTTAAAAGCTCATGTTTATAGAGAATTGTCATAGATAATCCAGCTTTGTACTAAATTATCCTTGAAATAAAAAAATGTTCCTGGAGATGAAAATGACAGTTGAGTTTAAGAACTCCTCTGTTCATTTCTTCGTTGATTCATTTAACAACTTTTAAAAAAGGGGAAAAAAAGCACAGCGATGAAAACAGGCTCCAGTTTTCCAGACCCATTTTACTTGTTGCTTGCTGCTGTGGCGATAGTGTGCAACAAAGATCTTGATCTGAGAAGCAGAGGATTAGCTGTGGGTAAGGAACTTGGGTTAGGGAATGCCTGTGCTGCTAAACTGCACATAGATTGTATCAACAATCTCTCCTCCTTTTTCTTGTTCCCAGATTATATAACTGGCCCAAAAAATAAAAGAACAAAATGTTTTTCTACTGTGGAGGTTCACAGGAGTTACTCAAAGCATCATGAACACACCCATGGCTAGGAACAGTCAACTGTACCTGGAGCTTTACAAACCTTATCTTTCCATAATTATGGAACTACAAAACAGCTCTAATATAACTTTGCCTGGAATTTTTACAAACAGTGTACCTCTGCTACATCTGAAAATCCAAAGCAATGATTTTGCCTAAGAATTTTTGCTTAAATTCTTCAGTCCTCTAGTGCAGCTAATCATTATTAACCAGCTATTTTTATCCAACAGAATTAATTAATTTTCTGCTTACAAACTGCCCAAGAAAGATTAAGTTATCTTTGTGATCATTAGTTACTTGAAATGATTTTACATGTCATTTCAGTGATTGGTCCTTATCCTGAAATCTCCACAGATTTTCATTATGTATGTTTAGCACAGAGCTCAAATTGTTAATTGTACACAAAGGTTACAATGACAATGTTTCTGTCCTGTCAGGATGAACTGAAATCCTCCAATCAAGATTTTGATACAAACATCTGAAATTTCAAGTTCCAAATGAAAAGACTGACAAATAAATTCTGTTTCTTCTTAAAAATGCTCCCTGCTAGTAAATGTACATCCATGCTACATAAACATTACTTTATTTTATTTATCATTTTTGTCATTCAAAATGTTGTGGATAAAAACTCCACAAGAGACAGACTCAGTTCTGTAAGGAGAACTGACTATCTGAAAAAGAATAAAATATGCTGACTTATTTTTTTTAAAAATATGATACATACTAAATGTTATTTTCAAATAAGAATATTTGATTCTATATTAGCATCAATCCTATAGTCCAAGATTTCTTTGCTCACCTATCATGCAACAGTAACAATTTTTAGAGAAAATGTTGCCAGCTGTAATTTAATTAGCTTTACTAAATGATCCATCCTTACAAATTCAGTGGTACAGAAAAGTGGATTCTCTGCAGATAACTTGGGCTTATTCAATAGTGTACCTACCAGTGCTCAACAGAATGCACAAAAGACTATCAGCTATAGTCTTTTAAGACATGACTTGATGGATGCCTTTTGCATATGCCAAATAATCTGGCAAGTAAGAAGACAAATTTGGTGCCCTTGTAACAAAGCAAAGAACAACAGCAAAGGTCTACTACAGATTTCAATAGGTTCAGGAAATGCCCTATACACATATTACAGATTCCAGATTATCAAGATTTTTATATAAGGAATCACAGTGTATAGTAGGAATACTTGAGGTGGAAAAGCTGTGTTACCTTCAGCAGTTGCCTATTGTTAGGCTTGTGCAAGGAACTGACCAAAAGAGAGCATTTTGCTTGAAATGGAAAACAAAATCCAGGGGGAAAAAAAAAGGAGCATATTATCTGAAACAAAGCTGTGATTGTCAAGGACCAGCTAAAATAGCTCTTTGCTTTTGCAGTATGTCTTGAACATATTGAACATTTCAACCTTACAGAGAGAACCTGTCAAATCTTAAAGGATCTAGCAGTACAACTCTATGTAAAACAGCAGAGATGAAGTTTACATGAGCAAAACATATTTTTGCCCCAAGAGCTGAAAGTTTCAAGTCGTTTTCAGTAAATGATAAATGTACAGTTACTTAAACCTCTTCTTCACATCTTGAAAAATAAGTTTGGCTCAGTAAGTGGTATCAAAACCACAATTATTGCCTGGATTGTTAAACTGATCAGGCACACAAAGGAGAACAAATTACATATACATGCAGATGACAGGGATGTTGCATGTTAAGCAGAGGGATAAATATTTGGTGATGGCATCCATCTGCCCTCTATAATACTTACCATAGCTGGGCAAGGAAAAGCCTTTCACATTTCCTGTTTGTCTAGGGCAGCTGTAACAACAGCAGATAGTGTAAATGGTTCAGGAATCCAAAAGAAGGCCCATTTCTCCTAAACTTGCCCTATTTAGACCTGGAAGCCATGAAGGATTTAACATTATGAGATGACAATGGAATGTTTATTCTATGTAGGAGGATACTGAAAAAACATATTCATTAATGACATCCATCTTTTCAGGCTAACCAATTAAGAGCTGCAAACAACAGCACTGATTAAAATGGGAAAGAGAAAAATTCAGAATGAGGACCCACAGGAAACCTCCAAAGACAGTTACTTATATCTGAAGAAAAGACCAAAAATTTGGGACAAAATGCTAGGACTATTCAAAAAGACACAGACATTTTGGAGATCAAGTGCTGACGAACTACAAAGATGTCAAGAAAGAACTTTAACAGCTATTGCTCAAGATGGCAAGAGCTGGAAGATTGAACAAACTAAAACAACAATCACAAGCACTGTTTATTGGAGATTCTTTTGCCAATAAGGTACTCAAAAAAATGGATTAAAAAATGTTGTGGATGACTGAATATTAAGAAAGTGTTTTTCAAGCAGCAGAACTCATAAAAACTTTTTTTACTGATACGTCTGTCTGTTCCATTTACATACCAGTCTGTTATACTTACATATCTCTACCTCCCAAGACAACTTTGATGGACAAGAAACTGTGCCATCTTCTAGCTGTTTCAAAACTAAATGTAGGACAGTTAATGCACTTTTGCTGTGAATTGGACTGACGGCTGAATTCTGTCTGCTTTTCTTTCAAAAGCAGCCTCTCTTCTACAGCAGCTAGCAATTTTTGTAAATTGTGGGGAACTTCACATCTTTAACTTCTCTTAGGAATCAGCCTGATGCTGACATCAATATACAATATGCTCACGGTACACTTTATTTCATTGGGATCACGTCTAAAATTAATGAAGCTTCAAAGATGGCTGAGGACAGAAAACAAGGAAGAAGTGCAGGAGTTGTTTCTCAGAGGAGTATCTCTTGAGCTTATCCATAGGTAGAGAATGATGTATGGCACTATTCTTTTCCAGTGGTGAATTTAAATGTGGATAAAAATATAAGTAATTGGAAATGAAAACCCAAGAAAAAAATCCAGTCTTCCTATAATAATAAGGAACCTTTCTAATCTTCACATTTCAGTATGGCACTGGGCAAAACCACATTCCTACCAAGTCTTAAAACTAAAACAGTAGCTTCTACAAGAAGTGGATCATAAATTTCTACGCTGAAATCTAAGACACACTTACAGTGAAGGGCAGGGTGTTTTATGGTCATTTAGCACATTTCTGGGAGTTAAAAAGTACTACTGTGTCTTTGTGACCTTGCTCTGTCAACTAAAAAAAGTAATTCATATACTTCTGCCTCAAAATGACTTAGCTCCTGTTATTACAATTTGTCTGGTATTAGTATGCATAAATCTACTACCATTACGACATAAATGAAAAATAATGTTCTCCATTTTCCATTTTGCTAATATAGTGAACTTCAGAAGTCTCTTCCTGTATTTTAGTATTTACACCTGTAATTTCTGTTCTTAAGCATGAGTGTGTTAAGACAGCAATGGAGGACAGTAAAATGAATAAATACCTAAAAAAATGAAAACCATTTATCTTCCACAATCCTTAAAAATTACTGTAGGAGATTTAAGTAGAGGAATAATGATTGAGACCACATTAACATCAGTATTTCAAATTGCCCAGATCTGGATTTAACTGCACACTCTTTCTGTTCTGAATCTAACTGGATCTAACAAGGGGACAATTACATACCTCAAAGATGTATAATAGGACAATGTTAAATGATTTAACATCACAGAGGGAAAGGTAAGAAAAAATACTATTCTGTTAGAATCCCTACATTCAGACAATAAGGTTTATGTAGTCTGAAGAGCAGGACATAATCTCATCTCTATCACAAAGTGACTTATTTTATTTATGCCAACTGGGCAATTTTACAGCATCTACTGTTTGGTTCACACCAAGAAAGCAGTGTATCAACTCCAGTTCACTGATGGAAAATGTGACAGTACATTACAACCTCAATTCTCAAGTGATTAGAAAAATAAAAATAATTTTAAAAAAGTATAACTTGCAGGACTGTGAGTCACACTTTTCTGGGGACCTTGGCAAATACTGAGAAAAATGTGCATGTGAGATGGCTCTGAATTGGAATCCAGTATTTGGATCAGCCTAAAATATAAATGGAGAAGTCCTCCTCACCACAGCCAGGCATAATATGGTTTTCATAATATTCTTCACTGACACTGCTCAGACTCACTTTGAAAACACATGTGCAAAGCATGGCTATAAAAGGGTTATTGAAGCACCTTAAGCATCTGCTTTTGTGATTAGTATTTGAAAGGAGATGAGTGCTTCACTTGCAAGGCACAAAATGACATGGATTATAACAGGTACTGTTAATGACAGTGTATGAATGTTTAATAATGCAGAGTGATTAAGACTGGGTCTGTACTTTATTATTCTATCTTCTACATATGTCAGAACGGCTTGAATACCTTTTGGCATGATATTTAATTAAAAGTAAAAGTTAATTTTTCTCATTCACTTCAGGTATAAGAGTTATTACTTATTATTATGCTGGGTTTCCTACAATGACTTTCTTTCTTTAATTGATTGGTTACAGTGGGAATTAATACAACATTATTTTGAGTTCTTTGTTTTGTCTACAAAAATGTAAAATATCATATTAATTGATTAAACATTGTTTAATATATTTATATTGAAGGAGGGATTTTTTTCCCCCCACAGAGTTGCTAGACAAAGAACTAGATTTGCAAAAATTCACAAGGGATACATACATTTTTCAGTGGAGGTGGCCCTCATAAAATGACTTTAGGACCTTTCACCCTGTAAATCTTTCCTTCAGCTTCTTTTAAAAATCACAGAAGATGCATTTTATCCCTTTAATTAAAAAAAAAAAAAAAACCAAACAAACCAAAACCGAAACACAAAACCAGATCTGGAACTAAGTATTTCGTCCATGAATTTCATGCCCAACAAAACTGACAGCAGCAAAGGTTGTGTAAAAGGGCCCATCTTAATACATTTTAAATCAATTCTCCAACTAATCCCATCTTGTCATTTTCATACAATAGTCTTGCTAAAAACCCAAGTATAAGCAGAGAGAAAAAAAAATTGATTTCAAGTCACTCTTTAAACTGAGGAAGACTGACAAAGATTGGTACGTCAGCCTTCTGTATTTCTAGAAGTCCCTAGTAGAACAGCAATTTCTAGACACAGTACAATTAGATACATCACCTTAAACAGAAAGTATTTCTGCAGGAAGTCAATATAACAACAAGAAATAAAGTTTTGCTAAACCATCACCTAATGTTACCTGTGTTTCTTCAGACAAATTCACTATAGAACAAGATTTCCTGGATATTTTGGTACTTTTAAATTCTTGTTCTCAGGCCCTGGGTTCTGTAAAATGGGACTACAGTTTTCTTATATTAAACCTCACTGTGAAATTATATTAATTTGCAAGCATTTCTACTGCAAAGAGAATCATATACAAGTCTATAAATAAACCACACTGTAAATCCCATTTATTCAGTGAATACTTGCCCACACTAGATTGCAACTCTGCTTCAAAAAACATGTTTGGAGGCTTCAGGAATAAAAGCCCATATGTTTATCTCCTGTATAAGAATGTGAAGAGAGGGATAAATTAGTTTAAGACATTCAAAGTAGTCCAAAGACTGATTTAAATGATGTACAGTCCCCTGGTCCATGTAGCTGAAGGCAATGTAGCACGGGTAGATTCAGATAAGAAAAAACAAGCTAAAAATCCTTCCCAGCTATGTGCATCATTTTAATTTGAAATGTATCTGCAACTTATCACCTACTATTTTTGAGGCTTAAGCAAAATGTATTTCCTAGGTATTGTGACATCCTATATCTGCACTTTCATTTATATGTGCATATATATATATTTTAAAGAAACCCTCTTTTGTTTCTCTGATACTCTCTGCTCCCTTGCTCCTGCTGTCTCCTCAAGCTCTCTCCCTGCACCCAGATTTCTCAGTGATGAGATGGGCAAGGCAGCCAATTCAGCCTTAGGAACACTGTGCAGAAATACAGGAGTGAAAAATTATGGGGAAGGACCAATAAAGCAAGAAAACTAAAGAAAGGTTCATTTGCTTTCCACCATTCAGGACATTTTTGATTTTGTAGGTCTGTTTCTAGCACTGAGTCAAATTTCACATGGCTGAGCAGAGGTTATAAACCTTTGTTGAAAGTCACCTTGCCTAGCTGAGTAGTGCTACTGAATTTAAAAGAAATTGCTACTGAGTTACCTTAATCATTTGGCTCTTCATCTGCTGTTCAAATAAACATGGCATCGTCATGAAGATGCTCATTCTTAGCACTTCTCTTTTCCTCTAAAAATAAATTTACCATAATATCAATAGATTTGCACACAGAGTTCCAGCAAGGCTATATTTTACACTTTTCAAGCAAAAGGAAAAGAAATGAAGATGAGTTGAAGTTCTTACAGTCCTTGGAACATTTAGATATGTGAGTTATTATTTTACAGATCCACTAGCAATTCATCTTCAGTTGAAATTTTAATGCAGCACAACATAGGACTGTAAAGAAATGGAATTCTCCTATATTACTGTTTTCATAAAGAAACCAGTTGTTAAAGGTGCAATTTTCATTACAGTTTAATGTTGTTTTTTCATTTGTCCACAACACACCAACCAGTTCCTGATACCGAGCCTCATGCCAACCCATACAACTAAAACATACCCTGTCAACACTTCTACATTTTCAGTAATTATATGCATCTCTATCTGTAACAATATTTTTATAAAATTCACAGTAATAAAGACAGAAATATGGACTTTAAAGAGGAGAAGAAAGATACATAGCTACACTTCTTAAAAGCTTGATAATACAAGAAAAGGTTGGTTTTTACCATAATGTTTCCTTTCTACTTCAAAATCTGAAGCAGATGAAAAAATCCAGATCAGTGAGGTTAGAATAAAAATACTTAATAGAAAGCCCAGACGGCCCCCAGGGGCATAGATTACTTTTCTTTCAACACTGTGTCTCTAGATATGGCTAAACTCTTCCAGCAGACCTGTGAAGAATCAAATGTTGATGTAGACTTTCTATCTGAGCTGGATCACCAATCTTTTTTTCCAACATCTACCCAGACCCCCAAAGGAAAAAAAAAGAAAAAAAAAAGGCACCAAATACCTGCCCATCACCAATCTGAGGAGTCTCTGCGAGCCAATTTATGTAAAATTTTAACAGTACAACTTTTAATTGAGATGTCACTTTATTTGCCCACTGTAGAAAATGAAGGCATGAGTGAAATAAGGAAGTGGACACAGCTGCATATTTGCTGTCTTGTATTTTTTTTAATCTGCTAATTTTTTAAGTAGTTGATTTACAAAAGTAAAGGTTTAATTCCTATGTCATCTGCTGAAGAGCATGAATTATAAAGAATTTATTAAAAAAACAAAAAAAACCCCATACCCTCCTCCCCCCAGTTCTCATAAGTGCTAAACACTTCACAAAATATTTAGAACAGATGAGTAAACAGATATTACACATAAACTTCAACTGAAAAATCAGCTAATAATCATAACTATAATGTCCAAAAAAACTAAGGACTGCAGGCGCTTGGGCACTGCAGCACTATGAAGTTTATGTTTCTCTAAGATGTCTGTTACCCTTCAGACTACAACTACAGAGAATGAAAATATCTTATTTTGTTTGCTTTGCTCCTACTGTCTGTAACTCACACCTACCCTGGTTCTCAGGGCATCCTTGAATTGTGGAACCCAATTTATGCAGCTCTAAGCAGACAGTTATGCATTCAACTATTTCACCCAATCAGAACATTCTCATTTCCAAAAGCATTTTATAATCAGATTTACCATGTTGACATTTATTTACAAATTATAGTGTTTCCATGTATCATAACCCTTATAATCATGAACAGCTTTAGAAGAATTCTCTGTGGAAGACAGCTTTGATATAAAATCGTTTCTGTACTCCCAGTTAATTACTGATTTTTTCCCACCAATTACAAATTTGAACTCAATCCCACAGATTTATAATTTAAAATCAGTAGCCAATGCATACAAATTACTCTTGCTTCTCTTTTAAACATGACTAAAAGTTCAATTTATTAAATGCTAAATCATATGAATTACCCACAGTAAAATGCTGTGTAGTTAAACTTTCTCTGGCTACTGGACATCACAGAATAGTTATTTAACTAATCAATCTTAAAAGCTACCAAAGGCTTTTCTATACTCAGCATATGTGTTTGCACTCTAACCTACTAGATTAGTATTGCCAATTTAGCCTCTTAATCAATTTAAATATATATATTTAAAAGCACTAGGATAAATAATAGAAGTAAAACAAAAATTGTATATTAAAAAAGAATGATTAACCTGCTATAAAAACCCCTCGGCCAGCAAGGAAGAGAGAAACATTAATTTAGACTTCCTGCTCTAGTAATTCAGTCATAGTAGACTGACTCTCAGTAGACTGAGGTTTCAAAATTTATCTCAGTTACAAGGGAACTGCACTTCTGTGCAACTTATTTCACTCTTTTACTCGACCCTTCAGCTGTATGAGAGAGGGCTCCATACTGAATTATTTGAAAATTAGTAAATAGGGACAAAGCATCACTTCTTACAGCTATGCTCACAGAGCCAGAGCACACACAGAAGAATGTTCCCCAAGTTCAACAGTGCTAATGTGTCTAGAATTCATGTATTTTCCTGAAAGCCTCTTCAGCAGAGGTTATGAAAGCCTACATCAGCAGATGTTATAAAGATGATCGATGAAGTCTCTTTTCTGGTGAATACATTAGGGAATGAAGCTAGAAAAAAAAAACAAAAACAAAAATAACCAGGCAAAACTGACTTCGTAATATCCAGCTTAGGACAACTAAGCACTTTAGTATTTTTCTTTTTTTGCCAACTAATGCACTGTAAGAGATAATGAATGGAGAAATTTTTAGAACTCTTGATTAGGTTAATAGAGTGATTTCAAGCAATTGCAAAGGAAAGAAACATGAGAAAACATATAGAGGAAGTCTCTTTACATTTCACCAAAAAAGAACTGAAAGAGATAACAAGAATAAAATTAACTTTAGCTCTGCATATTACAGATTTTCCCTCTAAGCTATCAACAAATAGATGGCTACCTTATCTAGAAGATAAAAAGAAACATCCAGTTCTGTAACTTCAACCTGTGTGACTTAGATTAAAATAGGTATAGGGCTACTGACTAAAGGAAAAGTTGTTACAAACATAAATTCTTTTTAGCTGAATTCTTTTTTAAAATGAAGACTGTCCTAAAAATATCTGAGTAACAAATTCAGAGCAGGAATCTTTTCAATAATTATCTTACTGCAATGCTTTTCTCACCCTGCCTGGAGAAAAGCTGTTCACTTTTCTACTTCAGGCTATCACCAGTAGTATGGTAGAAGGTGCTGTTGAGAATCATATTAGGACTGTTACTAAAAATATTCATATCCAGTTGATAACCTCATCCATTTTTGTGATCCTAACAAAGAAATTCCCTCTACTTAGGTTTCTGTTTTCAATTACACTAGATTATGATTGCAATAAAAGACATAAACACTTTGCAGTTTTGTTTACCACAAGAACAACTTTAAGGAGAAAATTCTTTGACTTGTGAAGTAAAACTATAGATTGTAAAAGCCTTCACAGTGGTAAAAGTACTCTGAACAAAAGTATCTATACATTTTAGTAAATATAAAGCAACTGTGAAGCTACTGTAGTGCAAGAAATCTTTATGCATATTAGGTACATGTCTGATATGCATTTCCAGAAGAATTTTTTTACTCCAAAGTATATGCATGCAATCCATAAGAAAAAAAAACCCCAAACCAAACCATAAGAAAAAAAATCAAACAAAAAAGCCCAAAACAAACAAGCAAACCAAAAGAGGAATGTTGTAACATTTAAAAAATCTCTCAAAAGCATTTTCTAATGATTTTACTGTATCTTTTTGACTACACAAATGTTTACTCTGCTGAAAGTTTGAAGCTACCCTGCTCTCTATATTGGGTTTTTTGAATATACAGCATTTAATACTGGTGAAATTAATGATAAAAAAACCCCTATGCATTAAGTGAATAGTACTTTTATCCCTACAATCATAACAAAAATAAATCTTCATTTTAGTGAAATTCTGGTTTTGACATGAATTAGTTATACATCTCTTATTATACATTCACACATCTTTTTCTTCAACAGGCTTGAAATAAATGTTTTTCAACTCATCATTATAAAAGAGATTTGATCTTGAGGCTGCACTCAATAAACAAACACATAATTGTCTAGATAAATAGCCTTATATTCACAGAGTCAATGGAAAGAATTCAGGAAAGTGATTTTGTACATAACTTCCACATACAAACAAATAATTAAGACTGTAAAATATGTACTGCTGCTAAAAAGAGATATAGAATCTCCTGAAATACTGATATTTGTTACTGCTGTTTCCTTTCAGTCTTTATGCAATTTGGTTTTTTCCCCCTCTTCTCTATCAGGATTTCACTACCACAGGAAACCACCAGAAATATAAATGAGTCTAAGTAGTCCAAATACTACCTCAGATGTGTTTACTAAATGGTGTTTGTTGTTTCTGTTTGATTTTTTTTTATTTTTATGTTTTAAATAAAACAATAATAATGGTAATGGGAGCACTAATGGATTCCTTGACCGATCCTTTTACCTAAAATCTCAAAGGCTCTGCGTGGACTCTTATTGAAGTCCACAGGAACACTCTCTATGACTTTAATAGGGTTAAAGTGCATTACAGCATTTAGTAAGTATTAGACTCCTTGTCTCACAGGGGTACTTGGTACCCTGAGCAGTGTCCTAAGCTTTCCTGGTGCTTTTTTTCTTCATCACTCTGCTACATTTTGCTCAGCTCCATCTCTATTCCCCTGATCTGACTGTTTGCATTTTAGCCCCCTCCTATCATCAAATCTCCAAAATATTGAAACAAGACTCTTCAACACTAATGTGGTGAATTTCAGGAGGCAAACTAGGGGCTAGCTTCAATTTGAAGCCTCCTTCGTAACCATGACAGAAAACTGGCTTCAGATGGTTCAGTCCCAGTCTGCTAAAAATATCCCCAGTAACTCAACAGATGCCCCTGCAGTTTTGTTCTCTTATGCTTGTGTTTATTGTCAAGTTATCTGATGTCGTCCCACTGAAAAAATGAAATCTGCAAGGTACAAATACGTCAAATAGAGGAAATTACATACATTGCAAACTTGATGATCTGTACAAATGAGGCTGAAGGGATCTACATCTGAAGCAGGTAGCACGGAACAGTGGGAAGGGGGGCAGACTCTTCACTCACACTGGAAGCACTACCAACAGCCAAAGCACAACAAGCTAGAGTACCCTGGACTCAACTCACAGCCAAGTGCAGACCCTACAGGACAATATTTTCTTTTTGTTCTCTGGGGGATGGAAAACACAGTTTCATAAATCAAACCAACAAGACAAGACATCTTAACTGGATAAAGCAAAAAACCCGAACCAAACCCAACCCCAAACCTTTCTATCACACACTGGAAGGTAACACAACTTTCTTCAGTGAAACAGAACTTCTACTTCTTGACCTGTAAAAAACTGGAACTGGAGAGAAGAGTACTGGGAAACCAATGATAGGTAGAACTGATGTTTCTCAGTAATTCACAGTGTACAAGAAACTTGGAGGGAAAGTCAAGTTTAAAATCGCTATAGTGTGGTTATCCTGTTACTTTTTTTTCTTGCTGATACTTGCAAGACAGGTTTAGACTAAAACAACGAATTCTTTCTCCTATCATCACACTGACTTTTTAATTTGATCTTCTGAAACACTGTGTAAAGTTCTTATCATTTCCCCTTGAAACCAGGCAGAGCACAAAATCACACAAGTCAAATTCAGTAGTTCAGCAACCCTGATCACAGATCAGAACTACTTCTAATATTCATATTTCAACATTAAACAGTTCTCCTTTAAACAACTGTCTTCAGTTTACTAACCATTATTAGTATCAGTCTCATACACAGTCATTTTCTCATTGACATCATCATATCTTGCTGCCATGGTTTCCAAACAGCAATGGTTTAGCTGCTAAATGACAGAACCATAAATTTTGCAGGTATATATTGTCCCAAATGCAAAACCCTGAGCAAAGCAGTTTGACATGGACACTTCTAGAGTCCCCAGGCTCCTGAACCTAACTGTGTAGAGATTAATTCTAAAAGATTAATTCTATTTGGTTAGAAATTATGGTGTGAACAGAGAAAGCATTACAAGTATTACTTGTCTTACAAAAATTCTGCCCTTCAGCAGACAAAAATACTGTGATTGCCTCCCAAAAGTTCTTCCTGTTGCCCCATGCCAGGCCACAGTTATTTATTATTTGTTTTAACACAGCATTTAAGAATTGTTGTCATGATCCTAAGGGCAAAGAAGAGCTATACAAATACAGAATAAAAGGTCAGTTCTTGTCATGGCTGTCCTGAATTGGAGGCATGAAAAGCTTTATCTGAAACATCACTTCCTTTGAATTTATTAGCTCTGATTAAATCTGGCATCTGATATTTATTTATCACAGTTCAGACTAAATACTACTTAAGCTTAAATATGAAAGAGTATTCTAGCAAAAAAGGAGCAAGTTCTTGATTTAAAAATTCAGAAGTCATTATAAGAATGAAATATAACATAATAAATAACAGTAAAACATATTTCAAGATTATTTTTAGTAATAAAGATCTTTCCCAAATGCTACACCATCTTGTCAGACTAAAGAAACTATTCCATCCCTAATCTCCATGAAGGAATAAGCCTTGAGGGGTTTGCTGGTCACATTTACCTATGTTATTCCTTTGTTTAAGGGTCACATACCCATTTTCCTCTCAGTCTGGTTTATATTGCTATTCAATGTAGATGTGTCAAGAAAGGTATATTTCACTTCCATCCTTTGACTATTTCCTCTGGCTTAAATAACATGGCAGCTCACTGCAATATTTTCAAGAGTGTTACAAGTCACAGAGCACAGGTCTACCACAGATGTATAAATAATGGCCTGTAAAAAGTTATCACTGCTAATACATCTTCTCAAATTCACAATATTTGGTTTATCTTCATAGACACCAGAGACAGCTTATTGAATACAGAGTTCCAAACTTGGCATTTAGAGTGCTCTCACCCTTCCCTCACAGCACTTGTCAGTTTTGGGCTCTTGCCATCACCACTATACTATAGAAAATCAGTAAATCAGAATTCATTATATGATTCAATCAGTTTTCCAAGTACCTAATTTACCCAAGAAGAACTTCACGGCCTCTAAAATTATTTTCCTAATCCTTTTTAGCCCATGTTTCCCTCTCTATTTCTTGTGTAATAAAACAGAACCTTTTGAAACAAACCTAGAAATGTAGCTCAGGTATATAAGGCATTCCCCAGTCCTGCCAATGAAACACAAAAATTTTAATTTTATACATGAAAACTTTAGGAAAACTTGTATTACGTGAGATCAGCTGTGATAATCTGCCCTCTCTTTCAGCAGGGATCGCTCAAAAAAATTACTGAGAATACACCTCCAATTTCATAAGATGGATGACTATTTCTTCATATTTCATAATTTTTATATTCTTCCCTTTACATCAGCAAATACATCCCACGATCACAGTTAATCACATGCAGATTCACTCAGGTGCTGTTCAGTGAATTTAATAAATAAACAAATGCTTATTTAACTCAGCAAGGGTTGTATTGCATTTGGTGGCTGTCTCTGACTTTTCTTCCTAATACCAGCCAGGTTCCATACTGATGTGAACCAGTGAGGCACCAGTTCTGCACTTTGCTAATTATCCTTTTCTACTTCTCAATTGTTATGCATGTCCTTACTGCTCAAGTTCAAGTTGGTGTCAAACCACTGTACATGATACAGCCAAATCAGAAAAATATGAGTATTTCTTGATCATTTGGTCTCTAAGTAGTTGTATTCCAGCATCAGCAGCTACAGAAATCCATCAGCCTGAAATATTAAACATACATACATTTAAATATATATATATATATATATAAACATATTGATGGTCTAGTCATATGAGCTTTCATGCATATGGCTGAGCCTTTTCTTTCCCCATTATTTGAATCTCCTGAGGTTATGGGAACTAACCTGACAGTGTTGAAAAGCAGCTCATGTCAGTCAATCAGTTAATCTCGAGAGACAGCTGTGAAACTTGATTTGGATTCAACAAATATTGTTTGCCATGTGGATAGATGCCTAAAAATCAGCTAGAATAGGCTACTTAATTAAAGCCATATGTTCCCATCAGTTACGCACTGCACACGGAAGCAGCTGGTCACAAGTTATACAACTTACATGCAAAGTGCTAGTAAACCCTTTATGTGGGAAATTAATGTCTAGATGGCATTCTGACAGTGCTGGCTAGTACCCTTTGATACTTGGATGTACATCATTCAGGTTCAATGCTGTAGTGTACTTAGATGCTTGCCAGAATATTATTTAAAACTTGATCCAGTGCAAGAATAAAACAGTAAGTCTCAGAATTTTGAGGGTTTTATTTTCTAATGCAATATGGAAAACTCACAAATTAATATTAAAATAGTACCAACAGCTAAAATTACCTGCAGGGATTTACTCAGTAGTTAGACTGATAACCAGAATAACTGTAATTTAAACATGTAATTCTTCAAGGATTCTCTGGGACTGTGTGTTTTTACCAGACCTATGAAATCAGTTAGACCTTGATCACGGGTCTAAAAATTTCACAATCAAATCCCACACTGAGAGAAAAACCAGTGACTGAGGACTATGGTAGTGATTTATGCCTTGGTAGTGACTGCTAATTCGTTAATGCTATAATTCGTATTGGCAAGCACTTGCCAATGGTAATGGTAACGAAAAAAATGTATAGTTTTACTTGCAGTGGGGCTCTTTGTAATTCAGTCAGTATATAAGATGTCTTATGTCACTGCAAATTTAAAAGCACCATTAAAAGACTTTTGGCCAGGTAAAGGGACAAGCTGTTAGTTTATTAGAAAGTCTGGGTGGAAATAAAAAGCTCTCCTGGTTTTTCGAGGAAATATTGACTTCATCTGGCTGGCTTTGCTACAGCTAAATATAGGTACACCATAGAAAGCAGAAGTGTGCTAATATGAGGTTTGAGTTTGTTTTCCCTTTTAACAAAATATGCACAATCTGGCTCAAACAAAGTATTGTGAAAAACCCTTAAAAACCAAAGGAAGATCTGTATGATCCTCAAAGGAATGTGTTTGCAAGCAGCAGCTCATAAAGAGTTCAACAGTGCAAATCCACCGGCAAATGTCATGATGAAATTATAAAGTATTTTACCCCTTGTGGCATAAAAATGCCAGTTTCCAGAGAGGCTGCAGTTTGACCCATACTTGAGAGAACAAACCTTGGTTCTCATTTCTGTCATGCTTTTGGGCCACTCACTTTCAACAACAGTAACAACTGCACAAAGCAGAACATAAGGTTTCAACCAACTGGCTAGAAAAGCAAATCTGGAGAGGAACCTATTGGCTCTCTCTGGTGGGGCTGTAAGCTGAAGACATTCAGCCTACATATGGTATAAATAATATTGCACAATGATGCTGTTCTTGGCAGAAGGGATAATGATGCTACGTATTTATCTAAGAAAAGAAGATAAACTTTCATTCCTGTTCTGAACCAGGACAAACTAAGGTACAACTTCATCATCAGCTTTTACAAATATGAAGTCTGTGCCTTCATAGCCAAATGTTTGTGATATACCAGAAAGGTTAAGATATGCATTGCTTTGGGCACAGCACTGGGAATAAAAGGGCTATTAACCATTAACCCCATTAACCATTTCACTAAATATGCACTGACATGAGACATCTTTATATAGTGACTGAATTACAAAGAGCCTCATTGCAAGTAAACTATAGTCTGCTTTTATTTTTTCATTGCAATTACCATGCATTTGAGACACAAGCTGCCAGTCTGACCTTGAAGTCTAGCTGTTAAGTACTTCAGTTAACAATACTAATTTTTGCTCCTGCTCCTGAGAGCTAAATCCACAACAGAAAGGTAAGACTCCTAAATCCACTTGGTGTTCGTAACTGGTTAGCTGTTCAACGTATATGTTTTTATATATTCAAGTTAGCAGAAAACACAGATTTTTGTAGCCATCTAGGGGGGTTTTATATTCCAACCACCAGGAGTAAAGCTCTATATATTTTCAAGAAGAATATAAGGCCCACTAATCTTCTAACTTGACCTGACCAGCAAAGCTATGTAATACATTCTGGAGCCAGAGATTCCTCAGGAGCACTTTCATAACTCTTTGCAGTCTACATATGAAACTTTATGTAAATTAATGGCAGGTAGGGGCTTCCAGAAAGTCACCTCTTGGGGAATTAATTGTTGATTTCCCAGTCTTCTTCTATCACCCAAAACCAATAATTTTGTGTTATTTTACATGCTTTACATTTAGAAACATTATTTTTTTAGTGTAACTTGAAAAAACATCTTTAACTGCAAGGCTTAGTTTTTCTTGGCAGCTGATCATAAATTATCAGAACAAGGCAACCAATAAATATACATGTTAAAATTCAA
The DNA here is from genome assembly GCA_013399225.1 of Rhipidura dahli. NCBI lineage: Eukaryota > Metazoa > Chordata > Aves > Passeriformes > Rhipiduridae > Rhipidura > Rhipidura dahli. The sequence continues at coordinate 2,031,467 of VXAC01007212.1, read as the reverse complement.
TGACTGTAGCCATCAAAACAGTCATTGGAATATTTATACTCTGTGAAACAAGGGAATTATAGAAGCTGTCACTCTTTTTGACAGAAAAAAGACACCATACATGCTGTTTAACTTCAAATATAGTTAAAAAGAAATGGTACACAAAAGGACACAGATCTGTACAGTTTAAGCAATGAGCCAAGGGTGAGGAAGACCTTGAAATTATTCTTTGCTGCTTTTCAACTGTATTTCACATATGTACATGCTATTTTTCTGCTCCATTTTCAATTATTATTTTCTGTGAACTACAAAATTATTCTTGCCATTAACCCCCCTTCTAATTTGTCATATGAATCAATTGGGCCTTTTAAATTCAGTAGCCTTTAAATAGCTTCAGTGAAGCCTCATATGGCACATATCAACTGCAATCACTTTTTGAGATTTAAACAGAAGACAGAGTAAAGGCTGAGGAGACTGACTGAGATGATGTGATGAAGGAAGACATTTAAAGAACAGAATGTTTTTTAGGTGAAGTATTTGCATTGACAATACTGTGGGAACATTGTGAGCCATCCTATGAAGAAATATGTAATACGGCTCAAATCAGGCAGGCCAGCCTGTTAAACATCAAAATGCTATATATTTTAGCTTTGCAAGAAATGGGAAATTTGCCCACACGCTTTCCTTTACATAGAAAATTCTTTCTCATGATAACAGGCAGATAAGAAGTCCACAGTATTACATATCAAATAAAAGTTTGCTTAATAAGTACTGTGGTGATTGAGACACTATAATACTCTTATATATATTTTATACTGTGATACTCTTAGATCTTATTATTATGCTCTTTGCATTATTTTGCTGCTCTGTTGCTTTCAAAAAATTATGCTTATTTTCATTTATATATCTACTCTGCCATTTGAAATTTCTTTTGCTATAGACATACAGCACTACAGCATTGTGTACAGAAGAGCAGCAAATGACCAGACAAGCAGAGGAACTGAGAAGTCAGGAATAGCTCTGGCAAGCTGGAATGGGAAGGACTAACTCCAGCAACCCCAGCAACAGCCTTCCTGTGTGCTGCTACTTCCCCTCCTTTCCTCTGGAATGGGAGTGCCTGGTATAATTGAAGTATGTGGGAAAGGTCCCACTAACCAAGAATTCACTGCATGCATACAGTTTATTATGATTCCTGTCTAAATAGGAAATACCACTGAACACTGCCATTCTTAAATAAACACTATTACTTTCTGAGCTATAGAAATTTTTTTTCCAGAAATGGTACCATCTTGAACTGAAAATTTGGGTGATGAAAGTAAGCAGATTATTATCTCCCTGACTAATTTCCTTTGGTTTTAAGTTTCAGTGGCTCATGTCCAACCTTGATTTGTCTAGTTTCAGCTTACATCTTGAAGAACTTTGCTGTCTTAACAGACTGCTGACTGCCATGTATTTTCTTCCCATTAAGGTACATTTAGACTGATCAAGCTGTCTCTTCACTGTCTGGTGCAATAAAGCTCTTAAACCTTCTGAACCACTCTTGTCACACTTTTCTGAACTTCCCTGAATCTTTCAACATCCTTTTTGAAATATGGATGTCACAGCTGAACAAATTTACCAAGTCTATATCCAAAGTGTGCTATGTTTACTCAGTCTTCCCCTCAGAAGAAATTCAAGGATCATATTTGCCCTTTCAGAAAGAACTTATATTTAAGTGATTACTGAACATGGAAAATTAGTGTCTCTGTGTTGCTGCTCTGTGGTATGCAATCTTCTACCTGTAAGTCCTGTGCTTCATTCCCAGCTATCTGAAAGGGTTAAAAGAGAAACCCCCTAAAATGTGTTAATAAGATTAGCTATCATCACCCAGAAATGAGAAGAGAGGAAAGACTCAGGTTGATCTAGATAACATGCTTGTTAAATAATTCATTCCTGAGATTTGCCCTTGCTATTTCCAATATTTGGTATCTGAGAAGCTATGCTAACCTTTCTGACAGGCTGAAATGTACACTAATCAATAAGAGTGAATTTAATCTCCCAGAATATATTCTGTGCCCTAGTATTAACTTAATCAGAGTGTTTTGCAATGAAACAGAGTTTGTCTGAAACTTCTGTTCTAAAATTCTGTATTTTGCAGTCTGATAATCTGAAACAATTTTCAGAGGTTTTCCAGAATCAGCCTCGTCTGGAAATTAGCATACTGAATTAAAAAGAAAATGTGTGGGATTCTGCAACCTGGTGAGAAAGAATGTGAAAAGAGATACTAAAGGATTACAGATGTGAAATCCGCTGATTTATCTAAATTAATTTAGACAAAATTGATGCACTCATTTGTGTGGTTGCTTTTAAAGTGGTTAAAGAGTGGTCAAAATTGATTTAGTTTAATTGGGTTAAGCTAAAACTGTTTTAGCCACTTTTAAACTGCTTCAATGTCCACACAAAGCAGTTGAACCTACTTAGCTAAATGGAATTAGAAACTGATTTTGTAAAGCAGGAACAATTCCTATCACACAGATAAGTAACAGAGTTAAAAAGAGAGAGTGGTGAAGATGAGGTTGTAATAAATGGGCATTACAGGATAAATGAATGAACCTTAAGGAGGGAAAAAGAGTGAAGGGCTAAATACAAATGAAGATATTAATAAACAGATATATGGAGAAAGTAGAAAAGAAGGCTGAACACACATTGGGGAAAGAAGAGCAGTTTGACTTTAAACTTCCTAGAGAACAAACAAGGACAGAAATAGTTAAGACAAAGTAAAGATTTTATAAAGCATACTTCTAAGAACAGTCACCTATGTCTCGGTCGGGCAAAGCTGCTATTGATTTTTTCCTGAGTAGAGACTGAGCTTTTAATTTGGCTCTAAGAGTGGAAATTTGCTCATTCTTGCCATGTACCCTCTCAATGAACTATTGTAAGAAAACATGGTTGTTATGATCTTTTGCTAAGATGCCAGGTGGTAGCACTTAAAACCTCTTGCTATGGGAGTAGAAAGGGGATTTATTTTCATTATTCATGAGCGATTTTTAAGGGATAACTAGTAACATGAATGTAGTTGCAAATCAAGTGATAACAAGTGTACTTACTTCTAGGATTACAAAATGAAGTGAGGTGAGGTAGTTACTTAAATTTTTGACAATTAGTTATGAAATGCAGGTATAATGGGGCAAAAAAAAAGGTACAAGAACCCAATTTCATTAGCCCCATGACTTTCTAATGTTTTGTTTGCATAACACATGTTGGTGCCATATAGGCAAATCTGATATCTAATATTGTGCACACAAAGATTAAGTGCTGCTTTACATTGTAAGCTTCATTTTTAGATCTGATCTGACAATTCAGAAGTATTGATCCTCATCATTATTTGTTGTTCATGTAATTTTCTGGCACAGACATACTCTTTCCCTGGAAATTCTGCAAAATAAAAGAAAAAAGCCCAAAACAAACCAACAACAACAAAAAACCCACAACAACCAAAAAACCACAAAAAAACCCAACCAAAACCACCCCCACCAAAAAANACCAAAAAAAACCCCACACAACAATATGAAAAGAATTTGGCAGTGGTATAATGAAATTAGAAATTTCCAGAATTAAATATTAGACTAGATAGAGAAATCTGACTAGCCAGAAGTGGCCCGAGCTTTTCAGAATTCCTGAAAAGGAAAATTTCCTCTTGAGACACTGGTAGCCTCTCTCAATCAAACAGATAAATCTAGACTGAGTAACAGTAAGACTAAAACCAGCATTTTCATACATAAAATACAACCACAACTCATTTACAGTATCTTCATTTTACCTAGAAAAGCTTTATAACCTAGAAAATTTGAAATCCCAAATATAATATTGCTTCTTTACTCATTAAGAAATAATTTAAGGAATTTATTTTCTTCAGATTTTGAAGACATTGTGAGAGTAGAAGGATTATATGGCTGTACATTATGTAACGAAACAACTTGAGCTTTACTTAAGCTTTAGGTCAAAATTCATAATTATAAGGCACTTCCAAATATGTGGAGATGGCATCGCCTAAGAAAGAACCACACTAAGCATTATGTCAGTTAAGCTAGAAACACAGGGAAAAAAAAAAAGGTGCAACAAAGAAAAAAAGTCTGCTGCTGTAACTGAGCATCCCTAAGCTACCTCTGACCTGATCTGGTATGTGCACACAGAACAGCATTACATGAAGAAGGCTGCTCTGATTCTGGGATCACGCTCAAGCAGCACCATGTGTATCTTTAAGCAGGTAATGGAAAATCCACAGAATAGGTTACTTGCAGATGAACAAAAGTACAAGAGCATCACTATTTTGTTTGTGCTTAATAGCATAAATTCAAAACATGCAAAGAAAGCTAAGGGATACCCCCATGAATGCCCTATCCCTGGAAGTGTTCAAGGTCAAGTGGGATAGACCTTGGGCAACTTGATTTTTTCACAGGCTTTGCCCTCTGAAGCTACACCAAAACATAAGACTGTGATTTTGGCTAGTAAAGCAAAGCATTTTAA
>VXAC01007212.1:1966589-2026966 GCA_013399225.1 Rhipidura dahli | reverse complement strand
GGTATTTTTGGTAAAAAAAAAAAAAAATTAAAAAAAAAAAAAAAAAAAAAAAAAAAAAAAAAAAAGAGAGAGAAAACAGAGGTTTGAAACAGGAGTTTTAGGGATCTGTCTACTTGTCTGCATATTTCTTTGTTAGCTTATATAAAAGTTACCATTTTTTTTAATATATATATGAGAACAGAAATCACCATAAACTCACACATTGAGGAGATCATATGTTGAGCAAGGTAGAAAATGTCACTCTTTTTCCATGCATTTTCTCTGGGTGATGGATGAAGTTATACTGCAAGATTCAGCTTCAAACATTAACTCACACAATTAGCCAGAAATAATTAGACAGTCAGGTGAGAAAGTATTAGTCGTCATTCACTGAGCTTTTTCATCTTATGACCTGTACAGATTTTCATAAGGTGAAGGCCAAAATGGACTACAGCATTTTTATTTGACTAGCATTTATGAATTCATGTATCATTATTTAAATATTACCTTTGATTGAGATCTCATTAAAGGTCTCTCTGTCTCATATCAAAATGTCAATAACACTCCTAAGGAGGGAAATGTCATTTAACTAAGGCTGTGCTTATTAATATAAGTTCAAAAATGATCATAGAAAATTACTTTTTTCTTATTAGACTCCCATTGTTATTTTTTAATTCAATTTTTTTTTCTTTTTTATTTAAGAGTTATTTTGCAAAAAAAGCAGAAAACAGTCATTACTTGAACTGATATTTATCTTCCTGAGGAACTATCATAGAACTCTCTTGCCACAGTGATTCTTTTTGGCTTACCACAGCATTTTTTCTAGACACTGGCATAGCCTTTCTTCCTCTCAGCTTCATAACATACTCAGTGCAGAACAAAATAAATATCACCACCATAGTGAAACTCTCACTGAAATCAAGAGAGGCAAGCAGAAACCCAGAGTGCAAAGGCACTTTCATTATTACGCAACTTCTAACCCAGCATCAATGCTTGTGACTGAGTATATTCACCTCCCTAAAGATTCTTCAGCCACTGCTGCTTCAAAAGTAGGGACACTTCCTTCCTCGTAATCCTAGCAGAAGGGAATGTGGTTAGCTATTTCAGGTAGGTGATACAGCAGTTTCATGTGTCGGGTTACAGACAATATTTTCAAACACAGAGACACGTCAGCAAACAGCTGACATCAACCCCTTTGACGTGGAGTTTCCCCAAGGTGGAAGAATGGCAAGAGAAATTCTTTTAGTCACCAGCAATAGGATTTTACAAATGCAAGGCAGCAGATCTTTTTCCTGCCACTCTGTACAGGAATCAAAATGCTGCAGTAATTTAGACTAGCCCTGTATACCAGGGCATCAGAATTGGACTCCCAGGCTATGTGTTTTATAGAGTTTGGGTTTTTTCTTCCCCATTTGGCCAAGGCTGGATCCACATAATCTGTATGTCTCACTATTCCTAAGTACCAGTTGCATAAAAGCCCTGAAATCCCAATTTACATCTGCTTCTCCAGAGAATACCAGGATTGTGCTATTGATTTCTTTTAACATTCTGGATTACCTGATCTGTTTGAATGCAATGATATTTCCAAGAAAGAAGTAATGCAATAACATGCAATGCAGATTAATTATTTTTAAAAGAGGGGATAAACATGGCAAAAAAAGTTTTAAGATAAGAGCTCTAGACAGCAACTGTAAATGGCTAATACCATGAGCAGCTCTGAAGTGACTGGGGCCAGTTCTGATGCCTCTCTTGTATCATAGAATCATCTAAGCTGGAAAAGACCTCTAAGATCATCAAGTCCAATTCACTGCCATTATTCACTCACTAAGTCATGTCCCTAAAAGTATCACAACCATACATTTTTTAACACTTCCAGGCATGGTGATTCCACCACTTCCCTGGGCAGCCTGTTCCAATGCCTGACTTTACACAGTGAAGAAATTTTTCCTACTAGCCGAACTAAGCCTCTCCTGGTGCAACATGATTTATACAGTATAGCATCATGAGTTACAGAGCACAATGAAAAGGGAAACATGAAAAGCCAGAGCAGAAAAGTAAGGAGAGCATGTGTGAACACACTAGACAATCCAGCAGCTGAGGAGCTCTTCCTTCATCAGTTCAGGGACTACAATGGCTGCATGAACAGTCCTTCCATTGCAGCAAGGACAGTCCTCCAGACAGAAACCTCATTAGCAGGATGGTAGCACAGTCTGCCTTGGAAAGGGGCTCTGTCTACTCGGCACAGTTATTGAAGGGTGTGCACGTGGCATGGTGGTGCTAAAGTAAGCTGCAGCTGCATGTGGGTGCACACTGTACCACAGCACACTGTGGTGTCCACGTGCCTCCAGAGATCTGGATAGGAATCACTGTCTGTGTGAGACTGCTTAGCAGGATGCATTGGAAAGCACTGACTCTAACTCTTTAGTGCCACATCAATCCATTCAGCCTTGGTGACATCACCAGTAACATAAAATGACAGCATAAGAGCAACAATTTTGACCCATTCTTTGGCATTTTATAAGCTTAAGCAGTCTTGGGATTGCCACGGAAATAAAGAATATGCTATGTTATATCCTCAGAGCTCCAGTTTAAGTGAAGAAACTGTAAAATCACAAACAGTGAATAGAGAGTTCCTTGGCTGTGTCTGTAGAGGCTGTTTAGTACAAATTGTTCCAGTGAGGACATGGAATAACTTATGTTCAGTAATTTGCTTCTAGTTCCACCTGGTTCAGATGGTAACATGAGACTAAGTGTTTCTTGGCTAAATCCACCCACTTTCAGTTTAGTTAAATCATGTTCCTTTTGGGACTTTGCCATCAAAATGTAGAAAACATGCAGATCTGGAGATATAAAGAATATTTTTGTACCACAGGAATATCAATTAAGCTATCAACTCTCTAGATATGTAAATAATGCTAAATGACAGAACTCCAGATCTCTGAGATTTTTATATATTTCCCCCCTGGATAACATATACCATAAATTCAATAGTGCACATAATTTAAATGTCTGATATACTATTGTTATTTTAACTTTTTTTTTGGGCATGAGATCTTCTCATATACATATTTACAAGTCTCCCCAAACTGTAAACTGCTTCCTAAACAGCATTTGTTGAATATCTTCCATCAGAATCTCTATCTGGCCTCAAGACTGACTGCAGTTACATACCATACATATGATTGTATGGTGGATGACAAAGTAACAATTCCCTGTGCCTATTTAACGTCCAATTCACACATCAAATATCTCCTTTAAACATGGAGAGGTGCCCACCTTAAATCTAAGATTTCTAAGTTTATTTGTTCTCTTTATCCCTCTGTGTCCAGAATGCCTTTCTTACTATTTTTTGACTTATAATGCTACCTCATAGCATCAAGAACACAGAAGTTATGTCTATATAAAACACACTAAAATAGCATCATATCCTATACATTATGTACCCAAAGGATCAACATCTCAGATGAATTTCCTAGTACTAACAGCAATTTTGCATGTAATCAACAGGTGGACTGTTCTTGCAAACCAAAACAATCAGAATTAGAAGACAGAGGAAGAAATTTCCAATAGCTATCATGCTCCTAATTTCCTAATCAGTAATTCTAAGCAATTACTTAAGAACTTATTTCTTGAATGTATATAATTAAATATCTATAAATTTAACATGATCTAAAATGCTTATAAAATGGATCTCCCCCTTTGTCACCTGTAATAGATTGGGTTTTATATTCTGTGCTCAGAAATAACTGTACTTCATGTCCTCAATGGACACTTGAGTCAGCATGATTATCATTTCTTTGGTCCCTTCTCACCTACACACAGGAAGTCTGAAAAGACTCAATAGGGCTCTGGCAGACCTGTGAAAGTAAAGTTCTGGGACAGGATCTTCAATGGCATGGCAAAAAGGCAAATGATGTTGTCAGGAGAAGGTGGGAAAGCAACTAATTTACATAAACTTGTTTACATATATCAGGATCAACTCTCACATGAAAACAGAATAATTACAACTTAAATCTGAGCTATTTTTCACATAGTTCTACATGTGCACACAGAGACATATGTCTTGCATCTTAGCCAGGTGAAGGTATCAGGGTACACACAGCCCACCTTATGTTCTTTACAGTTTGTATATCTCATAAACCTTTCCCAGATTCAACTTACTTCCATTGCTACACTCACATGTCTTAAAAATCTTTGCCTTTTTAATTCAAGCAATTCCCTGAGTTCTTCTTCCTACCTTAAGCTCCAAATTAGTTTTATGACCAACCTTAAAGCTTATTCACCTTACTCCTGACTTCAACATAAATTCTGGTTGGCTTCTACCTTTCCTTGATACATTCCTGTCATCGCTAACAAGCAGAACTACAAAATCTAGACAAGGACTAAAACTTCAATGTCATTTGAATAGAGATGCTTCTCAGTGTATGTGAAAAAAACCCCACATCATATTTTCCTGACATACTTGACATTTCTTTTAAGAACAAGTAGGAATAACAGCATTAACACGATGAACATTCATCACAATTATATTATGATAATATGAAAGAAATATTATAATGAACTCTTAATCATTACTTAGTATATTACAAATTTCATATGGAGAAAATAATAACTTACATATATAATGAATAATATTGCAGTAGGACTAATATAGTAGTAAGTTAATTACACACTGTGTAGCTGATTTAGTTGCATTTAGCTAAGGAGCTGTTTCGAGCTCACTGCAGATTAATTATGTCTTTAGGCATATATTCTCATTTATAACTGTCACTTACAACTGTAGCTGTTGGCAAGGCTGCTCTGTAGACCCTTCCTTTATGAAAACAAATGCACCACACCCCCAAAACAACAAAAGCAACAAAAAAACCCCAGAAAAATCCCTGAACAAGACTCACAATCTCTGCTAGCAAGGGTATGCAATGACAAAACACCAGAGGACTGCAAGTTTCATTTTATTGCATTTCTTCCCAAAAAATATCTTTTGTAGTATCTACTTAGTGAGGTTATGCCTCATTGATTTTTATTTAATACCTAGCTTTTCCAAATTTGACATAGATGAAATTTAGCATCTTCTCAACTCTAGAAATTGTTCTATTTTACAAATCCCTTATAAATTAAAGAGAAGGATATGGGTAATTGCCAAAGAACCTCCCTGTGATTTTTCTCAAAGTTTTTACTGACTAAGGGAAACAAGTCACTTTCTAGCCTTTGATTCCGTGCCAGAAGAATAATTTTATGACAGGAATGGGTACTAAGTACTAGCAAGTGCATGAGATACTCATAAATCTAAAACAAGGGAGCCTTTCTTAGTTCAAGGTATTCAGCCTTGTTCCCACCACATCATGAAAAGCTAAATGAGTCTCAAATACCTAAAATGACAGAATAAAAAGATCTACATGGAAAACTAGAAGGGAAAGATGATAAGCCGAAGTTAGACACACCATACACCTACTTGACTTTTTCAGGTTCATTGCTAAACTGTAGAGAAACAATTAAATTTTTAAATAAATTTATTAATCATTCCTACTTCCTGTGATTCTCTTTGAAGCAAAGACTGGTGTATGCCAGTCAGATATCTCTGGAAGACAATGTTATTTAGTGTGGCCAGTGTGCCCCTTCCACAGGCTAAACCAATGACCAGTCATTTAGGTCACTTTAGGACAAGCATGTTTAGGACAGTTCATAGCAGGGGAACAGACTAAATCCAGTTTGAATTCAGACTCCCAAACTACATGTTCTGCAGACAGAAGGGACTCAGCATCAATTGCTACACTCCTACTGAGCAAAATTACTTGCTACTTTAAATATAGCCCACAGAACTGTATTTTTCATTGAACCTGACAAAACCTACAGTGAATTCAGCACAAACCTAGGTATTCTTACTGCACTGTAAGGGAAATCATACAGACACAAATCTTAATCATTTGATATATGTAAATATTTTCAGAAAGTTCCAGCACATACTGGCATAAATTCACACGTTAGCATTAAAATAAAAATAAATAAATGACCAACCAAACAGGAAGAAAATTCTAAATTATTTTAATTTCTTTATACTTATAAGAAATATAATAAATGGTACCTCTGGAAATAATTTTTTTTGCAGTGATTAGTGTAGATTTTTGTAGTGAATTCAAGATTAGTAAGACTTACTACACAGTAGAGTAAGCTACAAAACTTTAGTTCTCTGCACAAGCTACCTCCTACATCCCATGCAGAGCAGCACAAATCTCATGCTGGGGTACCCCAATACACGTGACGAGCGGTAGAAGAATATGATGGCAAGACGGATTTAGAAGGTAAACTAAATCCACACTGGTAGAGAGAAATTACCTAACAGAAAACACCACCAGCAGTGTTGCAGTACAGATATTACCAATTTTGAGATTAAGTATATCGTAGTTATGGAATTTGCATTCTCCATGTCCAGGGAAATACTGCAGCACATTAGTGAGAGGAAACCTTCAGAGAGCCTCCTCTCGCTCCATATTTATGAATTATGCTACAGATCCCACTTTGCATGGCATGCAGTATATGCTTGTGGCTTTCTGCCATATGAAAAAAATAACCACCTGCAACAAAACCCCTACATCACACTTGACATATATTTTATCCAAAATTTCTGCAGAAGAATTTCAATATTTCAACAATAAAGCTGAAAGAAGTAAAGAGGATTCAAACATGCAAGCAGCAAAACATGTAAGAATAACTAATTTACAAGAATTAGCAATGTGAGGAAATCAAAGAAGATGATACATTGAACTATCAACAACTCAAAATAAGAGTATTCCAAATCTGGAATTAAAGTGTTCTGAACATGCTCCTTCTGAAAGAGAGCAGATTTTTCCCCACAGACAGAGCAACCAGTTTTACAGACTGGGCTACTTGACTGAGACTATGATACACCCAATATCAATATGGATCTTTTAATATTAAATTTGCATTCACACATGGGTGAATTGTTCATTTTCTTAACCCTTTTTGCAGTAAAAAGAAAAAAGTGATTTGGATTACAAAGCAATAATACTGTTTACTATGAAGTGTTCTTTCCCTCCTTGGCACAGAAATAATGCAATATATCACAGCAGTCCATCAGCACATTCAAAGTGATGATTAGGATTCACAAAATCACTTAGGCATGTGGTTATGTTCATATTAGTTCAGCAAACCAATAAACATAATTTTTAGTTATGTATACCAAAAATTCCACTTGAATAATTTATTAGCTTTCACCAAATGCCCAGAATTCAACATGTGCATTTTTCCAGTCATATTAGTAAAAATGAAAAAATGCTTAAAAATTACCCAAGTATTTAAGTGCTTCATTAGATCAGGAAAGTTTAAACACATACTTAAATGTCACATTGTATTAGCATTAAGATGCGCCTGAACTTAAATTCTGCATTGAATCAGCAAATGTCCTTAGGATATTTTCCTAGGCAGAAAAAAAAAATTCCTTCTCACCATCATGAACAGCAAAATGCTATGAAGCTTTAAAATTTCAAAATATGAAGCCAGCATAAAAATAAAATTCATTCAGAGCTGTATAAATTATATACAATAATAAACTCCTTTTTTTGTAGTAGCAGTAACAAATATATTGTAAAATAGCATAGATAATAAAATAACATAGAAAATAAAAGATTATGAGATCCCATAGTCAGTTAGAGGAACAACTATACTTAAGACTCTGGTATTTGAGACTAAAAATTCTGGTAGTCAAAGTCTCAGTTATTCTAATGAAAGTCCTTTTTCAGGAAAACCAAAAATATGGCTTCTATGAAAGATTTTTTCCTACTTTTTTTTCCCCAGTCTTGCAAAAAGAAAAAGAGAAAAAAATTAAGAAGATATAATGGAAGTGTAGGTTAATGACTTAAGAGTATAGTCAGGGGGAAGCAGACCCATAACAAGTTCAAATTTACAATTATGAGAATTAAAAAGTCATATTTTTCCATACTGGCAGAATAAGAGGATCTTAGTGACTGGTTAAGGTTGAAGAATATTAACTCCTGAGCATCTAAGTATCTCTTTGATAGTGCATTTGGATAGTAACATATTAGGTGTCATAAAAGTACACTTGTCTTTGTTGTAGACCTTTACTACTTTATGGCAATAATTCTCCAGAGAACACATCCTGATTGTAGTATTACTTACCAGTATTAATGAAATTTCCCCTCTATGTGATAACTGCTTATTTTTTTATTAATCCAGTATATAATACTGACTTGTTTCTCAAAGAACTTACAGAACATTTCCAGGCACATTCAGATATCTTTACTGCCTGAACTCAAAACACTTGCAAAAAATATTTTTGTTGTAGATCATCCAAGTGAGAATATCACCATATTGCAATGAAATCAATTACCACATGTTGTAAAGACTGAATGAAAGACTGAGGTGATCTACTTCCGTAAGTTCTGTTTCAGCATTAAAATTTTGTACCTATCAATTTTAGAAAAGAAGTCTCTCAGAGTAATGTAAGTTTCTGAATTTCCATGTACAAGTGAATCAAATGGACAAAAACAACAGATGGAACAGGAATCTGGATATTCCAGTTCTCTTCCAGGTTACTGTCTTAATTGCTGTCCTAGAGCGTTCCACTCCTTTTTTCCCCTCCAATATGTTCTTGTGTATGTGTTTGCACATGTATTCAAAATTTCAGCTGAAGGAAGGCTGGAAGATTCTTTTCTAAATTCTTTATCAGTAAAAAGACAGATAAGATGTTTTCCGTATCCTAAGTACCTTGTGCAAATGAAATAGTGTGAATTAAGATCAGCTGCATCTTTAAGCTTCCAAAGGAACTTGATTCTGCTGACAATGACTCTTTAGGGTATGTAGACAAAAGAGCACCGCCAATAGCAAAGATCCCAAGTAGGCTTACCCTTAAGCATGCCTTCTGGTGATCAGTCTAGACAAGGGAGAAGCAATTCTGGATCCACAAAGAATGTAAGCCTGTAAGGGAATCTGCTGGTTTCCTAAGCGACAGCAACCCGTGAAGCCCTCCTGGCCAGAACACTAGGCAGTCACTCAAGTGTGAACAGAGAATCTGTATATTTTTTACATATATAACAGCTACATAACTTGGTTAAAAATAAAAGTTTATCGTTTTAATGGAATCTGGCCCAAGAAGAAGAAAACAGAGATGAAAATCAGCAAGTTACCTAATCAGTCATTCATACAGAACTTTTCTAGTTAAACATTGCTAATATAATTTTTAAAATTGCCTTCTGTAAATACCAGTAAGTACCATGTCATTTGGTTTATTCTTACACCTTGAATACTGCCCTAGCACCAGTGAGAACTGCTTTCATTTTAGAATGGTATTCACTGTTTAAACACAGGGAAGGTTGCACTGCACCACACTTTATCTAGTAAAATTTTCCTTAAAATCTAGCTCATGAACATTTCTTTGTACACAAACTTGTACTAATAGACAATGCAAGTTCAGTTTATGATGCTCCAACAGTCAAATTACAGAACTGCAAGGAGCTTAGCAGCACATGCTCTGCAGTACCCTATGCAGTTACAAAAATTCAAGTGACAAACGGCATTGATAAAATTTTATCTCCTATTAACATCAGATAAATTTATGATTTATTTAAAAGGTAAAATAAAAAAAAAAGGAAAAAACAGAAAGAAAATGTCTATGGTTAAAGATCTTCAGTACTGATTCATGTTGAATTTTGGCTCCATAAAGTCTAAACTCTAAGCTAATTCAGTGGCAGAACAGTAAATTCAATATTATGCTTGCTTCTGGAAAACCTACTTTAGGACTCTCATCTTAACATCTATTCATAATTTCTTTCAGCATTATTACCCACAAAATGGAAAACAATAAAAAGAGCTATTAGTAACAAACAGGAAATTCAATGGGAAACAGATGAGTTGTTTGGTTTAAAAAGTGTTACCTTTTTTGAGATAAGCCATTATCTGAATCCAATAATTGTTTTTTCATTTAATATTTTCAAGCAGTTTGCATAATAAATGTAAAAAAATCAGGGTCAAGCAATGTTGATTCTCAGGTGACTACAGCTATGCCTTTGGTTTGGCCTACAGCTATTTGCTCCAGCCAAGGAGGAGCCTCTGAAAAACTCATCTATCTTTAGGAATAAGAATTATTAATTGTGAGATATCAAATAATAATGAGATATTTTTTTAAGGAACTTCATTATAGTTTTTGCTTGATTTCTTCATTTCTCTTGAATATCCACCTTGAAGAGAAAGCACAAAAAGCAGAGATATTTTGCTCTCTTACACACTCCTATCCCTAAATACATAACATGGCTTCTTCCCCCTTCAACAGGCTCTTTTCAACCAAGTATTTAGTGGAAGCCAAGGTTTCTAATGTTTAATCACAATGGGACATTTAACGAGGCATTCTTTCCATTATCAAAATAGCCATTTTGTCTGACTTTGAGACAATTATTCGAGAAGCATTAAAAATAAGCAATATAACTTCCCTACATATCTGACATTCTTTAAAACCTTCCCAATAAAAGATAAACAGCCTTGACAGTCACTCCCTTTTCAGTGATTAGAATCAACAGTACAATATTGCTTGACAACTGAGCTACTTATCCCCAAGCTTAAAAGAACTCTTTCTTTGCACCTTAGTGCTACGTACAATTTTTGGCCATGCCATGAGAGTTTTCCACCAGTGAACATGGAAAGGTTCTCAAGGTAACAATGTTCTCAAGTTGTTTTCCTGCTTTGGTTTTAAGTGAGAATTTGTCTCACTGTCTGTTGGTCACTCATCTTCCATGATTGCTGCTCAGGTTTCAATCAGCACATGATTATTTCACCATCTTCCATGTTTACCTGGTTTGGTGTGCACTTGAATTGAGTGCATTTATTGTGAATAGAATATAGGCCCATCCATTTCATAATTAACAATGTGCATTTATGCTTTACTACGGCTGCATAACTGAAAAAATTTGTTCAATCCAGGCAAGACCTGAGAGCAGACTTGATAACAACTGTTTGCAAAACCAGGAGTTTTTTTCAGGGTATCATTATCCACTATTTTCCTCTTATTTTTTAAGTAATGCATAGAGTCATGAGTATATGGAGATTTAGTCTGAGGATTATTTTGTTTGCTTGGGTGTTGTTTTGTTGGTGCTTTTTTTGAGGGGGAAGGGTAATTTTAAGCATTGAACTGAAGAGTTATTACCAATTTTGTGAAACTACTTCTCTGTTGTAAGATAGCATTAGATTAGGGAAGTGTTGGGGTTTTGTTTCTTGGGGTTTTTTTACAGACTTGACATACAGATAGGAAAAATAGCTAGGATAAAATAAAGCAGGTGTGCAAGGGTGTTACAGCACACAGGCTTATCCTATCCACGTGTACACGCTGAGCCACCATTAATGGCAAGCAGCTGAGTGCTTGAAGGAAGCAATGAAAGTTAAACTGTTTTATCCACAGGGAAAAGGTTAACCATGACAAATAATATGTCCAATGAAATACTCTGTGTACACACACACTCCCTCTGATTATAGCAATGGCAAGTTGGCTAAATGAAGTGACAAGACTGATATTTCATTACAGCAGCAACTGCAGAAATGCATCACAAGCCCAAGGATACAGTCTGTGATAACACAACAATACTGACATTACTGAAGTCTGTCTTGGATGATCACTGGGATAATATCAACCTAGTGCATGAATGCATGACTATTAATGCTGGTTGGGTAGATTATGGGAAAAATAACTTTTATTTTCTCTAAAGTACATCAGTAATTGAACTTGCCACTGTCTCGCAGTTTCCTGTCTCTGTCATGCCTCCTCATTTGTCCTCTAATACTACCAGTTATGTTTGCCCAGCTCACCAAATCTGTGACTTTCCAAGACAAGCTTTCATCTTCAGATGACCCTACCATATCCTTGAAGAGATTTTTTGGTTTCGTTTGGTTTTCCTTGGGGTGGTAGTATTTTTTCTTTTTTAGAGCAAATATTATTTGACTACTTTAATGCACATTTTTCTTGGATATTTAGCTTGTTTCAGTGACTCCAGTATTATCAGGAAGCAGATGGAACTTCTCTCCTGGTATCTTGCCATCCTGACAGAATGATGGATGTGAGCAATTGAAAAATCTTTATCTTATTCTACATTGCTCTTAGATGTTTTCTAGCTCCTGCTTTGAAGCTGACACACGGCTTGGCGTCCACTTTTTATGGTCCTTCTGTGCTCTGTGCTTCCATCAGGTTGAACATTCCCCATAGTCATTCACAGTTTGTCGCACATACATCTCAGTTGGTTTCTTACCTTTCTCCTGTACTCAGACACAGAACAGTTCTTATAGACATATCAGAGCTTTGAGACTGCCATAGGAAAAAAAAGGCTTGTTTGGCTTAAACATACTAATCAAACTTTTCACATACACACGTTGCTGTCTCCAACACTACTTTCAGAGTATCATTTTCTTTCAAAGGGCTGTATTGCTTTCTAATTGTTACCTATGGTCAAACAACTAGATTTGTAGATGAGGAGAGAGCAAGGGATGTCATGCTCAACTTCAGCAAGGTTTTGAATACTGTCTACCCCAGCATTCTTGTATCCAGCTTGAGATATTATGGCCTTGATTGCTGGAGAGATTTTTTAAAAAAAGACTGACTAGATAAGGTGATTCACAGGTAAGAGAGCAGCTCCAGAGAGGTCTAATAGCAGCCTGCAAGTACCTATGAGAAGGTATCAAGAAGACAAAGCCAGATTCTTCACAGCAGCCCATATGAGAGGAGGATGGGAGACAGATAATTTACATTGAAATGTGAGATTCAGACAGGATGTAGAAAAAAACTCTTTCATCCTGAGGACAGTCAAGCACCTCAACAGGTTGCCCCGAGAGGTTGTGCCAACTCCATCCTTGGCAGCTTTTAAGATCTAAATGGATAATGCCCTGAGCAATGTGATCTGCTCTCATAGCTGACCCCATTTAGAACTAATGACATCCTGCAACCCCTTCCAACCTGAATTACAGTCCTAAAACTTCAAGAGCCCCACGTCAACCAAAATTTCATGCAGTTTTTCTTTCACGTCCTTTCTAAACATACATTTATACTGTTTTTAAGTACAATTTCTGCCACACTGTTACAAGGTTCACACTGCAAGTTCTATTCATGCTGGATTAGAGACTGTGCTTAATATTTGGCAAGTATCTATGAGGCAATGTGCAGTATGTTGTAGTTTTCACAGTGTCTTGGAGAAACAGTAAAAATTAAAAGAGGGTGTAACTCAATCAAATATAAGTTTCTTCCTCTAGGCAGGATGAATGACCCAGGAAAAACCCAAATGAGGTATGAAATAATGGTTCTTCAGAATAGTATCTGAAATTAACAACAGAGAAGCACAAAACAGAGATGCAGTTCCTCAGACATGAAGAGCTGCTTAAACCTTTTTCTTCCTAATTAATTCAAACTATGAATATCCCTACAAGGCAGAACCAAGAAAATACATGCAGGGCTTTCTTTTTTGTATTATTGTTTTGTTATTTAAAACTGCCCTGAAGAAATAAAGAATGCAACTGTTCTTTTAAACAGTTTTGACTATGTGAATACTAATGGAAAAGGTTACTTAAGAGTTCTTATTAAGTGATTAGTTTTTCCTTTCTATTTTTATAGGACTTTCAAAATTACAATATAAATTTAGTATTATGGCTGCTCATAAACCATTAAGAACAACACAAATATCTTCTTTACAAATGGGAAGGTAGAAGGTCATGAAAAATAATTCATGTTTGAATGCGAGGAAGTAAATTAATGCAAATTGCTGTCAGTCATCTGTGTATTCATTTCACTAGCAAACAACATTATAAATGATCTCTAGCCAACAGTTCTTCATTTGAGGCATGTGATGCAAATATTTATTCAAAACAAAAAAAGAAAATCACTTAAGGATAAGGATAAGCATAAGTCTTACCACGCCAATAGAAAAGTAGTTATTGATGATGTTGTAAGGCACTGGGTCTCCTTTCTCATCTTTATCATTGGGTATTACTTCGAATTTCCACCTGTCCAGTAAAATCTCTGAGCTATTCTCAATGTCTTTTAAGATCTTCATCAAATTCTCACCTTCATACCCTAGCAAAACATAAAACCAGTTATTTAATCAAGCACAATAAACTTTCATTACATTTTCTTTCTCTTTCTAGATGGCTGGTTGGACAGGGCTCTGAGCAACCTGATCTAATTGAAGATGCCCCTGCTCATTGCAGGGAGGGTTGGGCTAGTTAACCAAGCTTCAAAGATCCCTTCCAACCCACAACATCCTACGATTCTATGACTGGAAAAATGAAAGCTATGCATATAGTACCTTAAAAGCAGGATTGTGCTTGGAGTATTGACAATTTTCCATCAAAATAAGTAAAAATACAAAGCTAATTAAGCATGTAAATTTAGAATAATATTACAGATTTCAGTGGACATCAGATCTGTGATGAAGAAAATAATTAGATTTTCAAAATTTGCTAATCTCTTGAATTTCCCAAATGATCCAAAAAAGCTATGGCTATACTTTGCAAAATGTTCTTGATGTGAAATTAATCTTAATATTTAAATTCCTTTGATTTCAAAAGTTATGGAAAAGAGACATATTGTAGTTTTGCCTGACAAGACACTGAAATGTTGAAAGCTATCTACTAATTTTCATGGATTGTTTCAATTTGGTTTAACATAAAGAAATCCAAAATTTCAAATGTATAGCTGATACCTTTATCAGCAAAAGTAACATATTTGCATATTCCAACAGCTTCTTCACGAGCCTCACCCTGCTTTGTAGAGAGAGCTTACTCTTACTTGCAAATAAGCACTCACATCAATTCACTGAACTGAGTAGAAAACTTGTTTATGCACTCATGAGTATATACAACATACACATGAGTGCAGGAAGAAAAACTGGGGGGGTTTTACTACATGACATTACCAACTCTGAATATTGTTCAGAACAAAAGACTTTGTAATAGCTAAGATCTGGGGACTGAGTCCTTCTTCAAAGCCGAAAAAACAAGATTTTCTATTCAAGCAACATGTACTGCCAGTGTCATTAACAGATTCAGCAGGCCAAGCCGCTCAAAGCCTCCTCGCCCAAAACCCATTGATGTACTCATTTATGGTTGTGTAGCACACTTTTGCTAGTTACTGCCAACCACCACATGACAGCAGCATGCACAATTCCATTTCTCTGCATCCTTGAGATCACTCACCAGCAATTTAGTTTCTGGAATCCCTGTCTCCTCTCCCATCTATGGAAGTTCCAGAAATCTGTATTATGGTATTGTTTACCACAAAACAACTGGGCAAAGAATGATGAAACCCAGAATATTTTCATACTGTCTTTTTCTACTCTAGTCCAAATGGAACCACTTAAGATACAGAACATAAATAAAAGTGAAGGTAGGGGCAGATCCCAGCTAATGTGATTAAATGTCTTCATGGCTGATCCTGCTTAGAACAACAAATTGGACTAGTGACTTCCTATGACCCCTTTCAGCCTAGTTATTCTATGGCCCCACAGACAATTCAGAAAGTTAAGCAAGGCTGATTTGAATACATTTTGGCTCATTTGTTTTCCTTTTTTCCCCTAAGACTATGAGAATGTAAACAATCAACAGTTGTGACAGAGAAAATAAAGGAGGTTCTCAAATGATCTGACAGAACATTATGGTTAACAAAGCGCTATAGCATGAAAACTACTGAGAATTTGCTAAAGAATATCTGGGAACAAGGCAGACATTTGGAAAGGAAACTGATAAGACAGAAGTAAGATATCTGTAAAGGCTGAGAAGTTCCAAATAAAACAACCAAGTTCCAAATACAAAACATCTCAATTGAAACAACCAAGACCTGAAATAGACCTGGCCATGAGCCCATAAACTGAGGTGCTTTCACCAGAGATTAAATCTGGTCTAAGATTTATTTCCTTGTGTCTCCTTCAAGTTATCCTGTATTACAGGAATTTTTTGGAGGAGCTGAGAGTAAGTCTCCATACATCCAGGGAAGGATGCAAAGGGTATTAAAGGTTTGATTTTCTATATATTCTTCTTTCAGCATTCTTTGCCTTCTCATTTTCTGATAAATAGTACCACAGCACTTATTGTCTGGAATCCTCTGTAGGAAAACAGAAAGGGAGTGGATCAAAGGAACTTGTCCAAGGCTGAGACATGTTTTTCATTTAATATTTTTAAAGATTAAAGAAACTTAAACTACTTCTAACCCATTATTAGATGTTTTCAGTAACCCTTTCAGAACAGTCCCAATTAAAACCCTTTTAAGACTGCTCCCTTTACAAGGTATTGATCAAAGCAGTAACTGCAATACAGATGGTAAAAAGCCAACCAAAGTGCTATACACTATTCTCATTGCACCTTGGAATGGTTTTGGTGTCAGCAGAAGCTACAAACAAGGAATGAAGTGTGATTACAACCTTCAATATCTTACATATCTGTACAACATTTACAAACAAATCATTCCAAAAATAGAAAAGGTGATAAAGGTTCTTTATGAAAACAAATCCAAATGTAGATGTTGATGCAGAAGGGGTTTTTTTCTTTTAATTCCATAATACATTGCATTTTCATTTGTGTTTACCTCCTCCCCATCTCAGACACCTTGCTAAATCATTGCCAGTCCCAAGAGGCAGGATAGCAACAGGAGGATGCTTAATCAAGTTCGCTTTCTCTGTGAATAAAGAAGGAAAAAATATAACTAAGGAACAAAAATTATCTAATTGCATGTTATTATATAATAACTGTGTTAGGTTTTGTTTCAGTGAAAGACTTATTTCACACATGAAATTATGCTGCCTGCTCAGCAATGAGCATTTCCCTTTTGTAGCCCCTTCTCCACTCAATATTCAATCCTTAATCCCAATTTCCTCATTTTTTATCATAAGGATTTTGTAATCCTAATTTACTCATTTGTTATCATAAGGACTTTGTAAATCATAGATGTGACAAACATTCATAAACAATAATACTCAAGATCTTTCAAAGACTGAATATGGTGTTCTCTGTTATCATTCCTTCATGACATCAGGTTAACTTTTCAGTGAACTTTTGAAGGTTTTTTGGTCCCCCGCAAAGCACACACTTTTAAAAACTTCAGAAAAAATTTCATTTGAGTCTTTTGACCTCTCTTGATCCTCTTCCTGATTTTACTGTCACACATGCCCACTATTTTTCTCTGCAACCTAACACCAAATAAATGATCATGTGATGTGGAAGACATTCTCCTTAATAACCCTTGAGAAAATTAAGTCTTTTAAGACTGCAATATCTTGACTTCTGGGCCTTCCTTATGATTTGTACAGAGGACTTTGTGGACAACTGACTTAAAGAACCCCAAAACAGAATTATCTGTTAATACATCATCTCCATTATGGGATAATAGAGTATAAACAAAAATTCAGTAACTAAAAAAAGCAAGTGAGCTAAATTAAATAGCTTTAAAACTAGCAAGTTAGATTTTATTCAATTGGGGAATAGACTTTGAACTGAAATTAAAATAGATTAATTCAAATTTCTTGCTTTCAGGAAATCCAAAAACACTGAACTTGTCTAGAGATTTTAAATAACTTTTGCAATTTGAGTACCCTTAAAAATAATCATGTCCCAAATGAACACATTTCAAAAATTTAAATTTACAAGCTGTTGCTTGAAATAGTTGTATCCACACATTGGTATTTAAGGAAGACCATTAAAATGAAAACCATGAGGCAAGCAAAACTGTGTAAAGGCTATAGATTACCTATGCAATCCAAAATCCAGCCTACTGTTCCATCTCCACCACATGCTAGTACTCTGAACTCAGCAACATCTCGGAAAAAATTTAACCTAAAAAGAGTAAATGAGGATACCTAATTATGATCAATATAACTGTGCATTATACAAACAATTTATGGCTTAAGACATTTCCTTCAATAGTAAATAGCAAGTGATTACTTCAAATAAAAGACAATTCTGCTTAGATATTAATTTTTTAGACCAATACAATCCAACATTATTATTAAATATTATCAGTATTACCTGAAATACTTTAAACAAAATTAGTAGTTTAAAGATTACTATGGTACACTAACATTAAAAAAAGTTTCTACCTGATGTCTCACTTCAAATCCTGTTTGAAACTATTGTCAGAAAACATTATCTGTTCACCTAGTTTTAAATGGATAGGTAGTCAGTCAAGACAGAGAAGTCTAAGCTGTCTAAATGTATCAGTCAGAACATTTATATGTGAAGTTCTTTCTGTAAAGCTATATTGAAACTTCGTATTTCTGGTAGGACACTGGTACATATTGAGCTGAACATTCTGCAGTTGGTAAGAACAACTTTGAATCATGGTTTAATACAAAATGAGAAAGCATCAGATTGAAGGCACATATTCCATCATCTTAAAAACTGTATTCTAAAAGCAAAATATCTTTGGTACTATTTGCTTGGCTACTTCTGCTTCCATATCCATCAAGTGAGTATCACCACCTACTTACCAATTTCATTCTACAGCAATGTTGCATAATGCTAAAAAATGAGGATATATTAAAACAACACTAAGGTGCAATAACCTTAATTTAAAAGCATCATTTCAGGATAGCTTTTGATATATGCTGAAATCAGTCCTTACACATAAACCGGTGACTACAAAAAAAACTTCCAGTAATTCTGTTGTGTTACTCTGTAACTATGTGTACATACATTCACATGTACTGTATTCATTAGTGTTACAAATATTTTAATGGATATTCTACCTTCTAGTGACCAGACCTGATTTCCAGTTTGCAATCTCCTCATAAATGCACAACTAATACATTTTACACAAATTCTTGAATACAAATAAATACAGACAATAGCTTGCAAGTGTTTAATTCCAACTGCTTCCCATATGAAATTTTAATGCTGCAGAGGGAATGGAGCTCCTGTCCTTAGAAGTTTTAAAATTCTTTTGGACCTCTTGATAAAATAAAAACACATGAAAAATTACAGAGTAAAAGAGTTATAATGGAAGAAGAAAATGAAAAAACAATGACCAAAAAAGTTATGTAAAACATAGTAGATGACAGAACTTCTTGTTCTATTAGTTTTTGACCAGAATTTCAATTTTAGCCAAGTTGCATAGAATTAAGCCCATCATATGTCCCACTCCCAGTAATTTTCTTTGCTCAGAAGAGCTCTTAAGCCATTTCAAGTGCACATATAATGCCTGAAGGATACTTATTCACCCTGTATTAAAGGCTGCCTTGCCCTTCTCACCCCTTTTATGTTCTGCTTCACACATCTGCAGAAGTGCTGTAGGATCCCCTGTGATCCAAAATGTCATGTGCCAAATCTGGCCGGGTGCACATGGGGAACAGATCTAATAAGCGTATGTGCTGAGAGATCCTCTGCTGGAGGTCACCTCACACCAGTGCAAGAGTAGGCACTGAGATATGCCCTGGCCCCCAGGTATGCATGTCCATCCCCTCACAAGGCCTGGCACAGAGACAAATGCTCCTGCCACCAGAATTCCCACGTTGACCCAATGTGTTTGGTTTGCAGAAAGTTACCAGGTGTAATTACATTGCTTCCTATACTGAGGCTATTTCAGCTTCATTTAAAGTCAAATTATAGCTCAGAGGTGACTTCTAAAACATTTAAGAATTTCTACCTCATGTAGCAGATGTGGAAAAGAAAATCCAGAAAAAGACAACCAAATAAAACAACACCAAAAGTACTGGGCTGATTTTAGCATTACTCCAGACTGGAAGAATATAGACCTAAACCTCTGCCTCCCTTTATAAACAAGCTTCTTCACCATATGGCTACCAAACATTCTTTTTGTTTTGACTGTATAGTTAATCTTCAGCCGAAAATAATAACTTCCAAAAAAGTGGGGGACTGAAATATCTGGCAAAATCATATTGTGAAAAACATTTTCAATAAGCTGCAATTGTTTTTCCCTTGGAGCTTTTTATATTCACAGACAGTGAATTTTCCAAGCAAAGTACAGCATTAAAATTCACATAACTTTTTCTTTTTATTAATTTAAATGTAAAAATCATATAAAAATCATATAAAAGCCTAACACACAAAACACATAAAAGTAATGCATAAGTTACATTGTATATTTGCATATATAAATGCAGTGTATATAAATATACTATAGTAGATATAAATATTTATAAAATCAAATTAATTTATAAAATTAAATATAGTTATATAATTATATATGTAAATAAATCTTATTCATTGAATTAGAATGTGCAGCCTGTATTAGGAGTTGGGAAGGGAACACAGTTTTCTGTTTTATAAGGTTTCATTCAGACTCTGTGTGTGTTACAATTGTAAAGAAAGAATTTGACAGATTTCTTCATAGACCTTTAGGGAGAAAGTCAGTATTGCTTACCAAGAAAACTGTATTCAGTTAGTGTTTTAATAGCAGCTGTTAGCTTTTATCCAACATTTTTGACATGGTTTCATAATCACCTCATCAAATCCATAGGAATGCAGAGGATCTATTCATGAATAAAATACCAATGCTAGAGGATGTAACAGTTTGATTTTGAATCATGCAATTAATTGATTTTTGCACAGGTAGCAAACACGTACACATTCTTATAAAACTGTTTAAGGAAATACCTAAAGTATTTCTTTAAATTTATTTAATTAAATTGATTTATTAGAGCAAAACTGAAGTTTTACTCACAGTAATGAGAACATAAATTGCAGTATTTACCATTTAGTTCCCTGCACATGACTTTTGCTCTTATACCCAAATGCAGTGCACTGTGCAGAACTTCAGGTGCTCAGCCACACAAGGCAGCACAACAATAACAGTGCCTGAAATCATTGAGCATTCTTCCCTTCACACAGTGGAAGCAAAACTTAAGACTGTCTACAGCCCAAGCAAAGAATAAGCCACTAGTGGATCTCAGGGTAGGTACAAGGTGCCAACACCACAGATGTCATAGAAGCAAAAATACTGTTAAACAATACATGCTTCAAATATATCTCTAAACTCAGGATTTAAGTTTCATATGCAAAGACTTGATGAATTCTAAGTACTACTGATTTGTGGTGTACAAAAATAATTTTCAACATTTGAGTACAACCAACCCAATGGTTTTGCCATTCTTCAGCAAAAAAATGTAATTATTCCAAGAAAATATGGACCAGATTCAATATCTTGTTCAGAAGATAATAACTATGCAGTTATTATTTTCTAAAAATATTCTTGGTGCATGTATCTTTCCAGAATTTGGGTATTCCAAATGTCCAACAGCAAAGAAATGCTCTAGCAACCAATTCAAATAATTAAGGAAATTCAAATAATTAAGGAAAATAGTGTAATTTTCAAAACAGGCCTCTTGCTTTGTTGAAGGTAAAAAAGCCCAGGTGCTGTAGATTCCCAACTAAATTACAGTGTAAGTTGCAGGGAGTCAGTTTTGCTATCTTGGGCATCTTTTAAGTGGGCAAAATTTAAGATTTAGAAAGACCTGTTGAGGTGAACTTGCAGCTAGAATCTAAAAACTAGATGCTCCCCAAATTAAATGCTTATGGAAGTTAAAAATAAATACCACTTTTGTGGATATAATTTCTATTATAGAGCATAAAAATACCATAAATTAGACATTTTAAATAATAGAACTTTAGGGAACAGAGGCCTTTTCAGAGGGACAAAGACCTTGTGAAATGCTGACCTCTCCACAGAGTCCTGCGGCTCTGTGGCTCGACTGCTATTCATCCTGCTATTATTTACCTCTCTGTGAGGTGAACAATAACTGAATTTCAGATTCTTCAAGATCATTAAATCCACAATAACAGTTGTTGTCAGAAGTAGAAGACTCCTATAGAGATGTAACAACCAAACAGGGAAACTCTTTTCATGGCTAAAAACACAGGTGCTAGGCACAAATTACACAATGCATCAGCCCAGCAATTTTCACGTCACTGCGTTAACTGTGGCAGTCTGCAACTGTGGAGTACCTTTTATGCCTGTGTTCAGCTGCAGAGCCTACAAGGTTTTTCCAGCTCACTCATATTCCTCTGCTGCCAATTAAAGACCGTCTAAACCATTCATTATTACACCCATGTTTAAAGAGTACTGTTGCCCTTTGGCTTAGAGCTTCTTGATTTTCAGGCCTCACAGCAGGTCTCCATTGCTGGAAAGGAATCAGTGCAAGAGTCGCTGCCATGAGGTTTATTTGCATCATGTACATATTTTTATATAGACCATGTACTTCACGTGTCTTGACATAAACTGTTCCAGAAACCCTAACTCAGGCAGGCAATGAAACTAAAAGAAATGCCATTGCTACTGTTCCTGCACTGCTCCATGTACCTTCCCATCTATTATGAAAGAAGGCAACACATCCACTTCAGTAACTGTACATTCAGATAGTGATACTAAAATCCATTGTCAGCCTGTGCAAAGTATTTTTCTGTTGTCCTGCTCTATGCCAGCATAGTTACAGAAAAAATACACAATAAATGGTACAAGAAAAGGTGAGGATTTTTTGTCGCTTTTGGGGGTTGTGTTTTGGTTTGGGTTTTTTGTTGTTGTTGTTGTCATTGTTGTTATTTTGGAGTCCTTTATTCCAACATATTTCTCTGCAACAGCATGGCTATCCCACCAAAGAGGTAGAACAACAGAGATAGCAACCATTAAAAAAACCCCACCAAACCAGCAGTTTCACCAGTCCCCCTAAGATCTACAATTTTATTAGTCTCCTAGCTCTCTTGTCATTCTCTCTGCTGTTTGAAAAGGGGATGTTTAGATTGCTGACAAAAATGAACTGGAAATACCAATTCATGTCAGCCACAGATGTTTGGAACTCAAGTTAGAAAACTTGTGAATGTTATCTTCTTGCTTGATGACAGCAGCCCATGAGAAAAATACCATCAAAAATTAAAAACTTACGGGTTACAGCAGACAGGTTGGTTCTACCAAAAAAATGCTAATTCTTAGCAAATACTATAAACATTCTCTAGGTTGAGTAAACACATCTAAAAAGAGTATTTGAAAGAAAAAAACCACCAAATCTCAAAGTAGGCTCAACTGAAATGTACTACAATAATTATAAATGCTTTAAAATAAATATACATTATGTTTATCCCTTTCTACTAAATAACCTATTGGGATGAAGAATACACTTTTGCTTTTCTCTGTGCTGCACAGTACCTAAATGTGTTCCATTTTTATCTAAATTTCACATATGACAATATTAAATAAACATAAAATTTTGATTGACAATCCAGTATAACTGGCATTATAGAGATGGATGAATGAGTGGACAGACGGAGGGATGGGCAGGTACTATTAGGCAAATGAGCCCTCACAGAAAACAAGTCCTGGTAAGTAAAATTCCAGAGTTTATTCAACTTCTCACTTAATGGACAAATTATATGCAGCCTACAAAGTATTGCCAGGGGCAAGAAGTGATGGCAGGAGATAAACTGGAAATTTAGGATTATTCACTTCTGTGAAATGAATAAAAAATATACCAAAACAAGCAGTGCCTGTTTGAAAATTAATTAGAATTTTCTTCAAAGTGACTCTGAACTAAAACTACCTCAATTCCTAATAGAAAGAGAAATTGAAAACATTTTCTAAAAAACACTGTCCTGGTTCAAAAGACTAATGTTTAAACTGCCTCAGTACAGGGTTTCAGCTTGAACTTAACACTGCCCTCTTGTGCCTCTGACTTAAAATGCATTTTCTTTCACATAGCGAGATTCATGAAAACTAAATCACCAATGGACAGATATGCAGTCAGATTTTTTTTTTTTTAAGTTCAGTGAAATAACATGACTTAAAACAAAAATATTTCAGTAGTTTCAAAAATCATCCTCTCAATTTCTAGCATGGTATTTCCATTATACAGTATGTAAAACAATATTGATTACTACCTTTGTGACTGTTAATTCTGCTAATCTATTTGTTCTTTGAGCTATGAGTACTTAATTTTCCATTTGTGTCAAGACTAGCACGACATTTCATTCGAGTAATAAAAAGAGTACTAGCATTCAGATACAAGACAATTACAGGCATTAAAGATCACAAGCATGTCATTATCTTCATTTTTTGGAGCTGATTTTTCACCATTCAGCAGGTTAACATTAAACACACTGCAGTGCATGGTATCTACTAAAAGGATTGAGCCCAATATGCTTTTCATTTTCATCACAGTTACACACATCTCAAGTCTAATACAATCAATAGCTGATAGAGCATAGCTTAAAGAGAGAATAGCTTCCTGTACACTGGGCCTTAAACCCAGAAGTAATATGTGAAAACTGAAATGTAACTTTGCAAGGAACAATCAGTTAAGTTTCCACCTTCATCTTCTTTTCCTCCAACTCCAAAGAAAAAAAAAAGTCTAAACAAAAAAAACTACAAAGATTAAAAAGAAAAGTATTCAAACAACAGTGTAAACCTAATGTGAGTGAACATGTATCTCCTAATATCCTCCTGCAACTCTTTTCACTGACATAAAATTTCATGTATCAGTGACATAGGTAAATAGCACCCATTATGTACAAAATAATATAGAGAGCACATATTCAGTGCTGTTCTTATTTTCTTCCACCAAAGCACCCACAACTTGAAAAGGAGACAAAATCAGGTGGGAAAGGTTGGTATTTATTACACTGTAATTCTCCTGTCTTCCCTCAAATGCAAATTAAGAAGAATCAGGGAGGAAGTACATTAAGCGAGGGACTGCAATGCCAGCTGGTTCAGAGAACACTTCAGTCCACATAAAATGTCACTGCCAGCATAATCTAGCCTGGCCAGTCATTTTCCAACCACTACATTTCCAAGATTATGTAACTGGTAAGGAGTGTGCAGTCACCACCACACTACAGACACATAAACATCTGTGTTTATGTAAAAGGAAGGGACATCCTGCAGGTCAGTCTCTGAGGCCGCTGATATCTGTAACACACAACTGACTCCCCCCCAAGAACCTGGGTTGCTGAAACGGCAGTTAAAGCTGCGGCAAGAATTAAATTTATCCCACAGTTCTTACAGAATAATGCCTGGTTTTCAGTAAGGCACATGAGACATATCTTTATTTGTACATGGACACAAATAATACCTATAGATTTCTGCAGCCATTCAGAGAACTGCAGTGTTGATACATTCCAAACATGCTATATGTACTTCAGTCTGTTCATTTGATTATACAGCATTTTATTAAATGAGTTCCTGGTAATAATATTAACTGTAGACTTACCCTGGCATTGGTCCATTTCCAGAAAGACTATAAACTTGACGAGGATTTAAAAGGTACTGAAATTTTCTATAAATTCTGAAGAGGTAAAAGAGACAAGGAAAAAATATTTACAGACATGTTTGGAATTTTTTTTAAACCTTTAAAATGAAAGAATTTAAGAAGTTAGAACATACTATAATTATTTGAACTGGAGGATCTTATTTATACAAAAAATCAAATACTTGAACACAGCAATTTTAATTCATACACAGAGTGTATTGTGGGGTATAAAGTTGAGACAGAACTGCTACAAGCTATTTACAATTTAAATGCTGTGCATAGACAGAAACAAAATACAATAAAGAGATACAATTACACAAGAAAGGTGAGTCACAAAAGCATTTCAAAAAGCATATTGATTTGTATTAAAGTAACTCCATGGCAAAGTAGAGATTTCTCCCTGAAATTTATTGCAAACACAGAATTACAAATATAATTAATTGCAAAAGCTAATTGGCTTTGCCACCCACCAAAAATATCCCCATAGGCTGAAAAACATTCTGACAGAGAAAACCTATGGTCAACTACATCTCCTCAGGATTACATTTGAATGGAAAGAAAATGAAAATTATTTGAAGCCATTGTTTTGCTAAATTAGACTTACTTTAAAATTATCTGAATAATAGGAAGCAATTTATTGATACAGCATGACAAGCACTGCCCCATCTCACACGGGACCCCATTTGCTGTCCTACCCTCAGCAATTATTTCTTCAAAATTGTAAATTTAGAAATTTGAGTTTACTTGTCCTAAAAGTATGACAGACACATTGTCTCTTCATTACAAATATTAGAAATGTCATTTCCTACATTGACTAGAATTTGGTAGCTGATTTGTTTCTCACACAGAAATAAGAAAGCACACAAATGAGTTGAAGCTCAAAATATATAAATATACACCTGGGATCTATGGCAATAGTTAAAATTACAAACCCATGTTTCTTGTTTTTAATTCTAATGTTTCTGTCCTTAAGTTAATTAATATTTTAATGTTTTTAAGGAAACATTAATTTTTCCACTGAAATATTGCTTCCTTTCTTTATAATGGCTTAAATAAAAGAGAAGCATAATAAGAGCTGAATTTTAGGTTAAAAAATGTCCACGTTTTCAAATACAACACAATAAAACTGTCTAGACACAATCAATGTGCACATTCAGGGATTTTTTTCCCATATTTTTTTCTTAATAGCAATGCATAATTTATCTGGAATTTAGCTGGAAGACAAGTGTGTAAAAATACTGAATACAAACAAATTCATAATTATCTCTAAAATTGCCAAATTGGAACATTTTCTTAACTTGTCAATTATTTAGTGATATCAGCTTCATAAAGCATGTTATTCAAGCACACTCACACAATGTATCCCTGATGCCATTCCTGACAGAAAAAGTCAATATGAAATTAGTAGTTTCATTTCCCAAGTATGCACTCATCACTGTTGATGGCTGTGATGATGATTAAATCAGACTTTTGAGAATGTATTTACAACATAATACATATTTTTCCATTTTACAAATGTAAAAGAAGAGTTTTTTAGTTAGTGTGTGTGATTTGCTTCTCAGAGACATGTAGGATTTAACCTGGTCAAAGGTGATGCTAATTTAATTTGTCTAGCTGGCCTTAAGAAGTTCACGAACAGTATTTTTACAAAGTCCCAAAGGTGTAAGAGTTATTCTCCTAAAGTTTGGTGCTACAAAACATACTAGCCATTACCTACACTCACATTGCTGTTGTCAGGTAACACTGAAATGCTATAAAAGCCGTCTTAATAAACATGAGGCTGGGTTTCTCTACTCAGAACCCAGAAGTCCAACTGCAATGATGAAGAGATTACACTGATTCGTCCTTGACTCAGTGCACACCATTCGCAGGTTCCAGGCGAACATCAGCACCAGCTGATCACTTTCTAATGACTCATTGCAAATGACACATCAAGCTTTAAGGCAGTAAATGCATTTATGTTTTATAGCCTGTGTAAAATTCATAAAATGATGGCTCATTTCCATTCATGCATTCTCCAAAAAAAACCAAACAAGTTAGTAACTGTCTAGAAATGTTTCCTTCATACTAAGCTGTACCCAGACCTAACAGGGTGACACATGGAAGCCCAGGAAATGGACAGTAATTTAACCTTCCAGTTTTACATCTATAGTACCAAACAGTGACACTGACAGGGCTCTGAATGTCTTGCTTCCACATGTAAGGAAGGAATTAGATGTGGTTTGCTGTGACTGGAGATTTGTGCTGACAAGGACATGAGGTGGTGTGGTGGGAAATGCCCCAAAAGACATTTTTGTGATGAAATGCAATTTCATGAACAAAACCTGTTTATGAAATTACCACTTGTCAACAAACAGTTGTGCTTCTGTAACTATTTTTGGGGTTATTCTGTGATCTGGTATACTAAAAAAAATTCAATTTAAAACACAAATCCACAGAGAAGTTCCTTCACTGTCATTTTTCTTTTTACTTAAATCATGCGCATGATCTCATAAAAACCTCAAAATACTCTGCTAGCATAACTGAGGAGGCAGAAAATTAACTCAGGAGTGGCCAGAGGAGATGGCATCATCTTTGAACAGCTCGGCTGCTGAAGAAAATACTTTTGAATGCCCCTTGGGCTGAGTTAGGCTGAACTGCCTTCTGAAGAAGAGAGAAAAAAAACAGACAAAAACTTGCTGGCAATTCAAAACTGGCAATAAAGTTGACTACACTGTGGAAAAAGCTGGCCATGGCAATGCCTTCTGCCACAACTGAGGGATGCATCTTCAGTCATCTAGGGGATATTCAAGATGTGGTTAGTATAGGCTTAATTTAACCCTAGTGTCAGACAAGGAAGAAGCCAAGGATTCCTCCCCAAAATCAATAAATGCTAGTGATCTTCTCTCCCAGACATACAATATTTGGAAAAGATAGCTTGAAACTGCTTCTACACTTTGTCTCAATGCTAAATGAAAGCTCAGAAAGCCAGATTAGTCAGAGGGGAGAGAAGAAGAGCTACTATGAACCCAAGCTATTTGAAAACAGCAGAGGTTAAAAATATCATCAACCTGTATTACACAGACACTGAACGTGGAGTCAGCAGGAAACGTCAGCGTACGGAAGCTGATCTCCAGTGCATCCAACAGCACATTTGTCAAGGTAACAATTGTGTACACTCACCTGCTGGTCAGGCAAATAAACTGGAAAATGGGGAAGTGGAAATCAAAGTAATGAGTGTGGCAAAACAACAGCATGATTTAGAAGGACTCTTATGTGAGAAATATTACCCTTAACAACAGCCTTTAGAAGCACCACGTGCTCATTGTATATTCTTTCTGTTGAAAGAAACTATTTTGTCAATGGTGTACTAAATATACACATTCTATTCACAGATTATTGAAAACTGTTGCCTTGGTTAGTCAGATTATAAATGCAGGCATCCCAAACTGATAGCCCTAGAATGAAATGGATGTCCTGCATTTTTTTTTTTTGGGGGGGTGAAATAAACTGCACCTGTCCATTTCATGCACAACCACTGAAAATATGTTACAGTGTGATATAGCCTGAGCAATTCACTTGCCTGGGTTTGATGAACTCCTATTCAGTCTCATGCTCAGTCAAAATCCATTTCTGGTATGTGTAAGCCTTAAATTCATCCACTTGAATTATATTTTTCTGTTTTCTTCTTAATAAACATTGACTTTTATTTTTGTTCTATTACGAACATATGTACTGTCTATTACACAAAACCATTCAAGTCCAAATAACTGTAAATATATTTGAGTTTCACACAATGAGCAATTTTTAACCTCTTAATTGAGAAGAAAATATAATTGGGCTATTGTCATAATTCCTTATTTTGTAATTATACCTGAAAATCATAGCATTGGTCTTTAAAACAGAAATCTATTCAGGAAGAAAATTCTGTTTATCACTACACATTCAGAAAAACTGAATTTCTAACATAATGAAAGTTTTAAAATTTATTGCTAAGACATGGTTGTAAAGAATGCATTTTTGTGCTCTGAAGGCACTTTTTCTACATATCCATTTGTTTCCCACCACTCCTCTGTTTGAACATTTAAAAACTAAAACTAAAGTACAAAATTTTTTTTTACCTTTAAGTGATCCTCAGTTCTTTTCTTTTGCATTTGAGAGATTTGAAAAAAATTACAAAATACAAGCAGAAACAACAATGTATTACTGGGGGTGTGCATTTATTTAACTAGTTTTCAGTTGGATGCATAAACTCTCTCTAAGAATAAGGGCAATGAAATGGGCTGTGTTACCATACAGCAAGGCAAAAAATCTCATAAGGGGAACTGTGGCAATACTGGAGTCTTGACAATTTGCAATAACCTTTCTGTTTTCATTGGAAGTCAAAAATCTAAATTTCATTCATCGTGACCTCTCAAATACAGAGAGTCCCAAGTAAAGACTGAGGAATAGTTTTCAGTAGAAGATTTGCTTAATCTGAATGAATCAAGATAATGAAATTCTGATCTACAAAAATTGGAAGGTTGTGGGGTTCTTTTGCTTTCTTTTTCTCCCCTCATTGCTGTGGAAATCTTATTTTTATTAAAGCGTATCCTCTAGTCCCACCCTCCCAATACCTGACCAGATTACAAAATTGCTATAATCAAAAATCCTGACATGAATGCCATTTACTTAAGTGTTGGACTCGATGATCCTTGTGGGTCCTTTCCAACTCAGAATACCTGTAAATCACAGTAACTGTGTGTTTTGCAAAGTAATTTAGGTCTTGAAATGTCCTGTGATTTTACTTTCTGCAACATATAACTGTCACAAAATTGGAGGGCAGGGAATATATGGGAATCTTCTCTTTCTGGTGACTGACTCTAAAGCAGGCAGATAAAACCCAAGAAAACTAAAAAAAGTTCAGTATTATTTCTCCTGAAAGTTTTTTCATCACTTAGATCAAATATTCAAACTAATATGCACTCTTAACATCCTTATTTTATATTTTTGCTGCTGGAATTCATACGAAACATTAACACCTGAAAAAAGCAGGGCAAACCCCTTCCCACCCAATAGTCCATATGTGGACTTTTTAAACCTTTTTGAATCTGGCTTTAGATCTAACCATGAGATATTATCTCCTGATGGTGAAAGACCTGAGATATGTTTACATGACTATGCAGCTGACCTTTTGATGTGCTTCTCTTAAAACACAAACATTGAGCCTGCAATCTTGACACATTAGTATGCAATTTAACATTTTGTGTGTGTGTGTGCTATTAGAGACAATTTAAGAGGTTCTTACACTTCACTGTACTCAGCTGCCCTCACGCTATACACTTAATTGTGCAATGACACTTGTGGATAATGGTGCTAGTGAATAAAGTATGTATAGGGCATTCGTTCTTAAAATTCAAATAATCCTGTCATCTGTCTGGCCTCAGTTTCATTGGCATAAACTGAGAAGCTTTAGACTGCAATACATGAAGGGGAATAGGAGCTTGAGATGGGGATCAGATTTTAAACTTGCTTTTACCCTGGAGAATATCTAACATTAAATGACATCCCTAATGCATTAAGCCCATTCAGACAGTAACACTTGAGACCAATTACAAGCTAGGAACTGAAAGCTGTGAAACAGCATTTCATTAAATTGTTTCTAGGCTATAACTATCTATGTAAGTGCAGCTCTCTAACCTGCCTCTCACCTACATAATTGCAGACTGGATCTCTGATCTACTCACTTCTTATTGGTACTATAAAAAGTCCAGCTGAGAGCTAGTGCAGATTATCTTCCATAAGACCCCTGACTGCACAGCAGAACAGGGTACCTCACACTGCAACTGTGGCTGAAGGATGAAAACTCAGGATGGCTCACACTGTTTTGTTCCAATTGCAAAAGCAAAGTTCTTGAAACCATTTAGAATTAATCTTTTAGATTATGAACTGCTTTTGACACACCTAGCTGCTATCTAGGTATACCAGTCCAGGGATTATATAATCAGCTCTCAAGTGATAACCTGCTCTCTCAGAGGCCTTCAAATATAGTTTTAGTTTAATGCTCCTCAGCTCTAAGAATTACCCAACAACTACTGTGCAAGACTTTTCCCCATTTGGCAGTTTACTTTTAGGGGCACAGAAGATGTGATCTAAGGGAGGCAGGGTGGAGGAAGTAGGGAAAGCTTGACCCACCAGCTTTAGAATCCCTCCTTTTGTGCTTCTGGCTACCCATATCACCAGTATCCACAGGTATCACCTTCAGCTGGATCCTGACCAAAAGACTACAATCTTTTCCAAGACTTGAAGTTACAGCACTGACATGGTGAACTAGGCTATAAAAGTTTTGGGATTTATGTGATGATCAAAAATGGCCATAGTGTTAGCATTTGGGATTCTGAAACATGCTCTGAAAAGTCTGATTAGGAGGCAACTAATTCAGCATTCCTGCCCAAGTAGGAGGAGAATACTCCTCACCTCTACTTTATCAGGCCTCTGATACATTAACACTTAAACTAATAAACTCAGACATTTTTAATTTAAATCAATATAATTACTGATATATGCCAAAATAATATGTCTTTAAGTTTGTGTGATCAGACTCTAAAACTTTAACTGGATTTTTAGAATGCTTCCTATCTACAGAAATCAAAAGGTTTCTTTGAAGGAAATCTTATGAAGAGGTTTGAGAGCCTCTGTTACTAAGTCTTTTAAAAGCAAATCATACATTAGAAAATTGAATACTGCTTCTAATTTAAACTACTGGCCAGCCTGTATAATCATTGCATAGATTAAAAGAAAACTGTTAGCACTTCAAAGTTTTAATACAAGACATAGCAACTCACATCTTCAAGCAAATCACACAAACCCACGCACTGAATAAAGCTTTGTTTGATTTGAAACAAAACTATTCTATAGGATTAACTAGTTTTTAACTGGAGAATTTATAAGTACAAGGATATAGGATGTTCAATTGTGAGGAATAACAATACAAAATTTTGGATTTTTTCCACATGTACAAATTTTTAAAATACATTGTTAAATGTATCACAGACCAGAATCAAGAAAGAAAGGAAAAAAAGGAAAAGAAAAAGGTAAAAAACCTTACCTTTCTCCTTGTTTCCCACCACTTTTAGGATTGACAAAAACTAAAAGTGGATGAGTGCCTGGAACTGGAGTGATCTAAAAGAAGGGAATAACACAGCCACTCATTAATGCTGTGTGTTGCATTCATTTTTTCCTATAGTAGACAGAAAACAAAAAGCTTAATGCAAACTCTATGTTATGCTATGCAATCCACCTGGAAGCAATACCACAATTTGCAACAATCCTCACTTCATTAGTTGCCAGAAACTGCAAGTGACTTCTCTTTTAATGCTCTCTGTTTTACAGCTGTACACCATTTTAACCTATGATGCCACTGAAATATTGAGCTATAGACATACATAACCTCTATATATATACATATTTGTGTGTGTGTGTATGTGTATATATATATTTATATATATATGCATATATATCCATAAGTAGAGAAGAAAAATTTAAATGCAAATAATGCATGACTTACTCTGACAGTAATTTCCTAGGAAAAAAGTTTAAAAGAAAATATATGACACTATAGTAGAGAAATGACACTATGTTATACTCTGAAGGTCAACTATATGGAATATTGAACTTAACAGATTCTTTTTTAATTATGGCAATGATTACCTGCAATATTTGATATGACAGGAAATCACAAACTTTTTAAAATGTGGCAATCGTAACATTTCCAGGTGTTTAAAGGAACACCTTTCAGGTGAGAAAGCTGCAAAACTTAAAAGGTAGAGAAGAAACCATATGGAAGAAGGGCAAGTCTAAAGAAAAGAATGTTGAGGAGAAGGAATGAAACAGTGAATTCTACCACTATTTCTTTAAAATCCTTTGGTGTATGGAAAGTTTTGCATCTTCACATTCATATTTAGCTTTACAAACACCTTCATTCTAAGTAATAGTGTTTGTCTGTATTTTCAGATATTCTGAGATGTGTGTGTTCATTGCCTTTACTCCATAGTCTTGAACATAAAAAAATTACATCAGATGATCTCTAATACAGGTTTTTAAACCATGTGGCTAGACTATTCATATTTAAAAGTATCACTATTAGACATATATCAATTCCAGAATGTTTCAAACGATATTAAGAGTTCAAAGTCAATATCTCCAAAGTCATGCACTAACAACTGAGAGAGATGAAGCTTAGACCCTCTATGGTTCAAAACAACACACTGAAAGGCCTTGCTCTAAATCCTTATTGATAATTCCTGAAATAACAAAATCTGAAGATTTCGAAAAGTGTAATTTAAGGCAGAACCTGAGAAACATCACAACTAAGGAGTTTTACAGGCATACTACAAATATATGCATATAACCCTACAGGCATCAAAAAGCACTTTTCTTTCTGTAGGAAATGTCAACTCTATTCATGATTTCACAAAAAACAGAATCAAATCCGTTCCAATACATACAAAAAATAATGGAAAACTCCACAAACTCAGTGGTATTAAGCTTAGCATAAAACACAGTATCACCTGGCACAGTAAAGTGCTGTATGTTGAAACATACATCAAATTGCAGAACATAGTGAAGTTTATCATATATTTAATTTTTACCTACTCTTTTAATCAATTTTAGTTATTTAGCCAATTCCCATGGTGTTTATTCCTGTGAACTAAGTGTAAACCAATGGTGCTCATTGTGACAGAGATGGAATACCTACTGAAATCCCTTAGGACGCAGGTTAATTAATGAGACTCATCCTAAGGTTATACATGATCTATTACTTCCTCTAATTAGAAATAATAATCCTGATCATTATGCTGGTTAGCTAGAAAGAAGCAAGATGAATGTCCTTAACTATGATTAATTGTCTTTAAGTCGTGCAGACCTCCACTGCCACTAAGTTATCTGCTCACTCTGTCTGATGGAAGGAAGGTTTGGTCTTGATCTTTTTCTCAACAAAAGCTAAGCGATGGACTTATTCCTATTTCAAATCTTTTATTTTAGGATTCAGTGACATTACTGCAAGTAGAAGGTTTTGGATCATCCAAAAAAAAAAAAAAAAATCTAATAATTAGTCTGTATTCCACTTGGTTCCAAAATAAATTTTAATTAAATTTTTACAGCTTTTCCAAATTACTTTTCCAGATAACATACGGTATTTTTATATAATGAAATGCAACTGAAGATTTAGACTATATTAATGAACATTTTCAAACCCTAATCTAGCTCAATTTAAAGGCAATCTTCACAATGTTATAGGACAAGTAACTTAAAAAGAAAAAAGTGGTGGAGTACTTATACATAGTTTCTCTCATACTGAAAACAGAGGTCTAACAGCAGTAGTACGAAGATGTTTGCTTTGTTACCTTCTGACTTAAAACATAAATGAATGCAATTAATATACTGATTAAGTTTTCTGAAAAAAAAATCCTTGCTTACTGAAGATCTTGTTAAAATGACACCATGCCAGCAGAATCAGAGTACTAAAAAGAGAGCAGCATGGCAGACATGGGAGAATTAGAGTGTTATACTTTGATCAGACATAGAATGTTTTCTCCAGACCATCTCTGGGCAAAATACTACATTAATTACCAGTTATATTTATGGCATCTTACATCTTTGTGAGAATAGCTGAAAAATTACGTAATCTGTGAGGGAAATAAAGCCCTAACATTCTCATTGATCCCATCCCTTTCAGTAGGATAGCCTTCAAGGTCCACTCAGCCTTCATAATAATCAGGTTATCCTTATTAATGCCAATCAAAACTTTAGTATTTGATGTTAAGATGGATTCCTGCTGCTCAAAACCGATTTAATCCATCAGTGAAAAACAAAGACCACAGTATAATCAGCAAATTAGGGCCATCACTGCAGAATTATTTCTAATGTTATCACCATGATTACCAGTATTGTGTCATGCACTACATTAAAAATGTGTCATTACAGAACACCAAGCACTTCAAAAAACACCTCAGATCTATTCAAAAATAATTCTACCATCTTCAACTCCACTCTCTGTCTCTCTGTCTCTAGTGGTAATAAAGAAAAGCGAGGATGAAACCCAGGCTTTTGATTCATCTTGGAAAGTGAAGATAGAACACAGGTTTTGGATCACACTAAAAAACTTAAGAGAAAATCTTATGACCTGAAAGCAGAACATATAATAATTTAAAGTTTTGTGTCAAAGATTCAATGGTACTATAAGTTGCTATTTTGAATAAACTAAGTGTTCTATCCTAGGCATGGTATCAGGAGTGGGAAATAGAGACTTCAAACATAGCTGAAAATAAACTATGAGCATAAGTAACCTAATGCTTGGAGTAAACACAAAATTCATAATGAATGGTGCTGCAACCAAAAGGAGATGCCAAAGACGCTCCTCTATCAAGAATACTTTGGCCCACTGGAATTGGATGGGTATCACCCAAAAGTTAGAAAACACTCTCTGTTTCCTTTAGCACAAACTTATAAATCACACTGATTAGACACAACTCGAGCTTTCTTTCAATTAAGACTCCAGTGGTTTTGCTTCATGTTTTGTCACAGATGATCTGGGTAGCAATGAAGCCTGTAAAAATGAGAAGTACAGGAAGAGATTCTTGAAAGCAATGGATAATGATTGCTGTAATGTCCAACTACACCATCAGTGGAGCAGCCATGTGACTGGATAGGTTTTAGGGTTGTTTTTTCGGGTATTGTTTGGATTTTTTTCCCTTCTTTGGGTTGTCATAACAAGAATGTTTGACTAATCTAAAAAGACAGAAAAATACAATAAGCTTTCCTAGACTGACACAGTAAGATGAAATAATTATGAGGCATAAAGCAATTGATATATGGTAACAGAATCTTTTTACCGAAGTTCAATTGCAACATATCAAAAGATAGAGAGAACAGACAACTGTGTAAATTAAATGATTATCACACTGTTATTATTATGATAATTTAACTCCTGAGGAAATAAAGCAGCAGCATCCTGCATATGGACATTGATTTCACTCAAAACTACTCATATCTCAAGGAAAAGAAGTCAGTAGTTCAGGCAGAACTTCTGGCATGCCTCTAAGTCACTGCCCTTAAATAACATTAGCTCATAACACACATGATTTTTTCTTTCAAGTAGAAAAACTTCCATTTGTATTATAGATATTTCTAGTAATGAAAATACATTGCTTCTCACCACTCTTAATGTTGATATGCCAAATACCCTACTTAGAAATACCTGGACAAATAACACCCTTGAAGTTTACTCCATCCGTTAATTAAGAGGTCCCAATGAGAATACCTGACAGTTATCAAGACAGACTTAAGATTAATAATGTAGATTTACACAACACTGCATGACAGATACCAAAATAAACTACTTCAGCTTCACCTCATGACAGAAGTGTTTTAGAGCTAGTCCTCCCTCCCCCTTAATACCTTAGGAAATCCTAACAA
The DNA here is from genome assembly GCA_013399225.1 of Rhipidura dahli. Classification (NCBI taxonomy): domain Eukaryota; kingdom Metazoa; phylum Chordata; class Aves; order Passeriformes; family Rhipiduridae; genus Rhipidura; species Rhipidura dahli. The sequence continues at coordinate 1,990,313 of VXAC01007212.1, read as the reverse complement.
TCACACAAGAAGCAGATGTGTATCACAGGATTCCTGAACCAATAGAAGAATTTACCTACTGCATTTTTACATAAGTAAAAGTGAAGTATTAGAAGAGTGAATGCATAGTCCACTTTAAACACTTCTCACTCTATCAGTGTCTTCATACCTAAAATCATCTGCTTAATATTAAAACACCAATAATCACACCTGAAGGCCTTGTCCATCTACGGTGACAGAATTTGCTCTTTGCATTTTGTTCCGTTCTCCCAGTTTGTTCATTTGCTGGGGGCAACTCTTTTCTTTTTTCACTGTTGCCTGTCTTTCCTTGAAAAGAGAAAAGGAGAAAAGTAAACACTGTAACACATTATATAATGCCATACAACTGTAACTGAGACTGTACCTCCACAAAGTTATTTTTTCACTAGTGAGTAATGTCAGACTCTGCTTTAATGAAAATGAGATCTAAGTCAAGTTAATACACAATGTCTGGCCACTTCACATAACATCCATCTATGTGCCTGGACATTCCATAATGACTAGGCAATAGATGGATGAAAAGTGTGCAGTCACAACACAAATTAATGCAATGATGTGAAAAGATAATCTGACATTACCAGGGTGCCATTCTGAAACTTGAAAGTCAATCATACAATATACTTGATTGTTTAATAAGCACATTGCTGATGAATCAGTAATTTTCAAAATTTCATCCTGATTACTAGCAAAAGTTGGATATGTCAGAGTACTTTACCACTTTGGCAAAATATACCTTGTCTAAATGCACCACAGTTGGCTGAGTAGCTTTTCATAAAACGTATTTTGTATCAGAAGGAAACCAGAATCTACATGAGATTCTAAGTCATTGGCAACTTTTGATGCTGATACACGAGCTATTTATTTGAAAGAGAAAAACTCAGAATTATATTGTTGCAATCATATTTTCAACTGTTATCAGGCCATTTCAGAGAACATAGCATGGAAAAAATGTATTCTCATTCTTTGTATCTCATTTATTCTATTTATAAACTGCACCCAGCATGTCCTTTCAGGTTGTCCAAAAAATGCACCATAAATTAAAACAGCAGATGTTTATCACATAGGATCAGTGTCTCCAATCCCAACTGCACCCCAACCACTTTCCTCACTTCACAAGTGCAAGGAGGCTTTAAACTAGTCAAGGGAATGGGCTGGCACAAAGCTGCTGCACTAGAAAGGAACATGAAGGACATTGTTGCACCCCCTGCAACTGCATTCAGTAACAAGTTCATTAAATGTTACCATTTACATTCCATAGCAGGCCAAACCCATCTCTGTGCTACCTCTGATAAAGCCTCGGGGATCGTAGTAGCAATTAATCCATGAAACTCTTTCAGGAGCAGTTTTTACTGGTAGGAAGCACTGACACAGATTCTGTCAGGAAGGGAATAACTCCCTGTTTAATACAGTGCCTTCTAACACAGATGTGGACCCTGACTGTTTTTATAGCATCTTTAGTTTCTTTAACTGAGACTGACAGAGCCTCAATCTAATCCTGATGCAAAGAGTGGTCCAGGTCATCCTAGACTACTTTGGGCAGCTCGGTGCTTGGGGGAACTGTGACAATCTGACCACATTTTGTATAAAAGGACTGATAAACCTATGCCACATGAAAAAAACAACCAGGGGAGTCTACACAACTGTCTGTATGCAGTGAGATTCCTAAGAGGTTAGTTAACAGAGCTCCTGGATGCTCTGAGTAACTTGGTCAGTGCAAGATGAGGTCCAAGACTCCAGACTAAAACACCACTGCTTTAAAGAGAAAACAGTAGAAGCAATTAGAGCTCTTCACCTCATCCTTAACCTCAGAAACAAAAACACTGTACACATCACTTCCTAAGAAATCACCAACTCTGCACTTAATTATTTGATGATTTTTTCAGAAAGTAGAACTAGGATGAGGCACCCAAAGAGAATAAAATTTTTCACTAACACAAAACATTTTGCACAATGATATTGGTTAGTGTCAAGGATAGCAAGTAAGACACTTCAGTGTGAAGGAAGCTCCACACTTCATTACAAATTTAAGAAGCAGCTTTGAGGTTTTAAATAACTTTGTGAATAATTATCCTTAAAAATCACTACCTTTTATAAAAAGGAAGCATACCCTGTTAAATAGGATTTTACATTGTGCCCAAATCTGTCTCATGGCAACATCTTCAAAAACCAAATCAGATGGCAGTAAAGCAGAGAAAAGGCTAGTAAAAATTGTGATTTCTAACAAAAACCAGAGAGGGAGAGCAAATTTTAAAATGTCTAAAAAAATCTCAAGCTAAAGGACACATTTATGATAATTCAAAGAAAAGGTTAACAGAAAGTAAGATTCAGCACATTGAGTTTGTGCATTTATAGAGGTTAAAAAAAACCATTCAAAAGAGACCTACTTATAAAGTGTGGCACTAAAAATCTTGCATGTATCATGCTACTATCTAGAGGAAAAGTATTTATATACTGCTAAGACTTGTGCCCAAACTTGCTGTTATTAATGACTCATGTAAAACACAGTAACAATTACCCAAAGCAAAGTTTTGGACATGGGGTTGATACAAATACAGCATGATATAAAAAGCAGTAAATACCCTCAGCTTGCCTTAGTCCTATGACTGCTGCATTGAAAACATTCCTTCTCCAATTTATATTTCCTGTCCCATAAGAAAACCATTGCTTGACTCAAAAAGACAATGCAAGATTAGGTCATATATCTCACATAACATAAAGGAAAAAGTATATTCAGGATCCAGAATTGTCTGGTGTTAATAATATGATCAAAGATGGATACCTGATTAACACTGGAACTCTGCTTTCGTCACTGATGATTTTTGAAGAAAGTACAAATAAAGTATTTCATATCACCCATCGCATATGAGTGTACCACAATACATGTTACCATGTGTACCAATGCTCTCTAAAACATTTCTGAAAAAGCTGACAAGTCTAGATCTCCTAGAGTTATATATTCTGTAATTTTTAGGTATGTGTCACACTAGCGAGGATCTGACTTAGTTTGTATGACATAATGTGATGAATTGTATCATAATTCTAATGAATAAATCTGTTAATGGAACACAAAAAGAATTACCACTTTATTTAAAAAATATTTTTAAAATATTCTTGTACAGACCCTTTCTTTTAGATATGAAATACCAATTGTGCCTAACCTTGAGTGTCTTCCTTTTGGGAGCCACAATACTACTAAGATATCGGAGAGAGTCAGGAAATAAACAATGTAATTTTTAAATGAGACAAAAACATAAGAAGGTAAGAATGGAAAATGGACTAAAAATTCTAATAATGTTAAGAAAAATTTGACATACATTGATAAAATGGTTTTTTAAAATGCAAAAAGTTATCTTTCAAGGTAAAAAATATTTCTCTAACAGTTGTGCTATTTTTCATATTTTGCTAATCAAGCATACAAAATGATGAATGTACCTATGAACCATTTTAGTGAACATGCATGAGGTTGACAGAGGTACTAAACACAGCATCTTAGATGCTATTGTACATTTTGATGGCTCAAAGAATAAAGTTTTTTGTGCTTCTGATATGTGCCAGAGCCCATACCTTTCAAAATAGTACTTACCACAACAAAAAAATTTTCCACCCCTTTTTGCACTTCTCATGTCTTATTTTCTCCCTTGAATTCCCACCTTGAAGTCCATATTCATTAGCTGGAGCTTCCACCATTCATACTGCTCCAGAGAGACCACTGCCAGGTGAGAACTACGCAATTGCATCTATCCCATATTCCAAATCAGAAAATAATTGATGAGGACTTTACAAATAATAACCCATAATATCTTTTCTAGATTTTTGGTTCAGCCCCAAAATGCACTTCATAGCAGAAAGAACGTACAGTATCATGAACTGTTAGTACTCGAGCATTCACGGACACCTCCCGCTACGCACCTCAGGGAGCAAACCTCCTAAAGTGGGAAGCGTCTGTTGGGAAAAGAGAATGTTAGGCTGCAACACCAAACAGCTGGGATGGCAAAGGGCATGGACAGAGCGTGCACAGGGAATGTTACCTTGCAGCAGTCGTACTTAACAAAAACCTACATGGTACTTGGTGACGCTTTTGCACAAGAGTACTTTCCCGACGTTTTGGCTGTCATATTATATAATTTATACTCTGCAAAGTATGTCTGGGATCATTTGAACACCAGCTAACAATATTACAAAACCTGAGGTCTTTAGTCTTTTGAATAGCAAAAAGAGATATTTGATACCTGGACAGCTAATTTTATTTAATCTTCCAAGTCTCTGAATCCTCATCCAAATCAAGGAATCTTGTTTAAAAGCCTTCCTCTGCTACAATTAACAAGCTATGCATAATTAATCCTCAAAAACTGCTTGTATTCTTCTTTTATATAGAGGTAGAATCTTTTCCATTACACAAAACACTAACATTTAGAAGTATCATATTCTATCATAGCTTTAGTTACTAAAGGCTTACAAAAGAGATACCTCCTTATATTTTAACTGCTGACACAGAATCTAGGGCAAATACAGCAACAATTGCTTTTTCTCACTTTGTCTTTTAATAAATAACTGCAAATATATTTTTTGCAGATTATTTCCTACACAAGATTATTTCAATCAATATATTTCATAACACGAAACAACAATTTACTTATACATTATATAGGATTGCAAAGTCCTTAATAAATGCTTAATACCATTACACAGTTTGCCAGGTGACAACTTAAAACTTGAGACTACTTCTGTATAATAATTGCTTCTTTAAAACATACATTTTTGGATGAAGCATAACAAGAGAAGAATATTTTTGTGTTATTATGCATAAACTAAAATAGTTGTTTAAAAAAAACTTATTCTGGAACTCCAAAACTTGAACTTAAATGATAGTGACCAAAGGAATTTGGTCACAGAAGATCAGATGGAATGGATGGAAGACCACGTAAAGATATCATCAAATGTTTGCAAGACAAAGGCCATGGAAATTTAAGTATGTGACTTGAATACCAAACTGATACTTCGGGGTTTTTTTTAAGGAACTTGAAGGAAGGTTGCTCCATGATTCCTTGGAGCTATTTTGTTTAATGTCATGGGAATCTTTAANAGCCAAAGAGAATTAAAGATTCAAAAATCCTGAAAAATAAAAATTAAAAAAAACCCCAAAATCAACACATCACCACTATGCCAAAACCATGGAGGACAATCTATGTGTAGTATCTATGAGACATCATATCTGATTAACTGTGATTCAGATGAGCTAAAATATTTTGAAAATTTATTTTATAAATTCTCCACATTTGCAGCTCTAACTCTGTGTACATGCTAATCAAAAGAGCCAATATTAAAATACCACACCATGCTGTCTTGAAAGCTCATAGAGCTGTAGTGCAATACCCAGCTCTACATCCCTAGGCAGAAGCTACAAGTCATCCGGTGGACAAGATTATTAACCAATTCGCAGCAAAAATACTGTCCAGTGAGTTGCACATGCCCATACTATAAAGGAATGTTAAGGCTTCTAATTTATTTGAGAGCTGTCTTGAGAAAAGCATTTGCAGCTAAGGAAAAAAAAAAAAAACCTGAAAAAAATCACATTACATTTTGTCATCCATAATAGTGGTAGCCAAAACACATGCATCAAGACAAGGCTGGAATGGAGAATATGGCATTTAAGAATAACTTCTAAAACTGCTGACTGTTCCTTCTTCTGAAAAAGAAATCACTATATGATAATGTTATAAATATACTTTGTGCTGCTTTTTTAGTTTTTCAAAGTATTTAAAAGTGAAAAGGTAAAGAATTACACACCAAACCACAATCAAGTCTTTCTCATTTAGCATGTTGGCCTTAGTTCATTCAGTTTTCTGAAGACAACTTGCCTTACATCTTGCACCCAATTCAATATATGCATCAATACATGGTCCAAGGATTTCAACTGGATTTGCAACTCCAAATTAACTTGGGCTATAGTAGCTGATTATATACACTGCCCAAGAAAGAAAAAAGTGTTGGAAAAGAATTTTGAAAATAAAATCATATTAAACTCCAATGGGAGAGGATGTAAGGAATAAACTTAGACAGTAGTGATGAGATGTGGGCAGGCCACTGGATATAACTTAAAATGATTGATTGGCTGCCATTTCAGTTTATCAGCATCTTATTATTTTAACATTGAACTGTGTTTGTCGAACAGCTAATTAGTTAGGAAGATACATTTTCCTCCAGGGCAATTATTAATTTCCTTCTGACTTCAAAGAAATGAAAAAGCTCTCAGTGTAGATAAGCACACCATTATATTTCAAGTCTGATTTAGATTCTCAGAGAACTGAAGCTGCAATATGATACACAATTGAAAAGGAAAAAAGTGGTTTGTTTTGTTTTTTTAAATCTCTTTCAATTGCTATGTTATTACTTATTATTCAACAACCAGATTTAAATTCAACTCACCCCCAAGCATATATATTCAAATAACTTCTTTTTATAGTATATTTGTTCAGAAACTCAGGATAAGGCTAGTACTCAACTTCAAAGGACCGAGTTGCTCATAAAATGCTTATACACTGCACTGACTTTCTGTGCTCCATGTTGAGCTTGGATTCAACTGAGCTAAAACTGATCTCTACTATTATAAAAACAGAAGAATCATTTTAGGATTAATAATTGGGAAGCGGATTAAGCAAGCTCATTCTTCAGCCAGGCACTGCTAATTCCCTTTTTCTCTCTCTACAACTCTCCTTCCCTGTGTGAGTAACGTCTACATACCTCACAGGAAAACAGTATTAGTAAAACATATTACCAGACATGGAAAAAATATCTATTGAACTCTGTTGCAATTATAACCTAGCCAATAGCTATTCTATCGACAGTGAAAGAAAATTCTTAAACAATATTTTCAACTGTAATTCTCTATTACTTTTTGCCAGAATGTCAACACACTTGTTACATTTCCACAAAAGTTTGAAACTATAGATCACAATGTATATCGTTTAGTTGAATAAGGCACATTTCCTATCTAAAATATTTGTAATCTGCTGTGTACATTGTTCTACATGCCTAAATAGAACTAGTCATAAACAAAAGATTTTTGAACATTTATGGTTTTGTATAATAAAATGCCAAATCAAAGAAGAATCAGATACATCTGTTTCCTCCTCCAAAATATGTAGCCATTTATATTTTAAAAAAGAGGTCAAGTGAATTCAACTTACGATGGTATTCTGTATTAGTGTATATAAACAGATCTACACTATGATGTATAAAAATTCTATATATTTAATATATATCAATTTATCTCTCTATATGCATTCCGTATTTACATAAATTGTATTTATGCTTAGATGACTTTGTCCTAAAACACTGTAACATCTTCACTACAAAAAACAAAAGTCAAATCATTCACAAGAGAAAAGAAACAAAATGCATATTGTTTCAAACTTTTTATCATAATGACCCATTTTTCCCAGAATGCAAAACAATGAAGTTGGATATCAAAACACAAAGAATTGTACCCAGGGTTTGGTGGGCTTTTTTTTCATTTCTTACCTTCAACATTATACCACAATCTCCACCTTTGAAATAAACTGGTTACTACGGGAACAGTGATAATTGCAGTATAGTAATGCTCACATTGTAAGCACGGTACCTTATGTTTTTATAATTTGTTCCCTAATTTTATTTTTATTCCACAATTAATAGTTTTAATTACAATTTTAAAAAACAATATTAGAAATTAAGTGAAAAAATTCATTGTAAAACTCACATATACAACAGGAGAATCAAAATCATGCAAAATAAAGACACATTACTATTTGTTAAATAGTAAGCTTTTATTGGTTGGTCACTATCCAGGGCTGTATCTATTTTGTTGGGAAATTGAAAATCTAATTACTTTTCTACAGACATAAATAAAAATTAGAACATCCTATATGTTCATCAGTAAATGGGGCAAAGTAAAGGAAGGCATGAAATGAAGAAAAAACGTCAGCTAGCAATTTTCCCTTTCTGCCTTATAAAGGGACAGAGTGAGGGAAACTGTCTCATAAGCAGAGACCAATCTTGTTTTCTTCACTACTCACTCATCTCATTCCAATACCCAGTTTTAAACCTGGTTATGATCTAATTCTGTACTCCTGGTAGGCTAGGATTCAATTGAGTTAAAGATTTTTAAACTCACTGCCAGTCAACCTTATCATGAACTTTCATTATGTGCATGTAATTAATTGGGTCCAATGAACAATATCAGTACTGAGTTATAGACTTTTTTCCCCCCACCATATAATTAGAATATAATTACCCACAGGATATCAGAATGATGCAAAACCTTTCCTCTAAATGTGCCCTCATTAGGAAACAAGTCTCAATGTACATTTATTCAATCAGTATGAATTAATTAAAATGTTACTGAAATAAAAGAGAGTAACATTAAAGTGTATCTGACATCTATTAAAAGACTATCACTTGAGATCTGCACACAGTTTATAACAAAACTCATTTAACTTGAACAAAAAACTTCACCATACAACAAGTCTTATATATGGTAAACAGGAAAGTAAAAAGGACTAAAGCTGACAGACTACATTTTGCTAAGACATATATAATTACTGCAGTGAGATATGAAAAATCTTTATAAGACATTGAATCTAGACAGATATGTGATGCTTTTATGATATACACAGTATCAACTACATGAGTTTCCCCATTGTTCCTTTTTCAGTTGACAATGTAGCTTACCGTATTTAAGAAAAACATTTGACAAGCTCTTTTTTGTGCAGTTTTGAAGATGGGAAGCCCCTTATTTAACTTAGACCAGTCATCCCACTTTCACATGATGAGGCATTTTGGTTCTCCCTCCAACCATTAAGAGTCATTCAGCTGAGAGATCATTTAGGCAGCACAGGTATAATACATGGTGCTGTGAAATGCAATATATGAAAAAGTCCTTTAACTGTGTAGAAATTGTTGAGGCTGGACTTCACAAGAAGTGAAGAAAGGAGACATGAGAAATGCTGAATGAAAAAGGCAAAAATATGAATGTCCCTAGTTCTCCAAAAGAGAAGAGATGAGAAGGGATTTAGCCTGTACTCTCAAAGGAAAACTTAGGAGAAGGCATCTTGTTCTGAGATGAACTCTGCAGGTTTCTGGAAGAAATCTGGACTTCCAAAGTTACAGGTGGAAGGGAGGACTAACATTTTAAGTAGATCAAAAAGACAAGATTTTTCACCTTGCTATTTTCCCTATATTCTATGGGAAGAGAAGATACATTCTTCTCTGACACCTCAAAATACTCAAGGATAAGTCTGGTACAGCAAGCATTATGCTGATCTGCTTTTATTTACCTTCCACATATACACACACCACTGCAAGAATATTACTGCTCAGCTGATCACTGAAGCTAAACATGTGACCTGGGGAAAGGACCCTCCCACTGCCAGATTTGTATATCTGGACATGTAATTTTTACAAACAGACACACTTCCTACTGCACGGTTAGGCAGTTCTGACAAGGATATATTCACTGGTTTTGCTGTCATTATTGAGAATGCTGGTCTCACACACACTGAAGTTTTATGTTTCTCAAAAGGAATCCCCATAACAGCAAATGGGAGACACTAATTAAAAAATTACTAACACAAATTATATGCACACCATAACCAATCACTTTTAGAAGAAATTACTATTAGCTAGGTCAGTGAGGTAGTACTTGTAACATAATTAAACTCAGGATTTTAATGCACTTTTGGAAGAAAATAGTAGATGAACAAATGTACTACAAAATTATAAAGTCCCCATTAAATCACAGTATTTTCCATCCCTAACAATATAAATTGTGCTGAAATACATGTCTTGTGTTGCACTGTTAGTAATATGATTCTAATACAGGAAAATATATTTACTTCTGCTTATGTCTTGAAAATTTGGAGATAAAACAAACCTATTCAAGGGTGATTTGACTCTAGAGTGGTTTTGCGTATCCTCTAAACAACTTAACTGAACTTCAACTGTGGAATAAAAATCTTAATTCCCCTATTCCTCTTCCTCTTCTGAAAAGAAAATGTAGTTATGCCAATATAATTGAAGATAACATTTCACGCTGAGGTTTCATTCCGTTTATACCAATGGCAAATGATAAATAACATTAAAATGAAAACAATAGCCAAATTACAGAATCATAGTTTCCAGATCCAAACTTCTAAAGTATGACCTCAAATCCTGAAAATTAAATAAGGCAATACAGAATATAATCATCCAACCAACTTAAAATAATATTTTATAACTATTAATCAGAACACGTCCAGATAATATCAAAATACCATAGAGACAAACTACAAAGTCACTCTTGTGACTTAATAATTATATAAAATATTTCATAGGTATTTAAGGCAGGTTTGCATTGGATTATTCCATTGAGAGCCATGGAATAATCCCAGTTTACACAAGTAGAGGGCCAAAGCCTAGCATCTGCTCCTTAGCAGATTTATAAACAAACAGACGAAAGGATTCATTAGAAAACAAGTAATTTACAACAGGGATGAATATTATGCCAAATGATCAGCAACTGGTTTAAGATTAGGATGTATATTTTCTTTTTTTGCCTCCCCTCAATAAATTACATTTTCTTAAGTTCAAGCATTTCTTACACTTACTATGAAATATGTTTAAAGAGGACCACTCATCTGTCCACTTATGAATATGATGATGCTATGACTTTCATCAGCATAAAATACCCAATTTAATATGTGAATACATAAGTTAATTCTCAAGCTCTTTTTTAATGATAAAATGGTCAGCTCTTTTCTATGCAACCTACACATGGCATGGATTTCTATTTTCATTGAACTGAGTTCTTGTTTTTGTGGACAGAGAAATTTACTGTCCACGACTGCAGAATAAAATATACCATAATGTTGATGCATAGCTTACTGCAAGACCAGTGTCATCATTCTAGGTAACCTCCGGCTTAGATCAGAGACTTCAGCATTGCAGATATACAATATGCATCCCAAGCAAAAACTGCCCATAAGAATAACTTCATTATTCTGGGAAGTTGGATCTATAAAAGATGTAAAATGTAGAAGTGTTCTGCCTATACAGTTTCTGGTAAGTACAGCCTGAATAAGTGATAAAACCTGAGTCAGCTTCAGTTACAATATGCCCTACAGAAAGTTCATTCTCACATGAAGGAAAATGCAATACGCAGAGGGTAAAACACACTTATGCCTATAAACCCATCACCCAGGGTTACACATTGTGTTTAAGGCTCACACAGTCCTGTGAATTTAACAAATACCTGGCAGTCAGTCCCAGCAGTGTTGTAATGCTGCATATGATAGAGAATTACATCTGAAATTAACATACAGACAACTCACCAATACTACTGGGCAGATTGATGTGGGTGGTAAAATATGGTCCTTCAAAGGTCCACAGTCACATTCGGGTTTCAGATGTGAAGCACACTTGTTATGCAACTACATGAAGACAGAAAATTAAGATTCAGCTTAGACATTTTACTATTACAGCATAAGGAAATGGATATCCTAGAATGGGGTGAGTTTCATTAATGATTACCAAAGTACTGGAAGAAAAATGAAACACACTGCAGTGGAAAGCCCCCTAGGATGGGAAAAACTAGCAGTTTTATATTGAAGTGAAGAATGACAGATTAAAGTGGGGGGAAACATCACACAAAGAACACTGCACAGTAGTACAGTAACATCAGCATACTGTTAATGGTGACCAAAAGCTTCATTTCAGAACAGAGCTTCTTACAGTGAAACAGGAACTTCTCTTCTACTACTGGTGAGGAATTCAAGGCAGCTTTTGCCACTACTGGTGTGACACTGTTTCCTTCCTGAAACTGATACTATAGATTCAAATATAAGAGAAGAACACAGGAATACCCTACATTAAGCTTCATTAGGTAAGTTTTCGCTTGATTGAATCAGTGCTCAGGTTTCCACTGACTGCTGAGGAACCAGAATTACTCTCCTTTTTCTAATTTTTGCTTAGAATTCATCCAGTTTTCTTGAAAGCAATGACTAGTTCTATTCTGAAAACATGAAAAGAACATCCTCAACTCTGCTGACTGGAAGAGCAGTGGCTGACTTCCGTTTTGTTACAGAGGTTGAATGGACAAATGTGTATATAACAGGAACATAAAATGGCAACAACTAATGATAAATGATGAAATATTTTACATTAGCAATCAAGGGTTCTTGTTCATAATTTAGAACTTAATTCAAATGTCTCTAAATATTCAGCCATGCAGTACAAAGGCACAGTTGTGTGTTTGGATCCTGCAAAGCATTCACATTTAATTGGTATACTTCACAGTATCATTAGAGATAGTAAGAATAAAATAAACTTAACATCATGAAATATTATGAAGTTTATTTATCTGGACTCAATGATCTTAAAGGTCTTTTCCTACCTAAATTATTCTGCATTTTCATCTCTGCATTGTTTCAATGAAATGCATTAAGGTGTTCAGATAGTATCCACTTCCCATAGAGATGGACATGTTTGAAAAAATATTTACAGTAAAGAAAAATAATCAGGCCAATAAATATCAGGAGTTGTGAGGTAAAAATCTTATAAACATGTGATTTAACTAGTATAACAGGTAGCATACAGCATTAGTACAACAGGTTCTAAAGTTGTTACAAAATCTGTAGTTCACCTGTAAGTCACATTTTTTCAATGACTGACTCATTTTCCCTAAAATGGTTTAACTCATATGAACTCTATTAAAATTACAATAAAATTGCACCAACTGCTGGTGTATATAAACTTTACTGGTAATATAGCCTTCATAAAATTATTTGGTACAGTTAATTTTGACATGACATTTCTGAATTTTGAACTGAATGGCACCTAATATTAGCCTTGTCCATATTCATTTATTCTGCAAAGTTACCTTTTTAGGCAGTTACTTAGCAACAGAAAATAAAAGTCTAACGAGTTTCGATTTACTCTGAGTATTAAAGCCTTATTGTGAAGGTATTTTGGTAGCCCTGTAATCTAAATCATTTGTCATGCTAATTCTCTGCCTCAGTGGTAAGGCTACTTGTACCATAATTAATGCACACCAGGCCATGTTACATCAAATAAAAGTATCTTCACACATTCAGTGGTAATTAGCAGCTTTGCAACTCAGTGGCATGCAAACTTATCTATGAAAAAATAGCTTAATCTTCTTATTAGTCTCTGCTGATCTCTGACAACAGAATTGGCACATAGCAAATACCAGAAAAGTTACAAGAAATGTAGCTTTAATGAAAATAACACTTTGACACAAAGAAATAAAATAATATGCATCCCTCTCAAGAAAAAAAAAAAGTATTTTAGCAGATTTTAAATGCATTTCCCAAAAACTCTGTTATCCTAAACCTGTCTCTGGTAGAATATTACCTCCCTCACAAACCTGAAAAGAAGGAGAAAGTATATTTGCTGGAGAGAAAATGAGGAGAAAAAAATTTATATGACCATGGTAGAGAACTACCAAATTTGTATGGAAGAGGCATAATGGATTTAGCTGTGAAGTCAGTATAACAAGCCTCCATAGTTAAAAACAGCTCTAAATTTTGGGACTTGAGTCAGTTATTTGACATTAGAAGTGACCCTATTAAGTTGTAAGGACAGATATTTAAAATGCATGAAAAGGGCTCAAAACCAGTGCTGCAATAGTGAGCATGCCCTTTGATTATAAGCCATAAATGTGTGGTACAAGGAGCTGGAAAACCCCTGAAGGATGTGATAACAATTATATAACTTCAGAATATCCATTCAAAAATTATGCATCTGTTAGAAATTTAAAACATTTTTTTCTGTAATAAAGGTATTACTACTAGAAAATGAAGTTATTGCAATAGAATAATATTGAATACAGAGAATTGCAAGTGAATAGGAGTTTAAAAAATAATTTGCAGTATTAAAACATACTTATTCTACACTTATGTGCCTAATTTAAATCTGAAGCTACAAAAAGAAATATTATTAAATTTATTTGAAAATACAAAATTAATTTTTTTTAAAAAAAAATTTAAATTACTGATGGAAATAAATTGAAAAATTGTAAACCTTAGTGTCAACATTTTCAATTTCAGCTGTCAAAAAACACACACCCATTTTTAATTGGAATCTTGACAGCTATTTAGGCATTTAAATAAGCACACAAGCACCCAAGACATTTTCAAAAGAATTTAGCCTTTTTCTTTAGAGTGACTTCAATTATAAATAATTCCTCAGTACTTCTTTGGTGAATAACAATTCTCATGAAAATCCTCTTGAATCTTGATGTACAACTTCAAGGAGTAAAAGACCTTTAGAAAACTGGCCCAGATTTACGTGAAATGATGGGAAAATAATTTCTACTGAGGAATGACAGAATTTGCAACTTCCTTTGATTTAAAAGTCAATATATATTATACAATATATATTTCTTGAATGATATACACATATTATACAGATGTAAACACTTCTGTATCTACAGCAGAACACCCTTATCTATCTTGCTAAACACATATAGCCATTGCCTAAGTTTAATTATGTGCATGCAAAACATTTTGGATTGGGTGTTTTACTCTTTACATAAATTATCCAAATTTTGACAGCAATCTGGACTACATATTTGCTTTCTTCTAAAATATTGTTTTTTAAGTAATCATAACAGCTTATCACTGAAAGTATCCTGGATCTATTTTCTTTGATGATGTTTCATATTTTGCATTCTTGTGTTAAGAAAATATGTCATAAAACATCCAAACTTGTATGTTTAAAACAAACATTCACTAGTGCCTCAGTCTCATATTATTATTTAAAGCACTGAACAAACAACTGCTGTTCCGTAACAATAGTAATAATGATATCAGCAAAACCAGCAAATACAGGCAAAGAAGGCTGAAATCTCTCCCCATTTAGATTTAAATCCTGCCCTGGCTGGAAACAGAAATACTGGCATTGCTCCTTCTAGCATGAAGATCTCACTTGTAAGGGCAGTGTTCCCTGAATGTCATTAGTTCCAGGTACTGGTTCCTGCTGAATAAGGAGTGCACAAAAGTTGTATATATTTGACTTGGTGCACAGATTAGTATATTATCAACCTGTCTCTGCTATTATTCCCAGACGTTGGACTCACTGTATCCTACCAGATGTCCTCAATTTCATTTGCCTGTCAGTACATCACCAATTAGACCCAGGGTCACAGTGACCTTGATTTTTCCTGGTACTGAAAACTCTTTCATAATCTTTCTATAGGGTAGATTGGGAATTCCACTCTTTAGTGGCACACATTGTTTTCATGTGGATATTGTCATGAAGCAAAGTTTACCTTTAAACATATTTGCTTGCCACAATTAAGAAGTCCTAAGGATATTCTGCGTATACCATTCCTTAAACACACACTAGTCATTGCTGATGACTAAATTGAATGACACATTGCAGATTATGAGATAATAGAATGACATTCCATGATTTTTATCTCTCTAACCAGTGTGAATTACTATAGTATACTCACTGTAATCTGACACCAAACACAGTGAAGTCCAGTCAAGCCTTGGTAACACTTTATAGTTTTGTGACACTTATCGCATTTTGTTGGACAGTTTCCTTCTACCCAGAAATGGTGCATTACCTGCAAAAGAAAAATGTGAATATACACAGAGTTACTGAATTAACAGGTACATGGCAAAGTTAACGCTACCCCAAACTTACTTCAGTATTCTTTTTAGACTTCACATATGTTTTGATGCAAGATGCAGGAGCTCTCGAGACACAGCGTTCATGGACCGTGTACTTGCAAACTGAAAAAAAGACACCCTATTAGATGGTGAGGCAATGGTGTTTCTGCCTACATTTCTGTGAAACAAATAACATTACCAGCATGTCATCTCTAAATAATCAATCCAATCAGTCAATGAAAACTCAAACTAGACTGTTTTTTCCATGGAATACAAAAGGCCAATTAGAACAGGAAATATTATGCAAGTGAGAAGTCTAAGAATGCACTATCATTGCATAACAGGAAATGCTTAATTAAATCAGACCTCACAAAATTTTTTCACAACAACTCCCGAATGACAAAAATATTAACGATAAATTGGTGACTGCCAAATGGTTTGGTGTCATTTGCTAGTAGGAAGAAATACATATTTTATGAACTATAGGCATGAGAGCAGCTGGCAAGCACAAAAATAAAGCCAATGAATTTATGTTGTTCTTCCCATTGACTTATAAATCTGAAATGGCTGGTAAGTCCATTTTTGAATAGGAATTGTTTTCATGCATTCCATGTAATCACCATAACTTTAACTCGTTTTACAAAATACCAACTTCTGAGAAGCTTTTTTTTCCCCCCCTAAGCCTTCCAACACCAGTTTTAGGTAACTACTATTGATGACCAGGTCTGTAAAGATCATGCTAGCTGCATTTGGAAAACATACAAATGACAGGGTACAATGCAAAGCTCTCCTGACTTCAATGATACAACTGTGCCAAGGAAATAATGCTACAGCTTATGCCTGCATTCAGTAGAGTCAACTATTAAAAACTGAGAATGAATTTCTCCCTGCATGGTATATGTCTCAGGCTTTTGACCTCGAGAGCAATTAAGCACAAAGTACTTCTAAACACCTTGCTTGCACCTATTACACAAACCCAGTGGGAGGTGCAACCATTAATCAGACAAACTGCAGGGAGTAACATTGTTGATTGGACCATGGAGGGATGGTGAGGACCCCTGTGGTTCCCCCCTTTTTTTTTCCTCCCACACAATCTAAAATGCAAATAATGAAATCTATAGCAATGCTTTGAAAATATATTGGAGAAAAAGCTTAGCTAAATAAGGAAATAGTGAAACCGTTTTGCAAGTAGACTCATGCCTCTTGCTGCATGAAGTAACTGAAAGGAACATGTTCTTCAGACACTCTGAGACCATCATTAACACAAAATAAATGCCAAGCACAGTAATAGATACATTTTTCTTCTGTTGTAGTGTATCAAAAGATACACTGCAACAGAGGAAAAATTACATCTCTTGCAAGGCTGGTCTTTTTGGGACAGTATACCTAACTGTCCCCTTACGTAACCAGTCTACCCATTTCTGATAACTACTGAAGAAGGTGATCTACATTATTTGCTCAATAGAACTCTCTTTCCAGCATACATAGGTATTATTTCTTCACAATAACAGTCCAACAAGAAAAGAATATTAAAGAATGCAACATATATCAAGATCTAATAGTCAAATCAGTATTTTATATATATATATTCCAGTTACTGTTATCAGCATTTATTAATCTCAACTCATGCAATTTCTATTTTTTTGAACTTTCATAAATATATCTTTTCCACTTCATAGTATGATGAATGAAATTATATGACGTGAAAATGCATACAAGGATTAACATCAGAAATATATTTTAAAGGGTTTCTACGCCCCCAGATGACAGAAGTGGTCAATTCAAAACCCTCATTCATTCAGACTAATCTCAAATTAAATCAATAGAACTGCACAGGCAGAAAGGCCCTCATCAGCTGTGAGGGGCTATCTTTCATACCAAAAATGGTGAAAGTCGGTTACACTAAGAAACCAATTATTTTACCAAAAAAGAAAAATGAAGAGTGACTTGGTACCATCATGAGAAGAAGATAGTTGTGTACTAAAGATATAATTAATCTAATGGAACAGGGCATAACATGAACCAATCACTGGAACCATCTACAAGACATATTTAAGTCAGAAAACAGGTCTAAAAAAAAAAAAAAAAAAGATGATTAATCATTGGAGAACACCACAAAAGAAAGATATGGATCATCCACTTCTGGAAACTTTCAAATGGAGACAAGGTATCTTTCAGCAGGCCTTGGTTTCTCAGGAGACATGTTAGGAGGTGGTCAAACAGATTATCACAGGAAATACATAGATCCCACTCAAGGAATTGAAGGGTAGTAACTGCATCTAACAGCCTAATGAAGGGCAAATTAGATGCTGTAGCTTTTCTGTGTTCCTTTTCTTAAAATCTATGATCAGTCAATATGTGGATTGAGATTTATGACTACAAAACAAGTAACTACACAAAACTTCAGAACTATTACAGAATCTTGATTTCTGGGAAACAGGGGTTTTCACCTTCACAATTAACAAAACAACAATTCTGTGCAAAATTTGAATCAACAAACATGGGACTTAGATGTCTGTCAAGCTGATACCTATTGTAAAATTATTAATAAAAACAAAAGAGAAGTAACAAAAGTAGAAATTTAAAATTTAAGCTTGATACTTACTAGCAGAAAAACGTAAAAAATAATAGTAAAGAAAAAAAGAGTGATAGACTCCAAAGGGAACTAACAATGATAACCCTTAGAAATCAGAAAACTCCCCCAAACAACATATTTCAAAGACAAATATCCTGAAAAATTAAAAGAAGAACCTTGGACACTCAAGCAGAGAAAAGAAGGGGGAGACACTACTGTGGTGGCAATGGTTTTGTAATAGGAAGCTACTAGTTCTCTGTTATGTGGCAAGAACATTTCTAGCAGTAGACATGTAAGCAAACGGCCACTGAAATACTCACAAGAACAGCAGAGACCTTGCTTGCCTACTCCGATTAGCATGTTCAAACAAAGATTACAGTAGGCAGGCTTGTTGAAGTGTTTCAATCTCCATACGTGCTGCCCATCATCTTTCACATTCTGCACAGGACACAAGAGAAACAGATTTCACTTAATAAAATAAACAATGAAATATATAAGTGCCAGTAAAAATTGGAGACTGACTCAAGAACATAAAAGACAAGCTGTTACTTCATTTAAGACACTGCACCAGAACACAGCATAATCATTCTAAATACACAGGCAATGATACAATAAAAAAATTCTTCAGAAGCTCATGGACATCCATATGCTTCAAAAACAACTCAGAAAAAGCCACCAGGCTACTGTCACCACTGCAACACAATGATATCAATGAATCTAGGCTAATGTTAAATTACAACTAGTATTAAAAACATTTTTTTCCTAGACTAATCCTAAAAATAAAGGTGCTGCAGGTCAGAAGATGAAAGCTCCCTAAAGCAAAGAATAGAAAGGGTTTTCTAAAACCACACAGATATTTTTAATGACTGTCAGAATTAGGTACATATATCAACGTATGTGAAACAGGAAAACTAACCACACCACAATAACTATTCCAAAAAACTAGATGAAGCTAATGTAGTATCACTTGATTTAAAAAAAATAAATTATCTGTTACCCCATATAACATCCGATGGAACACAGGCAGTTAATGTCCATCACCTGGAAATGGGCTGCTTCCTTGTGTATCACTAAAACTCTGCAGTCTTCTTGGTCATGCCATTGCCAAAAAGAAATTGCCACATAGCTAAAGGAAGTCAAACTCATCTCTGTTTCTCAGAAAACACATCAACAGCTGGTTCTTATCCAGTTTCTGATTTCTCACATCTAAGTACTATTCCTTGGCATCATGCAAATACAATATTCCTGGCTAGATTTTCAATAATATGATGGTTTTCACCAATGAGAATAGTCAATGTAAGTTGGTGGGCATAAATTTTAATAAAAACTTAGTTTTGTTCTATATTAGCATATACTGTATGAGTTACATCCTCAAAAATCAGTATTGCTCTGTTCTAGTTGGAAGTTAATACAAGTCAAATATGATGAAAACTTCGTCATCCTTGTGGGCAAAAAGAAAAATCCTTACACAAAAGCAGCACTCTAAGAAATTAAGAATGTTTGGCTCAAAGCTGGGTCTAAGCTGGGACACGACTTTGAATATTTCCTACACGTTACCTGGAAACAAAAAGAACTGAAGTCAGTTAAAATATTTTTTTTTTTTGTCTAGTGAGATATCAGGATCATAGTCTAAGTAATAGCTCCCCCAATATTATCAGTAGGAGTTCAAATGCCATCTCTGACAGCTGGGCAATGTCAGGGTCCCCTTTCTGCAGAAAAAGCACAGCAGATGCCTAATGTGGGATTCTCACTGGCAAAGAGTGTGGAAGTTTTCCAATTTCCCCTGAAGAAGCAGAAATAGATTCTGCAGCTGTGAAGCACTAGAAGCCTGTCAAGCTCCTTCATGACTGGCAGCTGAAGAGGATGTATTTCATTAAACACAGCTCTCTAACTTCTATTTTTCTTCCCATCTTACTACCATATTCCACACTATTTAAAAGAATTGTTGAACTACAATATAGTATGTGAATTTCAAGCCTTCTGAAACTAGGAAATTATTCACTAGACAATGTAAATCCTTCTGAGAAAAAACAGCAAACAATGTACACTTTGATTTTAACATCACTCAGGTCATCAACAGATACAGTCATAAACCACAAGCACTTAAAATGTGAGCTGACCAGCCTTCATCAGCAAAATAGTTGCTGTTTATGAAAATTAACAGAAATTCATACTTATGCACAAACTTGCCCCTCTTCCATATTAATTTTGTGTTACTTTTTCATTTTAATTTTATTTTTAAAGAATGACCATTACATGTGAATATGTCACTTCTTATTTGAACAGAACATATGGTCTAACTTAGCTGGCATTTTCCTTATCAGAAAAACAAACAAGTCTTGATGTGGGTGTTCTGCCAATTAAAACACTTAGCTGTGTTACAGACTGCAACTGATGCAAATCCATTACATAAACACAATGCACTTTTGGAAAAGAGCAAATTAAATTTTTGCTCTTGTGCACTGCCAAAAATAAGCAATAAAGTGCTGCATATGATTATGCATGCACATAACTTTTTAAAACACTGCCAAGAGAAAAAAAAAGACATAATATGAAACAAAGCCACCTCAACGCAAGTCTTTAAGTATGAATAAAATCCACAATTCTGACACATCAGTGCATTTACTGACATTAACTCATTTTGCTTCCATATCCTGAGAAAGAGTTTAAAAACAAAAAGACATTAAGAACATCTCAAAGCAAGGCAGGTACAGTAAAAGTCTCCTCCTCACTTCATTATACACATCACTGAAAATCAAGCCTCCATATGTCATACACATACTTTAAAACATAATGACAATAGTAACATTTATTTTGTTAACAACTCTACTCTTAACTCGTGGTCCTGACCCTGCTACCCTGGATTTGATTGCCAAAACTACCTGACCTTAAAAAGCAAGTCAACCATAAAGGAGACAACCTTAGAAATAGTGGAAAATTTTATGCTATCACAGACTTTAGCTACACATCCCTAACCTGGTTTAATATTAACTTATGTCAGCTGTTTAGATATTTGTGTATAAAGGTAGACAAAGAGCTCTTCAAGATTTTGAGACTTAAAAAAGGTAATGAAATCACTGACAGAACTCTAATCCCAACAAACGTGCCCTCTTACAATAGCTACAGAGCATCTAAATTACCAGAATGCTCAGTTTTTTCTATGAGAAGAGTCAATAACAAGCATCCAAGTGAGAAGGATGTTGTGAAGTAGCTGTTATTCTTTTACTGATTACTTTGTTTCTGCTTATTTTAAAATATTTACTTGACTTGTACAAGACAATTTTATTACTAATTTTTAGGTACTGTTCAGTCAGTGGAAAGGTGAAAAGAGTTTCTATTAAACTATGCAGCATCTCCTTTTAAAGCAAATAGAGTTACATTCTATACTCCTTTGGTTTGCTCTCAGCAAAGGATTCATACCATGTTTTGTTTTGTTCAATTTCCTTCGGGAAGAAAGGGTTTCAAGTCTGTTCTTGGTCAAGAGGAGAGGGAGTAACCTGCCTGATGGGACATACTATTTGGGAGGGCTCCTCACTTGTAATTTCTGGGAGATTCTGTGTGTATGTGTGTGTTTCAGGAAACAAAACAAAACAAAAATCTTCCACAGCCTTCATCAATGCAGTCGTCCAGGAACACAAAAAGGAGCACAAGAGGGAAAATTAAATAGTTTTAAAAAACTTCATAAATAGCCACAGTATGAAGTTTCCCTGTCCAAAATCTGTAACCATTTGTCATCTGCAGAGACTTCGATGATGCAGAAATTAAACTGTAAATAACGGTAAATCTGTATACCTGCATGAAATACCATTTATTTCACACCTTATACACTGAAGAGGTTAGTTACGCCTGACTTTTCCCATGCTTTTTTCAACCTGGAGACAAAAGGAAGAGCGGCACTGCGGTAAGGAAAGGCATCCTGCGAACTTTCCGCAGGAAGCGGGAGCCAGCCCGGCGCAGGAGCCGGCAGCGCGCTCGGGGCACGGACGAGCAGCGCTCCGGGAGCGCCTCCCGACTCCGCCGCCTCCCACAGCGGGGACACCGCGCCCTCTGCGGGCCGTGCCCACGAACCAGACCGGCAAAACAGCTCCTCTCAGCCCTTACGGGGGATCTGCTTCCAGCCGGGAACGAGCCGGCACAAAGGGAGTGAGCTGCAGCTCAGAGGGCTCGAGCTTGCTCCCTGTATGTAGGGAAACAGCATATGGCGCACCGGAACATCAGCCTTCCAGGAAACTCAGCTGCCACACTTCAGAAAGGACTTGCAGAAATGTCACTCAGGACAACAAAAGGCCCGAGTGCCCTTCTTCCTCGCTGAACAGAAGAAGTCTATGGAACTGGCCAGGTGTTAAGCAGTCATCTCAAGGTTCAGCCTGAAGGGCTCATTCGGTATGAGAGATCCCACTCCAGAGTTGTAAATGTTTGTCACTCTCTAGCTCGGTTCCACTTTAACACACTCACAGCTCAAAAAGCATGGCAACAGTAATATAACACAACGTGAAAAGCAGTATTCCCAAGCGTGGAGTCCCACTGAAACATTCCATGCCACATTTAATCAAAAGAGTTTAAAATGTTGCTTTTAAAGTTATTCGAGTGCACTTGCATAATATTTACTGCTTGAGGATCCAAAATAACATTTTAAGAGTATTACTTTATGATTTATTGAAACATAGTCACAATTCACCACAAATGCTTGTTCCATCAAAATTTACCTTGATTTTAAAGGCGAAATGGGTTGAAAATTACATCAAGTGATTTAAAGGAAAGGCATGTTGGCCTGATTTCAACTTATTGAAGACTTTATGAACTATTTACTGGTTTTCAACTTCTCTCTCACCTTAGGGCAGCTTTTCAGCAACGGTGCAGTACCAGGTACAGTGCAACTGTGACATCTAGTGGCCAGTAGAGGGGAATAAAATACTTCCCTAAAATACAGGATTTCTTCAAACACTAGCACTTATGAACTTGCAGTTTATGCTTCCTTTTTGTGCAATCTCACTGACAGAGGTGATAGTAATTATTCGTAACAAGAAAAGTGAGACCAAATATCTGTCATGCAATTATTTTAAAAAAGGAGTCAAGTGCTTCTATCAAATCATAGTGGAACAATATTGTACAAGGCCTACCAAAAAGCAGAGTACGACACTTATGGCTGAAAAAGCCCATCATTTAGAGGCCTGTTGTGCACAGATTAGGAAAGAAATTTTAAGTGAGGCTAGCAGAGTCAATGAGGTTACTCTCCTCCTTCTCTTACAAGGTTAATCTACTTAAATTAAGGCAGAAGCAAATAAAAAGGTCAGAAACTTCAAAGGTTTCTACTGTGGAGAAGTAGAATAAATAGCTTAGTGGTCACTAATGTGCAATAAACCACTTCCCAAAAGAATCAGGAGTACTGCAGGGATGTGTCCAATTTGTGTTTGGCTGGGAGACTAACTATTGGTTTAAGATGCAAAAAAAAAAAAAAAAAAAAAAAAAAAAAAAAAA
>VXAC01007212.1:1870868-1966568 GCA_013399225.1 Rhipidura dahli | reverse complement strand
AAAAAAAAAAATTGGCAAGTTGATGAGAACTCTGGAAACTCCAGACTGAAGTGTGACACTCAGCAGAAGACTACCTCATACACTTATTACTAAAGCTTAGACCACATAAATAACAACTTCCTCTATAGTTAACATTTTCTTTTTCTTCATGAAATTCTCACTTTACATGAGAGAATTTCTAGAAAAAAACTCCATGAAACTTTAAAAACTAAACATCACAGTAAGAATTAGTTTGTCTTACCAACAAAGGTTTCAGTAGATGCCTATAGAACACATTTAGACACTACTAACTGGAAAAAAGGGTAGTCACCCAATTACAAATGGATTGTACATGTATACAGTTCCAAGATCCTTTCTTCTAAAACAAATTGTGAAATACTATGTGTATGTATCTCAGAAACCCTACAGAAAAAAAAAAAAAACCAATTAAATCTTCTTTAAATTCCTTATCTTGTACCCAAATTGTTTGTTTAGAACATCAATTGCTTTCAAAAGCACCAAAAAATCATATACATGGTTTCTATCCTGGAACATTCTCAGAGATAGAACTCTGCATTTCTAAAGTCTACCTTCACAACAACTCCAAAAATCAAATCTTAGGAGGAAACAGGACATAAAACCCAGCAAGATAAAACAAACTGGATATTAAGGTTGATTTCCAAGGGAAATTAGACCTTTTTATGCTCTTTCTCCTATTATCTTCATGACTCCAAACTGTGCCAGCAACTTTTAAATTAGATTAGTAATCTCAAATAAATTTGAAGGGCAGTAGAAATTTCATGAAAGTCTAGGACAAAGGTATGGGGGGTGGGGATGGGGGGAATGCAGAGAGAGAGAAAGAGAACAGAAGGGAAATCAGGCAGATTTCCTTGTTACTTCTCTGACTTGGTAACAGGTGGCTGGCAAATCATTGTAGTAACAGCCCATTTTTGTCTCTTTCAGAAGGGGATTCCTGATGAGGTCAGAGGACAAATGCCAGAAACCTCTGAGAGGTTAGGCTGTGTCAACCCCACTGTTCATAAATACTGACTAGTTTACTCTTTTATTTTTAAATAATATAGTTCCATACTTCACTTAAATGCTCCTTTTTTATGCAATTATTCTGCTAAGTCATCTAATACAGTATGCAATAAAAACTGATTGAAAGGTTTTAAATGCAATATAGAACTTTTATATGATATCTGACCTTTCTGTATAGCTATTACAGGAAACTAAGGATTAAGTACAAACAATGTAGCTGAATTCTGAAAGTACTATGACAAATCTGCATCTGAAATAAATTATCATAGCTTCACTGATACTAGCATAACAAACAGACCAGCTGAGAATTTTCTATCCTTCCTACAAGCTCTATACAACAGTTAAGTATATTACAGTGTTAATGGACCCCAACCCTAAACAAATTAAACATTTCACTGCTATCATAGTTTATTTAAATAAACTATGGTGACAATTCTTTGTCATCATCATACTAGACAAGCTTGATCTCTTGGATTTAAAATTTTGTCATTGCCAAGTTCAGCACAGAACCAACGCTTAAAAGAAGGTGACAGAATAGTTTGGTTGGTGGGTTCTTTGTTTGTGGGTTTTTCATGGGTTTTCTCTGGGGTTTAGAGGGAAGTGGGGGGTGGTTTTGTTGGTTTTTTTTTTTTCCCCTCTGATTTTCCATATATGAAGATTACTTGGACATATCTAAGTAGTATAATCCAGTAGGTTATGCCCTTTATTTTCACACACTAATCAGCTTGAGGAAAACCTTAAGGTATCACAGCACTTTTTAATTTTATTAGTGAGTCTGAAAGATTCTTATCTTACTTTTCATTACGATAAGTAAAAGGAAAGAGACAGACACCCAAAAAGCAGAGACCTGGGAAGCTAGAATCTAACAATGGCATGCAAAAAGAAATAACAGCATCCCACTAATGGGATTGATGCACTGGAATGAAGAGCTTGGATAATACATTAGATGCTGCAAAAACATCAAAATCATGCTATCAGTTTACACTAAATAACAGACAGGCATTAGAGTTTTATCTTTATTGATTTCACTTTTCAATAATCTTCACAGGGATGTCCCCTAAAATACACTTTTATTTGAACTGTGTATAAATGGAAGTAATAAGTTTTTGCTGGCTTAATGGAAAATATAAAAATTTGGGGTTTCTCTATATATTATGTGATGGTTTAAAAAATTAGGCAGTTTTAAACATGAAAGGAAAAATAGGAGTAATTTTAAAGAGCTCACCACCAAAAATCTTATCCTAGTGAATCACTACCAAATTACTAGCAAATCAACTCATATGTAGGTAATGGACTTCACATAAACTATGCCTATGTATGACAAAAATATTTTGCATGCTATTGCAATATTTTTTCCACAACTGTGCATTTATGTCTATTAAATGCATTAAATACTAGGAGTACTCTTGATGATAGAAGCACTGACCCATGCTGATAACAGGCTGTAGAATTTTGATCACTATTTATGTATTTTTAATATTTTCATTGTAAAGCTATGTGCAGCAAGATAAATATCTAAAAATAAGTAAAAATACTCAAAAAGATAAAATGTTTGATAACATACCTTCTTTCCAACAGCTTTTGCTTTAATATGAAAGTAAACTCTACAGAATGATCTGCATTAATTTATGCCATAATTTAAGGAGTTTCAAATTTAGAAAGAATGAAATATAGATGCAGAAAAGTACTCTCAGAACACCAGTACTACCTGTGATAAAAGAAAAATCTGTGCTGAAAATCACTATCAGTTATCTGCTATACTGCTCACTTGAGAGCATTTGCTGCCCGTTGTTTAGATTAATTCTGTGGAAATAATGGAATTCAGCCTGACAAAGACCTGTTGTTTGATGACAGGGAAGTAATCCAACATTTTTCTTACTCAGTCTGACATGTAGAATTAGGGAAGTAGTACTACAGTGATCCAGACACAATGAAAGTTATCTTCAATTCAGATATTTTAGTTGCAATTTAATTAATAGGATTTTGCAAGACTTACAGTTCTTCTGTTCAACAAACTGGTTTGTTACATATTTCTCTGCAGTAAGTATCAATCTGAGCATTCTTCATGCAAATAAAATAGCACAGAGCAACTACAGCAGTCTAGATTTAGTTCAAGCCATAGCACTACATGGGGAAATTTTCAATGTGAAATTACTTAAGAAAAGATGAGATGAAAAGGCTTTCCTTCAAGCAGCAGAAAAGCATTTGAAACCTATGTTTCGATACACGAGTTCAAAATTAGCTCAAACACAGGACAGCAGGTGGCACTGACAACATGCCAATCTTAAAACAGCTGTGTTGAACTGGTACAAAATTGATCATATTCCATCTGTACTACCTTTAATGTGATGCTGTAAATGTAGAGAACATAAGCTCATCTTTCACAATACTCTATCTTTTGCTGTAAGTGTTCCCTTTGATATTGCTTCTTACTATACTTTATTAATGTAGTTACAGAGACGGAAGATCTTCACAGGGGTGTATCATAACAAGAGGCAGCAATAATTGCTGCAGAAAAAAATTCCATCTGCACATAAGAACAAAAGTACTTTCCCTTGAGAACAATTAATATAGCGAAAGTTTGCCAACAGAATTGGTGGAATCCACCTCACTGGAATTATTCAGGCTTGACAGGGCCCTGGATAACTCAATCTGTGGCACTGCCTTTAATTAGGGACTGGAACAGAAGATCCCCAGAAGTTCTTTCTAACCTAGATTGCTCTGTAACTCAGTACAATTAGGCCACACAGCCCAGTACCATGCTGAGAAGCTTAGACACTGCTCCAAGCCAGCTGTAACACACACATAAACAGTAAGACACTCTTAACAGATAATACTGCAGCTAGGAATTAACAGCATGTTGTTAGCAGGGAAAATTATTTAGCTTTTTACAACTTCCAGCTCCAGAGCCAGCTTTTTAGGTGGTGCTTCAAACTTGACAATGTCTCTCTGACACTGAAGACACATTTTTACTTTTTGCACATCATTCAGCCATGGTAAAGAGGAGCAAAGCAAAGTCATTCTTTATATAGGCCACAGAGAAACTAACCTGAAGGCCACAGTCAACATGCATGCAGAAACTTGACACTACTACTTAATACTTACATTTTCTAACCCAAGAAGGACCAGGAGTGGGATTGTTGTCATTCCTCCTTGAATCCACTCTTCTAGAGAAACAGTACCATCATGATCATAGTCAATTTCTTCCATCATTTCATGAAGAATCTACAGTTTAATGAAAAATCTCGTAAGTTATAATTTATTATTATTATATTATAATATGGCAGCTGCTTAGGACATGTGCAGATCTATAATTCTCATACAAAAAAAAAAAAAGAAAAATATTACTTGCATGGTAGCTGGAGTAAAATAAGTGCAGACAGTTCAGAAAAGGAAGTGTCATATTCCTATTTACATTTTATTAACACCTAAAGGTCCCAAATCAAGTTGTGTCCTTTGTGCACTCACTCTTAAGAAATTTTCAGAGAAAAACCAGTTGCTTTATAAAAGTTAATTATTACATTTATTGAACGTTTCATAGATCAGATTTAACCAGCAAAATACTGGTAAAAGTGTTAATTCACAGGAACACAGATTATTCCTATTTCTACCTTACTCATCTATAGGATGCCACGTGGGTATGAAATATCACAAAATTATGACAGCTGTCTCTAGCAACATTAAAAAATTGTGATAAATTGATACTTACTGGACTTAATTCAGTAATATCCCATTCAAGGTATTCTGCAACATGCATCATTTGAGCAATGATATTTTCCAGCTCCTAGAGATGAATGAAAAAGTATGATATTTAATGTAAGGTTATAAAAATAAACTCTACTGCAAGCAACTAATAATTCACCATATTGAATTCAGTGGCAGTATTTCATCAATGTCCCTGATGAAATGTACTTTACATTGGAAGCTGTATTGTCAAGTGAATCTCCTTACTAAAAAAACATCCTGCATGGACTATAAAGCGTCCAGGGAGGTGAAATACAGCCCCACAATCAAAGTCATTGAAAGCAGTCATAGATTCTTCCTTCCTTGTAATCTTTCAAGCATCCATGTTTCTATGATCTGATTTCCACCCTGTGATACAATCATGTAATGTCTTTAAATTCCATCACTCTAACAAATATAAATCACAACTTTCTAATAGAAATAAGGCATAAAGTGGATTCTGGAAACTACTACAGATTTATTTTCTTACCACTACAGTATTGCAATTTCCCTTGATCACGTATCACTAAGACTTTTCCATACTCATATATACAACTTTGCTTTGTAAACATGCTCAAATGCTTATCTAGAATCTTTCTGAATTCTCAATTGTATCTAGTTACCTAACTCCTATTTGGTATTGCCTAAACTTATTGTGCCATATTTGCTTTATACCTGCATATAATTTAGTTTCCCTATTTCCCTGCAGCTTATGGCAATCACCTTGTCTTCCTTACCAATCCACTCTATGTTGTCTTGCAAATAACAGCAGATAAAAAAGAAGGTGGAAAAAAAAAAAAACCTGAAGAAAAATTAAAAAAGAACACTGCTAATAAAATGCTTGTTTCTGTTAGCTATCAGAAAAAAAAAAAAAACAGTTACATCTTTCAAAATTATTTCCATATCTCTGACTTCTTTTCAAACATTTGGCTGGGCTACTCCTCAAAACTTTGCCTTTAATATTGTTCCTCCATTCTTAAAACCAACATGGAAGTTATGACATCTCTCCACATAAATCCACTGTGTGATTCTCACACTTACCCTTTTTAATGAAATCTTTACAAATGATACTTTCATACACATGTCCCAGCAGCACATTAAGAATTATTGGAATCATATTAATGTGTCCCCTACAGTAATATGATTAAAAATGAGAAAACTATAGAACAGGACTCCATGACAGCAGTGTCAGCAACTGAAAATTTATACAGTTGTAGAAGCAGCATTTCTTGCCAGAAAAGAAAACTCAAGCACTACTATTCAAATGAATGAATTTTTATTGACTATATTTTATACTTCTTCTAATAATTCAGGATAAATATAAACTTGATTCAAATTAATGTAATTTTGCATAGTTTTGCCATGTTGACATACTCTTACAACACAATACATAAAAACATTACCGAACTATCCAGGTATCCATTCCCATCTGTATCATACAAGCGAAACATAACTGAAAAGGAAACAAAGAGAGAAGGAAACTCAGTTAGAATACATAACAAATACCTCTCTTTTTCATAAATAAAACCAACTCCAAACCAAAATACAAAACAACTAAGCTCGAGTTTCAAAGAAAGGACAAATATTAACATTTTTGTTTAATGATCAGACTAGCTGTAGACCCACCAAACAAATTGCATTATGTGAGACATTCACTCAGCAACTACCCTGGCACAGTGCCTCCAATGAGACATATTAGCCAGGCAGTGCAACTGCACCTTTTCCACACCATCACTCTAACAGCTAATTTAGTCTGTGAACTCGATCTTGCTTCCCTCTAGAGAAGATCTGTCTTCACAGTGCGTACTACCAAAAGGCTCTTTGCTGTGA
The DNA here is from genome assembly GCA_013399225.1 of Rhipidura dahli. Classification (NCBI taxonomy): domain Eukaryota; kingdom Metazoa; phylum Chordata; class Aves; order Passeriformes; family Rhipiduridae; genus Rhipidura; species Rhipidura dahli. Next base: position 1,959,995 of record VXAC01007212.1, on the reverse strand, counting down.
TCTCACCAAACACAAGATAACACACAATTGGTCACAAATGTTGATAAGCCTGCTTAAGTTCCAATGCTACTCCCTTGGCTGCAGCTATCACTATTCAAGAGTGATGCTGCTTTAGAAACTATTTTCTGACCAACTAAATGAAACACAGGATTAATATTTTAAATATCTAATCATCCAAATGCAACAATAAATATTCACCACAAACTGCCAGCACGACTTCTCCCAGGACTATATTTGCTTCATGAATTTCAAAATGCATTCCCAACATTTTGGGGAACTACACAGACAAAAAGGTATATTTTGACAATATCCAGAAAATAATATATACTTTCAAGATTGTATCATGTCTTGATTCCAGCCAAAAGAAGGGGTATGTCCACCATTATCAAGATATTTGAAAGAAGCAAAGCCTGAATCTTTCATACTAATAGAAGACTAAAGATTAAAGAGGAAATCCAGAAGCCTACAGATACCTCAGTCTTTGTCCCTACTTACAGGGACAGTTTTTCAGAGCTCTGAAATCCAAATACTCTCCATGCTCTTCAAAAGGGCAGATTTTTTTACCCCTTCACCTATTTCTTAGGGATGAAGAACTCAGCCCATTTTGAGGTGGTTCCAGGACACTAATGCCTTCACTGACAGCAAAACACAAGTAACCTATCTAATCAGATGTGTCTGGAAACATAACATATGACCTATTTAACACTGAGGAATTCCACCACATTGGATCAATAGCAGATGCTGTTACAATGCAATAAATTCCACACGCAACGCTTACAATAATTTTCAGGAAACAATATAATGAGAAGTGAGAGGAAATTCTTAGCAATTAGAGAGTAAAGTTCAGAAAGAATTTGATCATTTTTGGACTTACAGCAAAACATCCTTAACTGTTACATGTATTGGCTTGCTTTGCTTATGTCCTCCATCTTGGGAATAAATTGATCACCTAACTGTGTGGAAAAAAGGTAAGCACTATACCTCTCCACCACTTGAGCAATTTTTGCCACTACATTGCACTGCTCTTAAGAGCTGTAATACGAGATTGATGATATTTACAGCAGCACACTATTTCACACCACAAAGGCCCATTATTCATTAGTTACAGGTTAGGAAAACCTATCAAAATATCTTTTTTTCCCTAGAGTTACAGAGCAAAAAAAGTCTCTGCGTAAAACAATAGTTAATGCCAAAAGCCACCAGAAATCAGTACTGTGCCTGTTAGTTCGCCTTCTATCAAACCTTCTCAGAGCTTGACAGCTAATATTGTCTGGCAAAGGTACCATTAGGCATTCACAGTTTCCATAAGGATGAATCACTGAATCATTCAATGATAAAGTTAAAATCATTTGGCTCTCCTTCCTCCTCCTCTGTGATTCTTTTACACTGGTTGAAAGAATGTTTTACAGCAAGTTTTAGCATCTCTGTGACCATTATCCACTCCAAAGCAGTAGTGCTTACAACTTTTATTTCCTTTAACATGAATCAGTAGCTCTAATCAGTGGTTTAAAACCAGACATTAGTGTAATTATAACTGTTTCACCTTTGTAGAAACAAAGTCTTTCCAATTGCATATGTATTGGGTAGTGAAAAGGCTCAGTCTGTGCTCTTGGCTAGATTCTGAAAACTAGGCTACTGGTGTGGCATGCAATAACTTTTCTATTCATATCCTGATAAATATTCATGCTCTTTATTTATACACTCTAGGAGAAAAAAAAAAAGAAAAAACCAAAACAAACCAACAACAAAATGATAAAAACAACCAAACAGAAGTTCTGATGCAAGCTACAGAGCCCAAGTCAATTTTCATACATCTTTTCCCATCTTCTTATCTGATTACACTGAGTGGGCACTCAATTTCCATTTCCAGATGGAAATTTGACCTTAAAAACATAACTTATGTTGTCCCAATGTGTCTCTGTGAGGAATGCTTGGGATTTTCTTCATAGTCAGGTCATACATAGATTATGAAAAATAAATATGCTGAGCATGCCAACCAGGAGAGGTTCACACTGTGTAAGACCTCTACACTCTTAATAAGTTACAAAATCTATTTATCTTCTGGAATATTTATAAATCTATGAAAATGTGTTGATTGTACAGACCCAAAGACTAAACATTGTTTTCTCTTAGTGTAATTTATCTTCCAGCCTATATCAAATTTTAATTGAAAGCACCACTTTCACATTCTGCTTGTCCTGAATCAAGTTTCCAAACACTCAGCTATGATTCATTGTTTTCAAATTTTTGTCATCTGAAAAAGAATTTAAAAATAACTATTTGAAATTGGTATTAATATTAATGTTGGCAACTCCAGAACAAGCCATTTTTCTTCTTCCCCTTCATTGCTACAAATTTATAATTTACATTACAGCCACAGGACCTAGTGCTTTCAAATTCAGACAGTTAAATAATACCATTAATTTATAATGAGAATTCAACTGCAAATCAACAGGATAGTCTGCACACATTGGTGCAGTATAAGCTGAAATTTATATAGTAAAAAGCTACAATATGTGGTGTATTTCAACTCTGTATAACAAAAAAGAAAATAAACCCATAAAATAACCGTGCCCAGAATCATATGTAGTAAATGCAACTGACCTTCAATGCACAAAATATTTAAGTACCATACACAGATCATGTTCTCTCGCTCCCGAACCATATAGAACACAGTTGTTCACCCATGAAGCTCCTATTGCAGGAAGCTCATGGAAAATCCCCATACTACGATTACCATGAGCTCCTCTGCCTCTCCTCCTTTCCCTTGTGCCAATTCCTGACACCAGGGGAGGCAACTCATGTCCATTTCATGCCATGGTTTGTGCGTCCAGCTCCTCAGAGCTCTGGTAATGCTTACACAACTTGCTACCATTACAGCAGTTATTACACTGCAAGTTATATTCAGTCCTTGGGTCTTAGTTTTTCTCTGCTTGTGTTCTGAATGACCATCCACACGTACACTCTCATGTTTTAATCATATGATACCAAAATGGTATTACCAAATTTGGGGTGTTTGGGGAATTTGCTGTGACTTTGCAGTAAAACGTTGCCACTGTAAGCTAACTACAGGTACCACAGCATTGAGATACTTCAGCAATGTGTAACCTTGTAATGGATTTTTTATTCTGGTAGAAGCAGCCTACTGTTCGCACATTCTATCATACTGATTATTTACTTTCCCTAAAGAGAAAGAGAGCCTGAGCTCACAGATCTCAGTTATGTATACTGAAGTATATTTCATCTCAATAAAGACTTCATGATTTGTCTGTTTAGCCACATGAAAATCTGGCTTTTAAAATTCCATAATAAGGAAACAAGTTTTCTTCTTTTTTTCCCCTCCAATTTATAGATCAAACTCACTGGAGTTTTTTTGTTTGTTTGTTTGTTTTTAATAGGTAGTGGTGTTGCACCTTCATGACTCATGCTACTAATTAAAGAAAAAAAAACCAAATAACCAAACAAGTAATTTCTAACTTCCTGTGTAACACATTCCTTCCCAATAGTGATGCAGACCTGGATCCTGACTGGCTTTTCACTATTTAGTAATATTATAGAACCCACAGCCTATATTAGCAACTATTCTTTGTTTGAATTAGGCTCCTTAGTACAGGTTATTCACCCATCTATATATCTCTAAGTATACTCAGTATATTTTGTTTTTCTCAGATCTGATACTAATCAAGAGATGACAACATAGAGAGGATTATTGTAACTACAGAACATTTTACTCCCCATCTTAGCGAGTGCTAGACAAAACAAGTTTAGTTTAAAATTTCATCATTAGCAAGAATAAAAAATCATTTCTGCATTAAGGGTCACCTAAAACCATATTTTTACAATCCATCCACTCAAATCCGGTTCTTAAATTCAGTAAGAGAATATTTGATCACTTATGGAAATAAATATTTAAAATTAAAAAAGAACATACATTCTAGCTTGTCTTCAGGTCTTCCTCTTTCTAGCAGCGACAAATAGCAAACAATGTCTTTCAGCTGGATCATGTCTGGTAAATGTGAGTTGGCAGGAGTAGGAGGTCTGGATGTAGATGTACCCTTGTTAAGCCTCAGACCTGGAAATAACCCACAGCCTTTGTTATACATATAAGCAGAAAAGGAAAACATAATTATTGCATGCATTCATCTTTGTTTTATGTGAATCTCCAAATACTTCTTAATTTAAATATAAAGTTTTAAACAATTCCTGTTCATAGTTTATCCAACAAAGGTAGAATTAAAATAAACTATCTAAAAAAACCCCCACCCAGTTACAGAAATGGCATAACCTTTTTTTAATTCGTGTTGATCTGATTTCATTTGACTACAAAAGAATTTGGTGAAAAATTTTATTCCACCATACTAGAAGCTAAGTATTAAAAACAATCCCTACCCAACTCTGAATCCACTTCCTTATGCTTGTAGAATCTTCATCTTATTTATAGATTGACAATAACTACACTAACTGAAGATGTTTTAGTGTCCATGAAAACTCATATAATACCCAGGTGTATTGTTATCCCAAAAACACAGCCAGATGTGTCAGTGCAGCACATACTTAACACATGGATATCTCAGTGAAAGACTACTGAGAAAATAAAGACAGAATTTAAATAGTAGTCGTAATAATTGCTCAGACATTGTGATAAACAGCAGTTCCAGTGTACCACTTGAAATTAAAGTTTCAAAATTGCCAAACTTTCTGTTTCAGGACAACATTAGTATCAACAGACCTGACGATATTACTGGAATCTACAGGACCAAAATGGGGAAAAATGGGAATAACACAGAGAAAGAAGTAATAAAACCTTCTTTATAAGTTTGTTACATTTCTTACTGATTAAGGGTTGTCCCCTCACCTCCTACATTTAGCTTGAAAAACTTCATTGCAATCTGGACACATCTTCAAAAGCCTGTATTTTAAAAGGCAGGTCTACATGCTATGAAGTACACATGTTAAAACAACAAATTAGGTAAATAAGAGCAAACTGGCATGCAAAAAAAAGGATCTTGGAATCAAGCTCATTTTCTTCGTTTCAGGAAAACATTAAAAGTAAATATTTAAATGAATAAAAAATTTAATAAGGCAATGTTCTGTTTAATGAGCTTGCATGTCAGTTAAGTGTCATTAAAACTAAGACATTATAATATTCTATTCAGTCAAATTCTAGCTTTAATCACACAACTTACACAAATAGTTCATATTCCAGTCTTATGTAAATCTTTTTCCCAGAATGAAAAGGGTTATAAAACCTGGGATACCTCTTCTCAAAAATAAATACTCCTGAAATCCAAATGAAGAGAAATACAAATTCTAAGGCATCTTTTAACCTATCATCAGCTGGCAAGGTACAGGTTAAATTATTACTTCTTAATCAGAGCTGGGAAGGGTTGGCTGCAATGCACTGACTTACAGATGACTTCCAGTCCTGCTGCTTACCTGGCATCTGTTTCCATCTCTCTTCAGACACCTTAACTGAAAATACAATTTAGAAACAGACGTGAGTGGACAGAAAGAGACTAAGTGAAAAACAAACACATAGCTGACAGATTGATGAACCCTGCAACTTTCCTTGTCATTTCCTCTAGCTCTCATTTACCCTTCAATTTTCCAGAAGAATGTCAAATATTTCTGACAAAGTTATTTTCCAATACAGTCAGGATTTTTTCAATACTGGTAACATTTAAAATTTACTAGACACCCAAAAAAAAGTGTTTTCATAATCTCCATTTGCATATCAAAATGTACAAATGCACAGTTTTTCCCTTTAAATGTTACAATTTATCAGGATTAAACATTAAGTTTAAATAACGAAAGTTAATTAAAATATAAAACCAGTTTTCAAGCCCAAACAATTCTTGCATGAGGTGAACTGAAATGCCTCTCTTAACACATTTTGTATATAACAATTTATCAAACAGTCCTTCTGGTATTATGCTAAACACATATGGAAGCTCATATTACATTATATTATTTCTGAGGTCCTTAGTAACAGAAAAAGATGAAAACTCATTACAAACTGGGAAATGTTAGTGTGGGAGAAAAAAATTTTAGGAGGCAACATTAGAGTAAGAAACTTAACATACAGTTTAAAAAACAACAACAATAACAGCACCATCCTTAATAATGATGTTATAATAATGATCATTTTTATAATTTTACCACACATAAGAATAAAATGTATCAAAGAGAACTATAGCGAAAGTGAAGAAAGTTGAGTACAGCCTATACAGGGCAGAATTGGGCTATAAATCTGGCAGTGACCTAAAATCAGTCGCTATCATTCCTACACATGAAGTGCCAAAACCATAAATATACAATACCAGAATCATAAAAGCTGACTTTTCTAAAATAATAGTAATCAGAAAATATATGTAGGAACACAGAAAAATAAATAAACTTGCACTATTAAATGGCAGCTGCTGTTGGAATTATCAGGCAAAAAATAACTGCAAATTTTGGTGAATGGCTCATGTCTATTGCTGATGCTGGTCATTGATGAAATCATGACGAAAAGGTCAATGAAAAGTTTAAAGGAATAAACATATGAAACCATGTGGCACCTCGTCTAAGCATTTGAGACTATTTCAATAAATTAGTACAGCTTCTACTTTTAGGTACTGGATTTTGATAGACTTCCCAAACCTCTGAAGTACTAAACCAAATATTTCCAGCTAGGAAAGCAACCATAAATTTCTTCAGCAAGGTTTTATAAAATTTTGTAGTTGACAGTTTTTAATATTATTTTGCATGCTGTGTCCTCTGAACTCAAAATCATTTTTAGTGATATATTTACACTTACCCAGCATTTAAAATATCAGTAGCTGCTAAGTATGTAGGATTAATAACAACAGAATCACACCTAGTCAAGTCAGAGAAACAGCAGCAACTGGCACAAAAACAGCTGAGCACCAGCAGGAGCCTTCTGCATAAAGCTTGAAGGTTTTTAAGTGTTTATACAGGAGAGTAGGCAACAAGAGACGTAACCATAGCAATCTGATTAGCATTAACATGACAAAGAATGTCCACTTGGTGTCTCAGCCGCATCATTATTGTGAATTAAAAAGACAAAACCATTTAATTTCCATTCCTTTTCACAGCATTTCCTATTATGGCTAAGTTAGTTTCTCTAATTTCACAAACACCAGAAAAAAAACCCTCAATGTTTAGTTTAGAATTCCATATTTACAGCTATTAGAAGTAAAACAGCAGAGTGAGGAAACCTTTAGCTCTTATATTACTGATTTTATTACTTACCTCCAGAAAGGTGCTGTGGTTTGTTTTTTATTAATGGGCTGCAGTGAGAGATTTTGTTCCTAAATGATGTAAAAAGATGTTCAATGAAATCATCTGGTAACTCTGCCTCCAGAAAAGTCTTCATGAACAGCTTGAACCCCTCTAAATCAATTGTCTGTAGTAAAGGGGAAGAAAACAAGCATAAAAACTTTTGAATGTTTTGAAAAAAAAAAATTCATACTAATCCATCAAATAATATCCTGTTGACAAAACCTCTGGACTGTATTTGAATATACAGACTTCTGAAGATACAGACTGGCACACCTATTCTTGAAAGTGATTATTGAATTAAGTATTACTTAGAAAATTCACAATATTGCTGCAATACCTCAGAGCACAGTGTAAAACAGCCCTGAGTAAATTCAGAGCACTTATATCAGGACCCTGAAATCAAGTTCCAGGCTCTCAAATTTCTTGATTAGCAACCAAAAGCACATACAGAGCTCCTGGGGATGTACTTAGCATGTCTTAGCTTTTCCTGTAATTAGGCAGATAAAAAGCAGGGGATTTTTGGATGCCTAATTCAGGGAATTGAAGGCCTCCTGCCTTTTCCTAGATGGCAACATGTTTTGCCGAAGAGTTACTAATCACCCTGCCTTAAATAGGTTCGAAGAGTCAAATGAGAGTGCTCAGACATGCAGCATTACTTAGAGGGGAAAAAACCAAAAATCGTTGATCCAAAACATTTGTCATTTAATTTTGTTTTGCTTTTGCCAGCAAGGTAAAAGCCAATTAATAAAATTCCAGTGATAACTTTTGTTAAAACAGCATTGTCTGCTTCAAGTAACAAAATGAATCATCGATTATCTCAAGTTGGAAGGAATACATAAGGATCACTGAGTTCAATTCCCTGCTCCTCACAGGACTACCTGAAACTAAACCATATGACCTAGAGCATCATCCAAATGCTCCTTGGCCTCTGATGGACTTGGTGCAAGACCAAGCCGTGCCCTGGGATGCCTCTTCCACTGACCAATGACCCTCTCAGCGAAGAGCCTTTCCCTGATGTCTGATCTGAACTTCCCCTGATGCATCTTCATTCCATTTCCTCATGTCCTGTTGCTGGTCACCAGGGAGGTTTCAGCACCTCCCCCTCAAGGAAGGTGTAGGCTGCAATGGGATCACAGCAATGCAAAGCATCATGTTCCCATTTTATCTTGCTGACAGAGAATGAAGATAAAGGTATCTTGAAACATATCGACACAACAGCGTATTTATCACTGACGCTACTCATTACACATGTGATTTTAAAACAGCTTTTCAATTACTAATCTGAAAAAACATAGTGCAACCTTGCTTATAGATCAAACAACAGCAACTTGTCATCATTAAATAATTAAGGGAAAAAGCCACATGATACCACAAAACTGACTTTGAGAAACTTCCCCATGCTTCAGGAAAACTCAATTTATCCAAAGAAAACTCTGGTGCAACTCCTTTAAATCACCACAATAAATACGGAAGGAGTGAAAACGTTACCAAGAATCAGTTGGAAACCATGCCAGAAAGAAGAAAATCTAAACTGAACTTTCAAAACGCCTCACTGAATTTGCAAACTCAGTCACAGTAGAAATAATTTTTGCTATTATTTTAATATAATTTTAAGACTTACGAGCAGAGGCTTCTCTTCCCCTGACTTGACTTTTATGAGATATTGAAATTTTATGAGATATTGAAATTTTATGTCCACATTAAATGAGGTGTTTCCCTCAAGATCAAGACCTAACTGCCGAAAGGTAGTATTTTAAATGTGTATCACTATCCTTATGAGGCACCAACAACACGAATTGCAAAATATGACTGCTCCTGTGCAATTCATTATTATTAGGAATGCAAGATTGGCATGAGGGTATCTCTATTGAGCTTCTAATACAGAACACCTCATTTGAGAAAGAAGTGCAGCGAAAGCAATAACACTCTCACCTCTTGAAGACAAAAATAGCAGAGACAAAAAAAAATTGCATACAATGCTCAAGACGGGTGTAAAACGAAAATAATCACCTTGGACATGGACTTGCTATCTTTATCTCCTGAGACAGTTTGAGCCACGCTCTTTTACTTTGGCAAATCATACACTTTTTCATTCATACTAAAAACTTAATATTTTTTCTCTCTAATAAAACCACTGACATTTAGTTCACTGTTTATAAACTATGAATCACAATAGCAAAAGGATTTGTATCAGCATCCAAGTAAATCAGTAATTAGTTACACTAATACACACTATATAACTGTATTTTTTATCTGCAAGCATAACAAACACATTAATCACTAAATCAACTGACTTTAACAATGTGAAATTGCTTTGTTAAATTATGCATTAATGAAATGTGTCATAGCTATTTCACTAAATGATATACACAAAAACCCAGCTAAGTGAAAAAGGAAACTAAACCCAAGTTATAACCTCATTTAAAATAAGGTTTATGGATGGACATGTAGAATATCTTCTCATTTCATAAATCTTTTCTTTATTTACCTTGTCTGTAGATTTTATGTGTATATTGCAAAAAATATTCTTTAAGTTTAGAGCCACCTTAGATATTTAAACTGCTGAGTGGCATTGGTTCTTCAAGCTGCCAGCACAACTAAAACCCTAAGGCTACGTTTTTGGTTCAGAATTATACCTGTGTAGAGAATTGGATAAATAAATAAATCTGAAATTATGTACTTTTTTCTTCCTGAAGACTCTTTCTCAAAGATGTTCAAACTTTTCCATATTTTGCAAAGATGGTCACACTATCATTTAAGCCAGCATCCTCCAACACATGTCCCAAACTTCTAGAAAAGACAAGAGATACTCAAGTAACACACGACTTGGCTGCCATGTCCATTTATTGTATTTGACATCCTGACTGCCACCAATCAGGGTGGCTCAGCAAAGGACAACAGAAAGTGTGTGGTTGTTCTAAAGGTTGTTCTACAGCCAGATTTCTTCAGCTGAAAGTGTTTTATCCTCTGCTCTAACATGCTCTGTAACCTTCATTCCCCCAGGGAAGCAGCAATATTCATACAATCAGAGCTCAGATGTTGCAGATGCAAAAGCTTTCAAATTAAAACAAAAGTTAGCCAGGAGCTGGCAAATTACTTGAATACACATCAGAAATGTTCGAAGTGGCCAAAAATGCAGATGCAAAACCACATGCTGTCTGCAAAGAATGCGTAAAACCAGTCCTGCCTATGGGAGAGATCTCTGTGTAGAGCCCTGTAATTAGGTTCTTGCCTAAAACCCCAAAATCTGTGATTCTAATACTCCATAGCTGGAAAACATTCTAGAGGACCTAACATAATTGGCGTAGATGATCCTATTAGAACTGTGCTCTAAAACAGTATAGTCATACATAGTCAACACTATATTTCTGGATATTTGTTTTTGTAAATATATGTCCAGTAAATAACAGAACTAAGCTAGACAATGGCAGATCTAGGAGTAATTCAGATCATCCATCAAGTTTCCCAATGAAAAACGGTGATCCTTCAAAACCAGGCTTACTTTTAAATTGCTTTCAGTCCCTTCTCTATCATCTCTCTTTCATTGTAATATACATAAATTATCACATGACAACAGAAAAATTGAAGAATTTCTTAAATCCTGAGAGGAGCACTGTAGAAGACAGAGGTTTTAGAGCATTCTCACCATGTAGAGGTTTAAGCATTGAGTAGGGTTCACTTAGAACAGATCACTTAAAGATACAAAACATTTGCTTGGCTCAAATCTACTTTCACATTAGAGGAAACAACACACAATATTACAGTCATTTCTCTATTCTGCAATTACACTCAGTTTTTCTTTTTTTACACATGGAACTTTACCCTTCTGAAATAGGGAAATGCTGCAGCAAGTAACTACCTTTCCTTTAATTACCAGTATTTCCCCCCCAACCCCAGTCAATTTTCAAACATATTGCACAATGTTTTGGTAAGCAAAAGGACATAAAAAAAGGAAAGCAGAGAACAATAATTTTCCACCTTAACGTGTATCATGCTTGATCTTCCTTTTAAGTCTCACTGTCATTATCCGAAGTTCTCAGATGAAAAGTTCAGAGAATTTTGGTATGGTTTGAAAATAATTTATTTATGCTAATGAATGCTCAAGCAATAATTAAACAGTTCAAATCAATAACATCAGAATAATATATAAACCATAATGGTGGATGTAGTTTTCTTAAGCATGCAGGCTAATTGCTTAATTTTCAACAGTTGCTTGCCTTCCAGAAGCTCCAACTGAATTTAAATGAACCTGAGAAAGAAGGATTTAGCATTTCAGAAGGCATTTTCCATGACATTTCCCAAGTGAGGGGATGCGAGCGTGAGAGGATGTACCAAACTGACAACAATTAGCCTGGCACATTAATTAATTCATTCCATTTCACAAGAGACTATCAGGGCATAGAGACACTATGATCACAAGTTTAGGGATTTCATGAAAATTTTCAACATAACAGAGAGAGAAAATATTACATAGCTGAATCAGAAAAACATGAAAGAACTTTCAAATAATATGGCCTAAATCTTCTGAGGGAGTCTAAAAGAAGAGAAAAATCTCTGCAGTTTTAGCTTTGACTCTAATAAAAAGGGTACCAAAATTCTTGCCTGTAGGTCACAAAAAAAATAAGGGTTTTATACTAATCATGTAAAACTGAATTTCTATTTTTATATGTCAAAATGAATCACCAAGGTTATCAGAACTCCTTTTCTTATGTTTTAGAGAAAGAAACTTTACAAAATAACACTTCTGTATTACTTGGGTAATAAAATTTCATTTGGTAATGAAAGATTTTGATGTAAGTCCAGAGAAGTACACATTCAAAACCACCACTGAGTTTCAGCTAATTTAAACCACAAAATTCATATAAAATAATTTTATTTTATTTTTAGAAGTAGATAGTTCCTACTTATAGATTTTATCAATGTTTCCAAATACCGGAAATTAAAAAAAAGAAAAAATTAATTATATATCCACCTTGGAGGAAGAGAAAGGAGAAGGAACAGAAAACATAAGCAACAGTGCAGAAATTTAACTTTAAAATTATTTTTAGGAAATAAAATGTGTTAACCACCAAACAATTTTCATCATTTCTGAAAGCAAACATGGAACTGGACTCCCTGTGACTCAATGCATAGGGATATTAAAAATGTGCATATTTTCCTACACAGTAAATTGTCAGAGAAAATCCATAACATTTAATTAACCACCCACAAAATTTCAAAATTAAAATCCTAGCCCTAGCCCTAAACTTCCAACAAGCATTTAATCCATAAGTATTGGGAGTTTCTTCCCTCTAAGGTCTTCCAAACTGATAAAGAAAAAAAGACCAAAGTTTACATAAACTAATGGTCTAAGTCACTGAGCGGCCACAGAGAAGAAGGTTCTCACCCTACACGTTTAAAAAAAAAAAAAATCATCGACAAAAACAAGAAATGTGTTGTGCACCAAGTGCAACTGAGACCATCACTTCCTTCTGAAAGAACAGAAAAATAAACAGATTTTTCCTTTTGTGGGGGAAAAAAAAAATCTCCTTGGAAAGACAACTTGCCTGTGGGAGTCGCCTTGGCTGATTTCCCATTTGCCTGAGGAAATTCAAACCTATATCTCTTTCTCTAAAGAGCATCCAAATATCAGGAAAGGGCTGAAGAGTCGCTGAGGGCAAAAAGGTTTCTGTATGTCTATGCCTACAAAAATTTAAAATATTTATATGTAAAAAATGACTGAACAAATTACTGATAAACTCCTATGAATGAGGTGATCTGAACATGCACTCGAAGAGATGTATCAAAAAAGAGGCCAAAATGTTTCAGCTGTTAAGGCAGTACTTCTGGACACGTGGAAAAATTTAAGATGCTTAGGTGATTTTTTTGGAAAATAGATGAGACAAGTTTTTTATTTCTTTTCTTTTTTAAATTGCCATAACAGAGTTGGATGCTATCTTTACTCAGAGAGCAAATAACGCATTCAGGATCTACACCTATGCTAGAAGAAACAGAACAAATATATGTACTGCATAAATAAAAATAAATATTCATCTATACATACTATCATATACTAATTCTAAATGAAGCAGCAAACAGCAATTATAGATTGCTCAGTGAGGTACCTCAGTGCCTCTGGGACTGTAACATGTCATCTCACGTCCTGCATATATTTTACAATTAAATTTACGGATGTCTGCATTAGTCCAAAAGATCTATCAGTTGTGGGGTTTTTAATGTAAACACCATGAAAAGATTATATACAAAAAATTCCATCAGTGCAAATAACTCACTGTTACTTTCTTATGATTAAGAACAGAAGAAGCAGTTTTCATTACAGTGAAACAAAGCATACTAATCTGTCTTTATTTCCACATACTATGAGAACATTCCTGCCATGCTGTCTGACTAAGCAAATCTAGAGAGATTTGCCCAGATCTGTAGTTTCAACTGAACTGTTCTTGGTAAAGAACCCATACCCAAACAATATGTTGTGGTGGAAATTTTTCTGAAGGTTATGGCTTATGGCAGCCTTCACTTTACAAGGAAGTTACAAACAATTAGGATTTGTTCTGCTAGCTCCCATTACTTTGGAGAAAACTCCTTCACTCAAATAGCCCTTTAAGAATCAGGATGAAACAAAACTAATTAGGCCAAGAATTATCCTCATAATACTATTCTTAGAATAACAGAATACAATAAAAGTTTATCATGGAACTCTGTTACGCCTTACACATTTTGTAAAATATTATAAAATAAACCTAAAGCATCACTAGCTATATGGATAAAAAAAGCAGCAACTGCAAAAGATAATACCATGTAGCATCTATTTTACTTAAAATAAAAGTCTGGAAAGAGGGAGAGAGAGACAATGACATTTGTGACTGAGTATATGGGGAGGTAATATCTGGGCCAGACAAGCACAGGTGGGAATTATCAATCTTTCTTCCATACTTGTTTACAACCCTATCTCCATTGCATCTCTGCTACCAAGGAGGCATTGCTGGGTAACTGTGTATGGGGTGGGGAAGAAGGCTGAAATTGTGCTACAAACCCCGATAGCTCAGAGAATTCAACCACATCTGTAGGCAACCTACTTGGAGCAGCTGCTTGACACCCTATTAAGGAAAATGGTGATGGAGCAGACAAAAGGAGGCTTCTTTGAGTTACAGAGAATAATCTGCACTCAGTGGAAGAACTGAGATAGGATGTGGAAGTACATTCTCAGAACACTGTTGTTCCTTCTTCCCCAGCTGCTAAAAGCTCCTGGCAAACTGTTCAACAGCTCACCATGCATTCTGAGATACTTATCTATTTTTCTATAATAATACATTTAAAAAGCCAACTATGTAGAAAATTGTTTAGCCTGGCCTTCTGTTGTTCTTCTGCATCTCAGAAAACCTCTCCTGTGAAGACTGGCTGAGAGCTGGAGTTGTTGAGCCTGGAGCAGAGAAGGCTTTGGGGAGACCTTATAGCACCTTACAGTCCCTAAAGGGAGCTGATGAGAAAGATGGTGAGGGACTTTTTACAAGGGCAGGTAGAGATAGGACAAGGTGTAATGGCTTTAAACTGAACAAGGATAGGTTTAGTATAAATATTAGGAAGTTCTTTATAGTGAGGATGGTGAGGCACTGGAACAGGTTGCCCACAGGAGTTGAGGATGCCCCATCCCTTGGAGTGTTTAAGGGGTCTGAGCAACCTGGTCTAGCAGGTGTCCCTGCCTATGGCAGGGGTCTTGGAAACAGATGAGCTTCCTACCCAAACAATAAGCTGATACTATTTTTCCCTGAATCTGAACACTAGTTCATCCTTCTTAAGATGCCACAGGAAATCATATGAAAGAACAGCTAGCACACATAAAAAGACACATTTGAACTAATGGCAAGCATTGAACTAGGAAAAAAAAAAATTACTAATAATCTTAACTTTAAAGAAGTGGAACTCACAAAGAAATTGAAGACCTGGCAACTGTTCAAATAAAGTTTTCAGGATAAATGACATATTTCAAGAGATTTTCCAGGATGACACAGACTATTTGACTAAAGAATTCACAGCTATGAAGAAAGAAAACCATTAAAAATAGTTTGGGGTTTTTAGATGCATTAAAAATCTCACTTTATTCATAGTCAAAAAAGTGGTCTGGAATTGCTATTTTTCTGTTATTTCATAAAATACTACAAACCTGACAATAAAGCAGGCACTATTTTCCATAGTATCATGACCATATGTGAATTTCTTTGGAGTGTATCCAATGTATCTCATAGATATTTGGTAAGATGTTTTTTAACTTATGAACATCACTAAAGAATCCATATCTTGTACTTCTTTCTACTCTACACCAATGGCACAAAGCAAAGCTCTTGCTTCCCACACTTCCGTTTCTTTTGAGTCCCAGATAAGCAGAATACGATGAACTCCAAGGATAAAGAAATGTGCACCAGTCTATGCTTAACATGCTTTAAAAAATCTCCAATTACCATGATAAGAGTTCTGTTTCTTCTCAAGAACTCACTGGTAAGTGCATTATGCTAATTTAGTGCTACTTCACAGAGGGTTAGTCTCAGTCTCAGGAAAAATGGGAATTGAAGGACAGGTTTCAAGTAGCAGTTATGATTTCGCCTGACAAAATATCAGACACTTTCAGGTTTCTTCTAGTTCTGAATCAGACATTTAGAGACCAACACTCAGCTAAAACCAAATGTCTTTATCTCCAGATGTGGGCTACAACAGGCTACAGAGGTGCCTTAAAATATCTGATCCTGTCCCAAGCAGCAGAATGGCTTCTAACACCTTGAGCAACAGAGAGGGAGAGGCTGAGCTCCACCTACACCGTGTCTATTTCACTTCTTCGGTTCTCCCACAGCAGTTAAGCTGTTCAATTTTATAATTCGCTTTTCTGCTTTACTGATAGTAAACACAGATATGTAAGATCAAGAAAAATCCAAATATGCATGCATATTTTGAAGATTTATTCATTTTTTGTATGTCCTGTGCCAACACACAGAACTCTACATTGTACAGACATCAAAAGCCAGTATATCCCAATATTGAGAATACAGAAAACATGATTCCTCAGTGAAAAAAAGGATATATACAAGGAAATTTTTGCCTCTTTTTATATAGAAATTTTTTAACTATGCTGCATTATATTTTAACTCCTACCACACTTAGACATTTGAAGAGAAGCAATTATTTATTAAGAAAATGGAAGCTTTCTGACTCAAGATCTATCCTAACAACTGCAACAGAGGAGGTCTAACTGTCTCCTGTACTTTCCCAGCTGATCTAAATGCAATGACCAGTTCTTCTGGATGATATGTAGAAAGAAGGGAGAGAAGCTGTATCACTCTACTTTCTTTCTCCTCACAAGACATCAAAAAATTAATAGTCTCTTGACGAAAGAGTCGCCAGTGTGGATGGAGCAGGGCAGGGAGGGGTAGGATAATAACTTCTTTTATTCCTCCCCACCACACTGGCCACATAAATGGGAACAAGTCATGATCTAGTGTTTGAAGTTAATCTCCACCCATAAATTCTTTTAAAATACCACATTCTCTTTGGTCTTTTCTTCTTTTAGATTTGTACAAAATATTTCAACATTAGCCACTATTTTCAACATCATGAAAAACAGAATGTAAGAGAGAAAAGAAAAAAAAGAGAAACCATTCATTTCAAGAAACTTCCATGACATATGGTTTTGTTTTAGTAAAAAGAACATTTCACAAATAATGGAAAGAGAATTATATTGAAACGTAATTTTCAATTAATTACTTTTTAAATTACATTGCCTAATCTCTAAATGGTGCAAAACATATAATCAGCTTTCATCTACTGACAGTTATTGCTCTGGGTTATTTTTTGGGGTTGGGTAAGTTCCTTTAACTGATTATTTCTTTTTAAACCATTTATATTGACCCAATATGTGAAAAAAAATGGTTAAATAAGAGTAGATGTTACAGGGCCTTGATTCACACATAGTGCTATGACAATGGGGCAAAAACTAATGCGAGTGCAATAGTGACAATTAAATGATTAGCTGTGAACACCAGTGCTAAAGCATTCCCACAAAAGTCAGAGTCTTGAAGATTCATTGATTATCGCATTTCAAAACCTGATTTTTGACAAAAGATATGGAAAAAAAGTGGAGAGACTATATATAGAGGATTAACAAGCTAAAACCCATGAATCACATGAGAATGCATAAGTTTTTGGTGTATAAAATGTATTTCTAATATTCATAAGGCATATATTCAAATAAAATTTGGAATTCCTCATGAAGACTGGCTTTGTGCATCAGGGTAAAATCTGGTTTAAATACAAAGTCCTTAGCATTTTCTGCTCTAAGCACTCCACTAAATACAATTTTTACATAATTAATTTTGAAAAGTCTGGTAATCAAATAAAACTATTTCTTAGCTATAACAGCATTCAAATTCTTATCTACTGATACGAATGTTGACAAAAAAAAAAATCTGAAAACTCCACATGCTCTCACAGGCTGCTCCTATGAAAAACTCCATATTGACAAATAATATTTGTCAATACAAAGACATATATTACTGCCAAAATTTTCCCTCAGCTCTTCAAAGAAGTAAGCTGAACAAAATATCTAAAATGGAAATGGGAAAACTCCATTTTTATGCAATAATTAGATTTTTATGCATAACATTCTTAGGTTATTAAAATAAATTGATGCTAATTACCAAAGTAAGTCTGGAATGTATTCACCAGCTACTGCAGTCTTGTTCCAATATTACATGCAGATAATAAAAAAAAAACCAGTTTTTTCAGCAGGTTTTTGTTAGTACATAATTCTTTATCTGCATAAGTTTGTACACCCATGAGTACTACACACATAAGGACTTGTATTTAATAAGTAATTTTCGCTAAATATGCTATATTTACTATATAAAGCTGGGTTGTTTTTTTTAAGAAGAGTGGTAAATCACATACTTTTAGAAGGATCTTGTAGGAGATTATCATTCAGAGTCTGCTTGAAATTATTACATACCAAATAAAGTGTCAAGTAGATAGTTTGCATTCTGTCCCAGAAGAATTGGTCAGGAAAAATACAGTATGTGGCATGGTTCAGATAAAAGACAAATAAAATAGCAAAATGAATGGATCCCTGAAAAAAAGCCAGTTATGACAAAAAGTTCTGGTTGAAATGAACAATTGACCTGCTTGAGAAGATTGTGTAAAAAACTACTTACAGAAAAACATGTCTGAATTGATATCTTCATAATGTGGCTAAAATTAGGAAAAATCTCTTTTCTATGTGTGTTCTATGGCAATGGTATTCTCACATATTTTACCTGTAAGGATCCTGTCTGTGCATTGCAAATTTTTGTTTTTGGAGGTTATTTCAGCTACATTTATTAAAAATACTTGCTACAACACTTATAGTAAGAAAAGTAATATGTGACAGTGTCATGTTACCAGTTATTGTTAATCCCTCCCTCTTTAAAATTTTGAAGAATACAAATTAATACACTTTCACTTCATGGATGAATGGTTTGCTGAGATTTAACCCAATCTGAACTCAACTGGAACCTTCACTTGGACTAATCACATACACCAATAAAAAAATATTTAAAATGTCCCATTCCATTTATCAATAAGTTACATCTGCCTTATACTAAGTAAATGTACAGATTTTAGTAAAAAGTGGGGCTATACTCACTGACCCAAGTTTGAGTTTCTCCTCACCAGTATTTAAAAGTACAGCTTAGAAAGAATTAAACAGATATGAGCAGTGGCATCTGTTCAGTTATATATGTATACATTCATATATATCAATACCTGCATTGCACAAGAAAAAGTCAAGACATTTCCATTTGTTGATTAATTCTTGCAATAAATTATGATTGAAAGTATTTTCCCTATATTTTGTTTTTCTATGCAGTTTCATAAATGTTATCTAGATGCTACCATGCACGTGAATCAAGTGTAGCTGAAGCTATCACGATAAAAAAACAACATAAAACATAATATATTGTTCTTCATTATGAAAACAAACAAATGACACCCTCCCAACCATAATGAAATAGTCTGTCTAAAGCTCTTCAAATTGTCTTTTTTAACATGTGACATGTAGATGAAAGTGGTAATAGGCTCATAAAGTTTAAGCATAAGGTACAACAAAAATGTGCAACACAAAAATGTAAAGGAAAAAAGAGTAAAAATAAGTTCTTAAGGCAGAGAAGTATATCAAAAGGAAAGGAGGATATCAAAGAGGGAGATTAGCACTGGTAGCACAGACTGAGAAAAGGAAAAAGACCAGTAATTATCATAATAAATGTTCAAAACCAAACAGTTTTGCAGCAGAAATTGACTATCTGATAAAATTTTACACCTTAATGCCCTCAACACACTCCACAGAAAGCAGGCTCACAGCCAGACTGCCAACATCTCTGCCTGGCAGGCTTCCCAACTCTCTAGGTATCCAGAAAGCTTTCCCTGGAAATTTTGCCCATGGAGCCAGAAAAACGGAGTACCCAGTGTCTGAAACCTAGAATTTACTGATGGTGATACACACAAGATGCTACATTCTTTTGTTTTGTAGCTATAAAGATACAATTTAAGCTTCTTACATGTGAGGGACAGGCTTCCCCTACATTATATATGCTGTAATTCTGCACATCCTACTAACCTTCTGTAAATTAGTTCCCACTTGAGTTCACTTCATCCCATTATTTGGATAAAAGTAGGAAGATGTGGCTTCTGCGGAACCTTTTTTATAGAAAATTAAATCTTCCTATCTGTAGTAGAAATACTTCACTTAATATTATTACAATGAGGCAAGGGTTTTTTACACTAATTTAATATCTCCTGTCACATTAAAGACCATAGCTGAGTGAAAGAACACAAAATATCCTTTCAAACCATATTCCTGTGTGCTTGAAATTTTAACTACTTTTCCACTTAACATCAATGGGCCTAAGACACAACCTCTTTTTACAAGTTCTGCCTTCTTTTCACACTGCCATGGCCACAGGAACACTATTACAACATCCCAGTAGCACCTTTCTCCTGTCCATGACCAAACCATCATGATACTTTGCATTCATCTTGTGATCAACTGCACGTGTTAATTTATCTGACAATGCGTACGCTACACTGTAGTCTGCACATGTGCATTTCATTCCATCTACTACAGTCCACATTATCATCAAGCTTTTCCTGTGTGATATTAATTCCCAAATTTCATTTAGTTTGTTGATTCTATTAGTATTCATTTACTCATTTGACAAAGTAATTAGCTAAATACTGATGAGATTACTCTCAAGATTGGTCACAGACACGCTGTTTTAATGTTGAAACCTCTTTCAGGACCCTCTGCAGTCACTCTGTTAGCTTATTAAAAAAAAAACCAAAACATAATGTTGGTCATCTGAAGAAAGTCTTCTTGTGAATCAGGAGTTCTGATCTTACAAATACTTCTCCAAAAGCTCAACTGGCCTCTAACCCCAGAAAGTGAGGGGTTTCTACGAAACTACTCCTTTCACCCTCTTGACTTTCTCATTGTTTCATTCTGGCTGCCTCCTCCTAGAATAGCAGAGCCGGAGATTTATAACAGCTCTGTGTTACAAAGAAAGAATAACTGGGTTCTTTAAGTAACTAGACTGTTTGATTAGTCCTTCTTCTTTTATTTTTTTTCCCCATTTTACTTTTATTCCCGGATTTAGGCAACTTAAGTTTCTCAGGAGTAGCTTCTTGTGTTGATGTTCAGCATTTTAACCATTTCTCTTGCAATTGCTGAAAAGTCACGATTGATTAAACCACACTACAAGCCTTATTAAATTATTAAATCTGCAATTTTAAGCCTGCTACATATGAATGGTATTATATGGTTATAAAAATCAGTATTTAATATTTTTTCCTGAGACATGTTCATGTCATTTCAGAATAATACAGACCACTACAAAATCTCACAGTAAACTGAAATTTCGGTGAAAAGTATGGAACAAGTAATTTACTTGCTCTTATTTCTCATATTCAACTCAATTAATGTTAGTAAAATTATGTACTGTGAATGACAAAAATGAAATTCACCCAGTGAAAAATTCTGCCACCAGAAAAGGAATGTACTCTGCATTCAGATTTAAATATTACTATGTTATCTGAAAGAATAGCCACATGCAGTATTTATTAATAAGCACATCTCAGTGGAAGCCTACAAAATAAAAGATAAGGCAGCTATGCAAAAAGAAAGAAAAAATCAAATTAACATTACTTACTTGATTAAGTATATCTTGTTTCTGTAACACATGCAAGGAAAGAGAGAACATACATACATTAGTGCAGTGTCATAACACTCAAGCTCTGTTTTTTATAATAAAAATATTTTTAGTGAAAGGTTAGTGATTTAGATGAGCAGGTTTAAGACATTAGATAGAATATCCCATTTTCTTGCATTAGCACATAAGTCAAGAAAATGGTTCTAAGTCAGCATTCTAGTCTTGATTAGAAAGTGTAAGCAATTTATTTCTTAACATGCAATGACAGATAACCAAGAAAGAAAAATAAATGTAATATTAGTCTTTCATCCCTGTGTACTTTTAAAAAGCATAAAAAATGGTTACCAAGAAGAGTCATAAATTAAACAAATTACCAGAACTGAATAATTCTAAACTCCAAGTGGGAAGGTCATGGAGCAGATGATCCTCAGCGCCATCCCATGGCACATGCAGGAGCACCATGGGATCAGGCCAGGCCAGCAGGAATTTCATAAAGGCAGATCCTGCTTGACTCTTTGGTCCTTGACACCTAAATTTCTTCTGTGACAAGATGACCTGCTTAGTAGATGAAGGAAAGGGTGTGGATATTGTCTACCTGTCTGTAGAATCATTATCATTAAGGTAGGAAAAGACCTCTAAGGTTTTTAGTACAGCCTTTGACACTGCATTCTCCTGAAGAAACTGCTCATAGCTTGGACAAGTGTACCCCTTGCTGGGTAATAAACTGTAGATCAGGTAGCTGGGCCTAGGGAGCAGTGGTCAGTGGAGTTATAGCCAGTTGGTAGCCAGTCACAAGTGGTGTTTCCCAGGACTTAAGTCCAGCACAATATCTTTATCAAGGATCTGGGCAAAGGTATGAATTGCACTTTAGTCAGTCTGAAGATGACACCCTGTCAGAAAAGAGCTTTGATCTCCTACTTGAGGGCAGGAGGGCTCTGCACAGGGATCTGGACAGGCTGGATTCAACAGGCTGAGGTCAACGGTGTGATGTTCAACAAGGCCACGCGCGGGGTCCTGCATTTGGGTCACAATGAGCCCGGGCAGCTCCATGGGCTGGGGCAAAAGTGTCTGGAAAGCTGTCCAGCAGAAAAGGAGCTGGGGGTGCTGGTTGACAGCCAGTTAAACATGGTCCAGCATGTGCCCAAATGAACAAAAATTTAGGCTGCACTCAGAAAGGAAGACAACACTAGGATTACAAGCACACAATGCTGTGTAATTACTGCCCATTTAAACACTCTCTGTAGCTCTATTTGCTTTCCTAACTCTTGTCAACCTATTCAATACTCCCCTCAAAGTGAAATGGATTAAATTAATTAATATAAATAGATCTTAAATGATATTTGAGAATATGTATCAATCACAGCTTTCCAAGAGGGTGGTGTTAGCCTACCTATGTGTCTTATACCATGTATCAAAACCATTCTTAATTGCCTCTTTGATATTGACTTAGAGAAGAAGGAGAGAGGGCAGGTGTTCAGTAGCATTTGTAGAAATTTCAGGCATCTCCCTTACATTGAAAGCAGAGAGTAAAAACTCCAAAAATAAATTCCCTATACTAGATAACTTTGTAGATACACCATTTCCACTAAACCCAAAATCCACTCACTGAACAAGATATAAAAAAATATAAAAAGAAACCAGTTTACTTCAGGTAGCAAGTTTTGAGCGCCTTTTCTTTCGCTATTTGAATTCCATTAGATCAGCTTGTGATAAAAAGCGTCACTGTAGAACCAATGGAGCAGAATAAATTCCTGAACTCTTTAAATACATATTTATACACATGAGTAAATATTTAAATAAATACATCACTCTGCTAAATTTGGCATAGCTCTATGTCCCATGTTTACTGCTAAAAAAGCTGGCATCATCTTTTGGTAGAACAAGACTTAAAAAAAAAAATGGAGTGTTTATAAGATAACAATCTAGGAAAGAGAGAGGTAAAATGGAAATATGATGGTATCCTCTACAAAACACAACAGCAAAACAGAAGTGCTGTCCAGAATATATGGAAATAAATAACTGCACTACGATTGATGCCAGCTGGATCAGTTAATTTTTTGTCATCTCATTTACAGATAATAATTAATTACTTACACCCAATCCAGAGAGTCCTCAACCAACCACATAACTTGCATATCATTCTGCAAAGAGTTTATCCACACAGCAGGGAGAATGCATGCCAAAAATAGAGCCACACCTGTGCAAAGGCAGTTTGCTTGTCAGAACAGAATATTCACTCAGTGGCAGAGGAAATTTCAGCCACTTTGCTTCCAGTTCTGCAGCTTATGGCATGAACCCTGAGCTAACAAATCTTACTAGATACAAAGCAGATTTGCTGCTAGCTAGGTTTTCTTTATGTTGCACTCTCTGAAGGCTAAGTGCTAAGCAGCAAAGTACAAAAGCTGTCAGGGTCAGCCTAGGTCCAGTATGGACTCAGGAGGAGTGAATAGTTTGATTCCTGCTGAAGACATTGAAGTCATCACAGGGTGTCTGTCTTGAATTCCTTCCTCCCCAACCCTCCTGTCCTGCTCCCTGCCCTGGGTACTCTGCTGCTCTACAATTCCTGGATGTTTCAATACACTGGTAGAATTCTGCAAATGAATAGCTGTGAAATGAACAAGGAGACCACAGAGAGTCACAGACTCATCTCAAGACCAACTGTGCTTATTAATTCCAGCTTTGCACAGCCTTTTGCCAATTTACCTGGCTTCAGTCAGAACAGTTTTCCTGGGTACTCATCTTGCCATGACTCAACTTCCATGTAGCCCCAAACTGGAAAAATTACTTTGGTAAAAGAGACTAATCACACTACTTTCAGTAATTATGTTTATGGACAATTGGTAATTTGAAAATATGTTACCTATATGGCAACATATTATTTAAATATGAATGAAATGCACAGTTATTTTTCACTTTAACAGGGCAGACTTCACAAAACTGAATGTGTTTTGTTATGTTGATAACATGTATGATAACTGAAGATCTGTGAAGAATTAGAAGAATAAACATATAATAGATTAAGACCATTTTATCAGCTCATGTTTTTCCTAAAAAAAAAGAATGAAACCAAAAATACATCTATATTCTAACAAAAAGCAGGTAAGGGAGGTCCTACAGCCTAGGTCTCCCTATGTTACACCGGGGAATAAAGAAGATGATCGCTCTATTCCCATCCATTTATATTCCACATATATATTTAACTAGAAACCTGGAAATCTAAGATGATCATTTATGATAATCTAAGGATCAGCTTACACTGTTTTACTGAATTACAAATTTTTTTCCTCAGAAACTGACTAAAATTACCAACATTATGCTTTGCCAAGTCCAAAGCATCAAATGGTTTTCCAGTATCTAATAAGCTACAACTCCTTAATTGATAATAATTGTATTATTGCCAATAAGTTGTCAATAATTTTTGCATTTTACATCCTGAAATGTAAGATCAAGTAGCACATTTTTCTATCCTGAATTTCACATGATGCGAGCACAGTCAGAAATATTACTATTAGAAACATCACTGAAACAGGTTTTTATTTAGCTACATTCTGAATCACACTATTAGGATGTGCTAAGCGAATGCAAATTTCAATTCAGGATAAGAAAAGAAAACAATCTGGCTTTTTCTACCAGCCAAACCAGAATACTTTGTCTAGTGGTGAATCTGTAGTGACAGTGCGCACACACAACTTTTTTTTTTAGCTGAATTCTTTGTTTCATAACATCAGAAAATCCCACTACCAGAAACAACACAAGAGAAACAGAATTCAAAAAGACATCTTAATGGATTTTAGTTTTACAGCTTTTGAAATTTTGCTTAACATTTCCAATCTTTAGAGACTTGAAAACTGTATTAATCTTATTCAAAGGGTTGTGGAGGTGTTTTGGGGGATTGTTTTCTATTTTTTGCAGGGGCGGGTTGAGGTGCAAGTCTGTGGGTTGATTTTGGCTAGGATAGAGTTAATTTCCTTCACAGTAGCTTGTATGAAGCTACTTTGGATTTGTGCTGGAAACAATGTTGATAACAGAGGGATGTTTTAGGTATTTACACAGAGGCCTTTTCTCACCCCAGCCCACCAGCAAGGCTGCTGAAGGCAGCTGAATAAGAATTTGGGAAGGGGCACAGCTGGGATAGCTGACCCCAACAGACTACAGGGATATTCCTGATTACATGGCATCCTGGTTTTTTGCTTTCCAAAAAATTTCAAATAACCCCAAACACCTGATTTATAAATAATCTTCTATTTCAAATGCTATTAGAATGGGTACAGAATTTGCAAATTGTTCCCCTCATTTCTGATCATTAAGAAACAAGAAAAATTACCCCTTCAGGATTATATTTTGCTAACACACCACTGCCATGGAATTCTTCTAAGACATCCTTAATTTTCTTGGTGGAATCTGGATAAAAAAATAAAGAGAGAGAAAATGAAAATACAGAACACTGATTTACATAACATGAACAGTAACTAAAGAAACAATAATCAAAAATGCTAATAGCTTTACGCAACACACATTAGTAATTTTCTGTAGCTGTATGAGAGCTGTGGGCACGAAGAAAATAAGAACATACTTTACCCTCTTAACAAGTATTGTAAAAAAACAGCAAGTAAACTCAAAATGCTCAGAAATGAACACTATTTGATTTAATTCTTTACTATTAAATAGCATATTTCTGAAGGAGTTTTTGGCAGGACTATTTCAAGTCACTTTTCTTGTCCTTGAGTCAACCACAAAACATAGTCATGTCCACTAGCACTACAAAATCTCCTTTCAGTGAGTAGAGGAGCTAGACAAGAGCTCCTCAAGATAAATGGCAACCTTGCAGAAAAAAACTCTTCAGTGGTCACATCAGAGAAAACAAATGTTGCTCTCAAAACCTCCATTTTTGCAGACCTCTCAGGTATTCCTAAAACTGTCAGCTTCAGTAACTTTTGTTTAACAGAATTGCGCAAACCCCTGCAGGTCAGAATCATGTAGATATAATTTTTCCAATTTAACTATGTGCAGAATAACAAAGCAATTATTCTAGTAAGCAGCCATTATACAAAACCCTTGAACTCAGATTCATTTAGAATTCATTGTGCACATAACCATCTTTACCACATTAAGTATCTCAGCAATACAACAAAAATAACTGTAACTCATTTGTTTTCTTTAAAATGCGGTAGTTGAGTGTACAATGGTCAAATCTGCATAATGGACACAACACCATGAATTAGTAATGAGTTCCAATTCAATGAATAGGAGAATAGGTGAACTTTACATCTGCACTTTTATTTCTACAACAAAACCTGGAAGGAAAGTAGAGAAGCAAAGAATGAACCAAAACCAGGACTATCCAGAGCAATTATTTAGGCACACAATATTACAAACCCTAGGACCCAGTATGGCTTTTACTAATTAGATCAACAAAATATGGCATTGTAACAGTTTTTAGGCTTTAAAGAAATCCAGCATCTTAAACCTGATTCTAAAAAGTACATTTAGCAAATTATGTGACCTGGAAGGAGAAAATGTAGCAGCCAAGGATTTGAACAACAGTTATGTAACAGTTCTGTAACAGCTCATGGCAGCTATAAACAGTACACAACATCAAAATTCAGTTTTAAGAGATGCTGGAGGAGTTGTTTCCCTCCCACTCTCATACGCAGTTTACACAGTAATAAGAATGACTTTTCTTAAATAAAAACACCTGAGACTACGTGTGGCCTCAATAAAATTGTTTATTTTCACTAATTGGATGTATTTCAGTGTTACCGTCAACTGTAAGCAATAGAGTTTAACAGGTTTCATGGGCAGTCAAAGCAAATATATACTTGATAAAATCAACTACAATCTCATTGCTGTGTCATTTGAAATGCAACAAAAAATCACAACTTTCTGTAAACAAAAATAACAAATGTAATGAATAAATAACTATGTTAAGCAACAAATTTTATTATCAGTTGAAGATTAGAAGCTGGTGGGTCAGACACTTACTGATCAAGACAAGCACATAAATTGATGATTGACCAAAATTCGTTTTTTATTCGGCTTCTATATTTTTAATATGTTTTTCAGTATTCATATACATGGTTATATATAAAAATCATCGCATCTTATGATAATGATGTCAATAACGACAAAAGCAGCAATGTGAGAGGAGCAGATGTATGACAGAGGTGACTGAACCTCACCATAAAAAAGGATTTTTCTGAACTTTGGAGGAAAGACAGCAAGGTCTCCTCACACATCTTTTATTATCCAAATTAAAAAATACATAAATAAAATAGAAATGGACTGCTTTCTAGATGTTTTAAAACAATGTCTAGAGGTTTTCTTTCAGCAATGACCATGCTTTCATATCGTATTTTGCCAGACAGTCCATTCACCTTTAAATCAGTATTATGCCTATTCAACTGTAATTAAAGGCAAAACCTATGCTACATTACTTATTGAAAATAAATAAAATTGTTGTTTTCCATTTTTTTCATACTTTCCTTACTCAAGCATCGAGATAGAAAATATGCTCTATAGCAGCAACAACACTTTTCAGCTTTTTCATGCATGAGCTTAAAACAGTCACATGCAAAAAGCACAGTTAGTTTCATGTTTGAAATAACTGTCAAGGAAGAAAAAAAAAAAAGGTTTCTAGATGTAAATTCTGCTTTGGTTGTCCAGCAAAACTTTTCAAAAGATTTCTAGATTCAGGTAAGGAGTTGCAATTCTTTTGAGTACCACAGCCAAGGCAAAATCATTTTTTTTACAAGTTCTTGTTCACAGTCATTCAATCATTTTTCCAGCTCATGTGACAGTATCCAAGCTAAAATAGAGATCTTTCCAAATTCTCAAAATGACATATTGATATTTTAAGCAGAATGCCAACACACAATCTTCTGCCTGCATACTCCTTAACAATGCTGACAACCCTCAGAAAAAATTAATTCCACTTCCTCAGCCTCAAGCAGGCAAACTAATATTGGGAAAATGTTCCATCTTGAATAAGTTGACATAAAGGCATGTCAACTATTTGAAGAATAGGATTATTTTTCACTCTTATTAAGAAATCACATTAAAAAAACACAAAAAACAAAACACAAAAAAAACTATCCTAGAAAGCCCTATGGACTAGAAACTCCAATAAAATGTTATCAACTCTACTTAAAAAATAGTCAAGTACATGCTTTCCATCAAAAAAATAGGCAAAGAAATTGCATAAAATACATAGTAGAAGCAACTAGAAATAACTAGAAATTTATAGAACTAGAAAATTTTCCTAGGATTTTTTTCCTAAGCTTTCTAAATAGGAAGTAAAAACAATGGTATGGATTTCTGTACAGTCTTGTCTGACCCAAATCATCTACATAATCACTGCAAAATGCTTGTGTAAACACAAACATCAGAACAGATTCTGCATTCCCACTGTTTCCTAAAAGTACAGATTTCTGCATGCCTTAGCATCTTAGCACTTTGGAGCAATTTCAGTAAATTCATAAGTACCACTCATGTTAAAACATTAATATGGTTTTAAAATCAAGGACAAATTCCTTCTTTGCCTAAGTCTCTGCATTCCAAGTTCTCCTCAATAAAGAGAGTTTCCAAATATCTGTCTATACAGTATATAGCCTGTCATGGCAGTGCTTAAATCCCATGTTATCTGCAAAGTTATAGCTGGCACAGTACAAATTTAATGTAGCTTGAAATACAATGCTGTTTCACAAAAAAACCTCTCTTTTCTTTGTTTTCACAATTTTGTTATTTTTATTGCTCACTAGGGCAGAGCTTTGGGTATTCAGTCAAAATACAGAAGACTTTCAATTCTGTCCCCTGCCTAAACTGATTTCACCTCTTACTATTCAACCCATCTTCTGATGCAATTTGCATCTAGTCAAGAGTCTGGAAGGAGAAAAAGGGAAACTGTGGCTCAGGATTCAGAGTTTGCCTTGGATGAGGTGAGATGCTGTTCCCTACCCGAGACGGTTTGACAGTGAGTTTGGGGCAGAAGAAATAGGCAAGGCATGGTGTGGAAGACTGCTAGCTGAAAAGCTATTTTAAGTACATGGGAGAAAATTAGCTGGACTCTACACAATGCTGCTGAAATTTTTTTTTAAATTAAGGCTCCAAAACAATAGAGATATAGAGGTGACTCAGGATAACGTGGTATTGTTTTCAGAATAAAGGCAAAACAATTAAAATAATGACACTAGAAATATGAAACCTGCATATATAAAAGCAGAAGTATCAAAGTGTCCGATTCTTCCTTAATGATCTTTCAGCCCTGACAAAGATACTTTTTATAATCAAAGACCAATTTACATACCAAGTTCAAAACCAGCTGAGGTTTAGCCCATATTCAAAATTATTATTCATTTTTTAAAGTGACTCAACTTTAGATTAAGAAAATTGAGTGCTCAGTTGAGACTGGAATTTGGTGTATCATTTCTCCTGTAATCAGAAAACACTAAACAAAAGGAAAACTTTCCCAGATCACACATTTTGCCTATATGTTCTCCCCACCCTCACAGAAAAGTCCTTCAAAAGAATTTTTTTATTGAAAAAAAACCTCATGAGACTACTTATATTAAACTCACATGCTATGTACACAGAAATGGTTTTCAGTTAAAAAGAAATAAGCATTAGAAAAAAAATGATTCTATTATGAGTTACAGTTCACAACAGAAAGCCATAACAACCTGAATATTTATTGGGCCATAACTAATTTTAACACCTACAATAAAATGTAGAGTAATAACCACTTTCTACCTCTATATCCCTTTTGTAAACTTAATACAATATGAAACACATCACAGGCATACATAACATAAAAGCTTCACAGAGATTTTCTATACATCTTATTTTAACTTAGAAAAGCAAAAGGTCCAACCTTATACATGCAATTTTCTGCATGCCAACAAAGCCTAGCTCAAATTCAAAAGCTCTGCTTGACAGATAAACTAAAGAGAAGCACTGAGAGAAATCCAGCAACCAGCTGACATTACAATTTTTATACAGGTTCTTATTCTATGGACTTTTCTTTCTTTTGTGGATGCAACAATACAGTAATGTGTGTATATTTAAATTTATACACGTAACGTTTTTTTTTCTTTTTGCCTAGTTCATTTTATTCAGAGAACTGGATAATGCTTTTACTCAAGCTATAGCTGTGCTGAATGTAAACCTTTACTGGTCTAGAAATTCCAGTGTATTAAAACGGGTCAAGCCTGCCAACAAACCTGTATGCAGCACCATCAAGTAAAAACTGCTCACCTTTCAACAAAACGGTTGTTACAGTAAAAACGTGGCTCATCGAGCGTGACTTGGGCTTGCAGCACATCTGTGTTGGTACGAGGTGCCCGATGGCTGTTACTGAACTCGCAGGAGGCAGTGGCTGACATGTCCTGCCCATGCTCATGGCTGCAGGCTCACTGCCAAAGCTCTTTCAATGTAGGGCATGCCTCAGTTTTGGTTCAGGACTTATCACTGGTCTTTTCATGCAAATTTCACAAAGGAAACAAATACTTAAAACCTCTAATAGGATAAACATTTGATTTTGGCTTTCTTTTAATGAAAATTTAACACTTATTGTGGCCTTGAAAAAAATGGCCAAGAAGGGAAGGCAATCACTGTCTCGTGACCTAAAGGTGACCTCCCCAAACCTGCTGCTACCAGTGGTTTGGGTAACACTCTGAAAGCAGAATTGGACTCCATCCTCCAGCAAATTACATTTTCATTGAATTCTATGACAATTAGGAAAAACATTTCTAGAAACTCAGAATTGGATGATGCTGCCTAAATAAATACAGTGGCAAGTGATTTCTGCAACAGGGAATGGAAGTGGTAGAACAAGACAGAGGTAGGAGGAGCAGCATCTCCCGCTGCAGAGGAAAACCTCCTCCTGACACCCAAAGCAGGAGCTGCCTCTTCCACCCATCCTCCTTGCTGGGGCTTGGCAACACAAGGAGCAAGACAGATTCCTTTAACCCACTGCTATGAACTAAATGATACTTAGACAAGGACTTCTTTGTGAAAATAAGCAATATTGACTGAATGTGCCACCACATCTTTAGTCCACATTAATAAAAAATGTCCCCCAAATCCCTCTTCCCTAAGCAGATGTTCAAGTGAAATGCATATGGCGAACAACAGGGAGTTGGAGTTGGAGATGCTTAATTTTAGTCTGCTAGTGGGTTGAGCTTTCAAAGGAAGAAATAAGTAAAGGACAAAAACAGACTCCAGAACTTGAGCAGAACTGCAGCTAAGTTATGTGTCTACTTAAAAACTGTCAAATAAAAAAGGGAATGCATCAGATTTTTACATTGTAAAGTTACTCCAGCTAACTTTCTTAGTGTCTTTTGGACTCCTTTTGTTTCCTGTCATTTTAAACATTATGTCTTCAACAGTCTGAAAGCTCCTCAGAGCGCATCTCTGAGAGGCAGACTCAGGATATCAGGTGAGTATTTGGGCTCTGTGGGACCAGGACCCCATGGATGCTCTGGGTCAGCAGGGCAGGCCCTGACCACCAGGGCCTGTCCCATCATCCCAGCTGGGAGCAGACAGCTCCAGGGCTGAGCACTGGGCATCTCTCTGGGGACAGGGCAAGTCCCCAAGAGTGTCAGCCTGTTAAAAAACACCTCACACTGAGACCAGGAAGGAGGAGAAGCCTTAGGTGCTCCTCCAGTCCTCAGATCCCATTATTACAATTGAGTTTGAAAACTCATACAAGCCTTCGGGAAGTAATAGGTGCTTCTTTATTTCCCTTTTCTCATTTCCTGTTTATTTTTTGATGGTCACATCATGTGATAGAGGCTCCCAGCTCAAAACATTTTCAGTTAGAATGATGACAAGACAATTCTCTATTAAATTAAGGAACAAATAATGTTGACAATATATTTCACCCTAAACACAAAATCTAAGCACTAACTATCAGTGAAGATTCAAATCAGTTTGGTTAGAAATGTAGCAGATATTATTTCTGATTTTAAGTGGAAAGAGGGAAATGGCTTTATAAGTTTGAGAATATTTCTACTGGTTTTGAAATGTACATTTTAAAAAAATACACTAGTTCACTTGTTTCTGTTTTCCCCAAAATGCCACACCTTGAATCCTGTATTCAGAACAAGAAGGATTTTGAGGTGCTGGAGTGGGTCCAGAGAAGGATAATGGAGCTAGGGATGGGTCTGCCACATAACTACTACGAGGAGCAGCTGAGGGAGCTGGGGTTTCTTAGCCGGGAGGAAAGAAGGCTCAGGGGAGACCTTAATCACTCTTTACAGCTCCCCCAAAGGAGACTGTAGCCAGGTGCGGGTCACCCTCTTCTCCCAGGCAACCAGCAACAGAACAAGGGCAAACAGCCTCAAGTTGCATCAGGGGAGGTTGAAATTGTCTACAAGGAAAAATTTCTTCACTGAAAGTGTGGTTAAGCATTGCAACAGGTTCTTTAGGGAAGTGGAGGAGTGACCATCCCTGGAACTGCTCAAAAAAGTGACATGGTACTACGTGATGTGGTTTAATGGGCATAGCATCATTCAGTGAAAGTTTGGACTTGATGATCTTGGAGGTTTTTTCCAACCTTATTGATTGTGTGATGCTCTGAATTTTTATATTTGTATACTTTGAACTCATAACCTATTTAACCTAAACTTCATAGAATAGGACATATTGCATGACAGAATTTCAAAGCTACATCTGGTTCTTCCATTCTTCCATACAGCACAGACAGTTCTTGAAACGATTTTGTCCTCTCCTTGAGCACAAAATTTTTTCCCCATTTTGCTTTATTGTGTTTCTTGTTTCCAAAGTATCAAGTTCATTTTACCCTTCCTCTTACAAAGTTTTAAATGTTTATATATTCTTGACAAGTCTCGACATCGAAAAATCTGTGTTTCTTGCAATCATGATTCTCTATTATAGTTTCTCTTGGGAGCAAAGCCTTTAAATTTAAGTACCTAATATCTAGGCCATAAAACTGAGAGAATTAGCAACACAAGTACACATGGATCTGGATCTCAAAGTACAAATGATGAAGGCTCCTGCACTTGCTGTGAATATGTACCAGCATAAACTGGACTTCCCTTTTTCTCTCCTAAATATTATTCCTGAACTTTTGTTCTCAGTGGTCTCATGCTTGGTGTAGTCATGAAAAGCAGCTAAAAAAGAGATTACTAGAGCCTGTTCTCCCCAGGACTCAGAGAAACAAGCTCTGACAATGCTATCAGAAGCTTTTCAACATTTAGTGGCAATCAAAACTATCAGAAACTCTAACAAGCAGAATAGTACTGCCATACGTATTTTGGCACGTCCAAAATTCTCTATTGCCTGACAACAACTGGATGTGGAGACTTCACATGATGCAGACACACAGACTCTGTATACACATCTGCAATGTTGCCAACCCTTTCATTTTAGTTTATATATAAATACACATAGACATAATATGAGCAATTTGGTGAATTCAGAAGAGGTTTTGCAATAAGAAAGATATTACCTGATCTAATCTATCAAATCTTTATAAAAAATTAGCTTAATGCGGCCATATACAATCTGGGGTAGGGAAACAGAAGTTGTCTCCTTTACATACTACAAATCTTTGGATGACATAAACAGATTTGATCTTTTGGGGCAAATATGTCATTTTTTTTTTTTAAATTGTGCTCCAGTTTACATAATAAGATATTGCCTGAAGGTTCATGACAACACTCCTAACTAAAAAAAATTTTTTTTAAAAAAATCATTATTGCCTATATGAAGTTTCTCCAATTTCTATTTCCTTTGTAGAATATTTTTGTGTGTGTTGAAAGTGTTAACAATCCAACGACAGTTCTCATTTATCACCATTTCAGCTGAGAATCTTCCCATATATATGTTAGCTTCAATCTTTGAGTACTTCTAGTATTACATGAGTTGAGCCTGCAGAAGCATTATTGTTATATAAAGTTAATCACTGAGAAAGTACCAGCTTTGTTGTCCATAGGAATGAGCTGCTAGCAGACATCAGCCTACAAGTCACAGCCTCCCAACCATTGCTTAATCACAAAGGCATGGTATGATGCAGAGATTGTTTCCACTGGATTATTTATGCATTTGGCTACCTTATAAGGCTACTGAAAAAGTTTACTGCTAAACAGATAAAACTAAAAAATAAAAGTAAAAGAAAAAAGGCTACAGACTGATCAGTAAAAAATTAAAAGTCATTTTCAGTTCAAGACCTAACTTTTGGGATAATACTGTTCTCCTCATTGCTCTAACTTGAAGTCTAATGAAATAAACAAATGGTAAGAGACTACAAATGTGTCTTAACTGTATGATAGGAAGTTTTTGAGTTTTCCTATTTTCATTACTACAGCAAAACAGTCAGTATTTATATTATACTTTTACACATTAAATAAGTTTAATATATGCTCATTTATCTGAACAATTGTCATTGTAAATCTATCCTGGGAAGTCTGCTTTATGTTCGTTGCTCTGAGAAACAAATATTTCAAGTACTACTTCCATGAATCTTCTAGATGTGGACTTTCAAATTTTAAAAAAAATTCTGTTTCCATCTAAGGCAGCTGTTTTTAAGTTTGGTATAGTTAAACAGTGTTTTTAATGCATTGCTATATATTTTTTTTTAATTTTCCATCATTAAATATTTTTTTCATTTAATTAACTGTTTTATTTCACTAATTTCTTATGTGCCCTTATGGACAGTATGGACCATAACAGACAATACTTGAGAAATCGAGTGTACAGAAGAAAAGTATCATGCATGAACATCAAGGAAAGGAAAGCCTTTAAGATCAGTTCACACTCCTGGAGATCTGTTTTCTACTGATCCTTGCCTGATGCATCTCAAATCCTTTCCCATTCTCTACAAAAACATTAGACCTGAGTTTTGTATCTGTCTCAGTACAAAGATATTTCATCTTCTGCCTTTCCAATTCACTACCAAAGCTGGAACAGGGTAATTCTTTGCTCATTCCAGGATTCTAAGGAGATGGCAAGCAAGAATAAACCTTATAACACAGTTTATAGTTCTATACATTAACAAAAGCAGCATTAAACCCTACTACCAGGATTATCTGTGACTTTATCAAATGTCATTTTGTGTCAGAGTACCAGGGAGAGACACTCCAAGGAAGACTGCATTTTCAAGGAAACTTACTTGGCAAGGTAATAACATTATTCAGATAAATAGCTCCCACAAGCAAGCTTATAGAGATCTCTAATCATCCTAAACAATATCTGCTTCACTATTTAAATTAAGCAGTTTAATACACTTGGGTTACTTGTCCTCTACAGGCTTAGAAGCCAAAGCCCATTTGCTCTCTTAAGCTTTCTTACTGTTATCACTTTCTACAATTCCCTATTCAGCTAATGAAACAAGCAAACAAGAACACATAAATTCTCAGCCATCTCTGTTCAAGTATTCAGAAACAGCTTTAACCCTAAAACTATCCCATAATCGGTTTTCTATGCTTTTATCCCATCAATCTGTTCTTCATTTATATTTTCTCACACTTACCTCATTTTTCTCTGAGCTTATTCCCCAGGATAGATGGTTGCTCTTTTGTGTGCTACCACCAATTACCAGTTTTTGTGTGACACATAGAGTATACACAGCTTTCTGTGTTTTAAAACTTTAAAACTAGTCTGTCCCGTTCTATGGCTTACCCTCGGCCTTTGAGAGAATCATTTTCCTTGACTTCAAGGAAATAAAAATGGATTGTTTTCAGCAAATCTGAGTCATGGGGAGTCTGAAGACAGGGAAAGGGAATGAAATGAGAAGTACTATACATCTAGATAGATTTTAGCCTTAAAACAATAATGATGAACTATTGGATCAATATCCTTGAGTGAATATCTAGGTAACTCTGCCTTGGCAGGGGGGCTGGACTAGATAATCTTCAGAGGCTCTTTCCAACCTTAACTATTCTGTGATTGTGTGAATGAGCTGAGACATAATTATGAAGGCATCATGGGAAAAGGATAGAAGCCAAGTGACTCCTACTTACTATGAAAGTCTTGTCACTGAGTGTACACGACAGATATACAGGATGACATCATTAAACAAATCTACCACGCAACAAATCAAAGACCCCATCAAATAAACTGTGAAAAATGCAGCTTATACAAAAAATGCATATAGTTTAACAGAAGGGTGAGTAAAAGAGAGTTATATGAAATCTGAACACATACACAGGAACTGTGCTTCTTGCCCACAAGAATGCCAAGAACTGTGACAAATAAGATGAAGGACTGCTTAATCAAGAACAAATCTTTCAGAATTAAGTTGCATTAGCTTGAGGTTCATTCCTAATATTTCCAAGACAATCAGTCATCTTGAATGCATTTCTAACAGC
This sequence comes from Rhipidura dahli, assembly GCA_013399225.1. Classification (NCBI taxonomy): domain Eukaryota; kingdom Metazoa; phylum Chordata; class Aves; order Passeriformes; family Rhipiduridae; genus Rhipidura; species Rhipidura dahli. Next base: position 1,923,166 of record VXAC01007212.1, on the reverse strand, counting down.
CACAAGGGTTTTTTAAAGCCATCAAATAGTGATCTATGGAACTTATTTGGATATTTAGCTAACGGTTTGGAACAGGAGAGGAACTGGTCCCTGTCAAAAATTCCCTTCTGAGGTATCAAAAGCAGCTAAATTAAGCCAGTTCTTTCAAAGTTCTGTGAGACATACTCACAATTTGACTGCAATGTGAGCATACCCTGATTTTTTCACATGCCTACTTGTATGAACCAAGTTAGTATCTTCCTCCTCTATAGAAACTTCCAGCCCTATGAAAGGTCTATTTTAAAATGACACGATACATAAAGAAATATTTTAAAGAGCATAGACTATACCAATTTATTCCATGAAAAGAACCCTTAGAGGCCAGCAGCCACTATGGACAGTTGCTAAAAGGACCATACTGATCAAATCACTATATTTTATAAAGTAATTTTATCATTTACCTGTCATAACAGTCAGAACATCTTTTAGCAATTTCTGGCAAGTCTACCACAAATTTCCTCAACAAACTCTGTTTCCAAATAACAAATGTGTTCTCCACCTTTGGGTAGGGCCTTTCTTAAATTATTCCCACCACAAATCCTGACAACAATGAATAAACTTGGCAGCAAGCAGCATTGCCAGTCCATAATACTACATTTTAGAGGAAAAAAATAAAAATGGGATAAACAAATCAATTTACTAAAATATCTTTACTGTCACCTATGCTTCAAACTACAAAGATATGTCCCTAAACTAAACTCAATGTATATTTACAGAAAAAGATAAATGTCTGTTAATTGCAAGCTTAACATAAACTTAATATAAGCTTATTCAAATGTTTTATGAATGTATAGCCCTAGAGTACAGGTATTATAACAACAGTAAGTTGTCTAACCTAGTGGCAAAACACGAGCAAGATCACACTGGTATTCTTCAACTTAATGTTGCCACAGACAGGTGACAACATAAGAGTAATGAACTATCAACATTTCCAGGTCCCAGGATTCAATTTTATATCTCTTCCTAATTCATCCAGTTCCACCTCAGTATGATCCCACTGGACATATTTGTTTATTTAATTTTATATTGTTCAGTTAGGCAGATTAACAGTGATACTTTCCAGAGCATGTAAGATATAGATAATTATAGAAAAAGTAAGCAGAAAATATATGAGAAGTAAAGAAGAATGAGAAGCTAGTAACGAAAAAGGATAAAAGGAACAAGAGAAAACAATAAAAAATAGGGAGAAGAGACGTATGAAACAGGAAGAGGCAGATGAAATTTCAAAAATATCAAGACAAAAGAGAAGAAGAAAGTTCAGTCCTCCAATCTTCTTCCCTTATTTCACATCTCTCTTCTTCTGCTCCTTCACACTTCTTTTAAAAAAGTGGTAACTAACGTATCTTAAACAGAAAAATCTAAAAGTATGATCTCATAACTTTCTGAGTTTCCAGAGATCTGAACTTTCCCATGATCTAAAAGGATGACTTGAATTTTAGAATGAATATATTCCACCTAATGATCTTAATGTGAGGCCAAAATCCTAAACCATCACAAGTTAATATTAGAATATTCAGAAATAGGAAATTACAGCCATAAAGAGACCTTAACTTTTCCCAAACTTTCACATTCATCATTAAGTCAGAGCTGAACATTCTGAATGTTCCATATGCCTGATAATTAAAAGTACTTCAATGTAGTAATACGTTAATAAAATAGTTTGAGGAAAAGAAAAAGAGGCAAGAGTATGATTGAAAAAATATTCACCTAAAAACTTGGGGAACAGTCTAGCTTTGAGGGAGCTACATTCCAATCCTAAGCGAGTTGCATTTCAAGCAAATGGAAGAGTCAATCACCTGTGAACCTTTAGACTCACCTTCTTGTGGAGTTCAGGCTTAACAGACTTGGCTTGCTTTGGTTCGGGAAATATGATAAAAAGGAAAGTTGACTGAGACAGTAAAAGACCTCTGAGAGTGCAAAGGAAAACAAAACTAGACTTCAGATATTTGTCAAAAAATGGTAAAGGAAACAAGTTAGACTTTTCCTTTGCTTTTCAAGATGGGCTTTCCCTTTCCTCTTTTGTATCCTGTTTCAGAATTAGACAAAGGAAAACATTTGAATAACTATGTTGCAAAAATACAGTTCTAGATCATTTTAACCCAAGCAATCTGTTCTTGTTAAAGACATTGGAAGTCCTGGAGCTTGCCAGGCTTGCAGTAGACAAGAACTTACGAAACGTTTTAAGACATTTCACCTCAAAGAAAGAGAAAGTCTAATGTCTATAGGGAGCATGGCTTTTCTTAAGCAACTTAAGCTCATTGGAGCTTATTATATGTTTGAAATATCACTGTATAGACAAACATAAAACAACTGTAAAACCAGAATTTACTGAATGCTCTTTAGCAGGTAACAGGCTTCCCTAATAAACACAATTAGCAATAAGTATAGGACATGTCATTTTTACTTGGTGTCCAGGATGATCCAAGCTGGCCTCTTCCATTCCTTCTGCAGCACCACATATTCTTCATTCTCTTATAAAGTAAATTTTCTTACAAGGTAATTTTTTAAGCTTGGATGTGGTATGGAATTAGACATATAAGAAAACTATCATCACATTTATGCTCAAATTTCTCACAGAGAAAAGACTCAGTTTTGTTCTATTGCTTTCCAAACAGTGTGTGTCATCAGTGAAATAAAGCTTATCTCAGACCGTGCACTAAAAAAAAAAACCTGAGAAAATAAATGGCTTACTAACTTTCAATACGTATGAGATCACGGCTTCAAGATAAGTCATGAAATAAAGACCCAGTCTCCTGAGTAGTGAGTCACAATCCTCTGCACCATTAAGAAATATGCCAGACCCTTGTCAGAATATCTCAATCTTAGTGTCATTCACAAATATCAAAGAAGAAGTCATCTAGACTTTAGATGACTCCCAGAAGTCATCTAAAATAATCTATGATTTATTTCCTCTTCTGTGTCTTTTAACAAATTCTAAATCTGAAAAACAAACCAAACACCCAAGATACAGATACAAATATAAATAAAATTGCTAGTCAGAAGAATAACTTTTTTTAGACAACAAAGTATTTATTGTTGAGGGTGCCTTCAAAAATCTGATCACCAAAACCAAACTTCTAAGACAGTACAGAAATCTCTCTGTATTTATTTTACTTTTAGTTAAATTTAAAATAAAGCTGTGCCAACTTTTGCTTTTTTACCATCAAAATGATACATTTTTAGTAGAAATTTCCTTTGGTGAAGAGAAGAACAAATGCTTCAGTAGATAACATATTCCAATAGACCTGCTATTAACAGTCACTGAATCTGAGAATGGCCTGTTTTGGAAGGGACCTTAAAGATCCTCTAGTTACCCTCCTGCTGTGGGTAAGGGACACCTTTAACTAGATCAGGTTGCTCAGAGCTCCATCCAGCCTGATCTTAAACACTTTCAGGGATGGGGTCTCCACAGGTTCTCAGGGCAAACTGTTCCAGTGCCTCACTATCCCCATAGTAAACAATTTCATTGTAATACCTAATCTAAACCTACTCTCTCAGTTTGATGCCATCTCCCCTTGTCCTGTCACTACACAGTCTTGCAAAAATTCTCTCCTCATCTTTCCCGTAGGCTCCTTTCACATACTGGAATGCTGTGATTAGGTCACCCCAAAACCTTCTTTTCCAGGCTGAACAAACCAAATTCTCTCAATCTTTCCTCAGATCCATCCCTCCATCCCTCTAAAAAACTTGGTGGCCCTCCTTTGGACTCTTTTCAGCAGGTCAATGTCCTTCCTGTGCTGGAGACCCAGAGCTGGATGCAGCATTCCAGATGGGATCCCACAACAACAAAGCACAGGAACAGAATCACCTCTCTTGATCTGTTGGCTCTGCTTTTGATGCAGCCCAGGACATATTCTTTTACAATTACATTAAACTTTCCTTTTTACCCCCCCAAATAAAATACTGAAATATTCAATTTTGTAAGCATTCAAATGTTTCAAAAGGAACAGCACAGTGTTTTGTTTCAAAAAAACATGTTGTTCTGTGTGCCTACAAATGGCATTATTATGTAAAGAGATCCTGATTAGCTTGAATCAGGCGGTGGAGGAATTCTAGAGCTCCTGAAATAAACTGAAAATAGACTCCAGCTGCACTGCTGCACCACTTTACTGCTCATTTCTAGCATAGGAATCTTTACAATACATTGCAAAGCACAGCATAAAGCACATTGCTTCTCTGGGAAATTCCCAAACATAACAGGCTTTTATTCTTGTCAGACAGTCCAAGTCAGTATCCACAACACAGGTACACACACAGAGCCCCTTCTGTTCTATGCAGGTTCTCAGTTCCACCCACGAGCATTCGTTCCCTTGCCAAACAGCATTGTAAGGATGGCCTTAAGCAGAAGCTGAGAGCTGCCTGTGTGGCACTGGACATGGTGCTGCTCCAAGAGGATGAAGAAAGAAGGACATGAACCTCGTGAGGAAAGAGGGTGGGAATGGGGACACCCATCAGGAAAGGGCAGGAGGCCAGCTTCTGACAGCTGCTGAGAGGGTGAGTAAGGAGAAGGACAGCCTGCAGACCACCAGAGCTCCCCAAAAGCTCAGCAAAGCAGCGTGGCCGCACGTGCCGCACTCACGCCGCACACAGAAAATACACCGTGTTCCTGCCATCAGTATTCAAGGCATTCCTTGGAAAATTCAGTCACTAAGACAACAATGTGCATCATATGGAGTTAATTGCAGCCATATAAAAGCTGGAGAATCAGAATGAAGCCTTCTCATTCAGCCTGCTGTGTGTCCTGTGAAGGCATTGAGCACTTTACAGAGATCAGGAACTGACTTCTGTACAATTTTAAAGGGAACAGCTAGAATTCAAGTTGTTTAAAAGCCTGCATGCCATTCAGTAGATAAACTGAATACAGAAAAACAAAACATTTTTGATATTTAATCTTAACATCCCAACTTTTCTGAAAAAAACAATGGAATTCCTCCACTGGAGAAATACTGCAGTGAATAATTTATTCTCACCTCACTTTCTTCCTGGTTCAGTAGCCTCTCTCTTCATTTCAACTCTCATATAAACCCTTGATCATTTAATGCATACTACCTTGCTTGCCATTAAGCTTTCTCTCCTCTTTATTTTTATTTGATTTTATCCAAAATTTCTCTGATGTTAATTGCCACATTTTTCACCAGTGTCTCCTAACTACTTATCCTTTATTTCTGATATACTTGGCTATGCACTCACAATCAAAATAACATATAATGTTTAATATTTCATCAAAATAGCTTTTAAAAAATACCTTATCTGCCTCCTCGTTCACTCTCCCTATGTTTATATTTAATCTGCATCACCTTTTAAGGCAAAGGTTTAATGTAATTTTAAAAATCTATTATGTTGTGACTATGGTTAAAAATACAAAAAAGGCTGAAGAAATGAAAAGAAATGAAAAGGTCTTTTCATAAGAAATTCTGATAATGAATTAATTTCACAGAAAACAGTGATGCATAGTCTGCACAAATTAACATTACTAAAACAAAATGTCATTTTTTTTGTCAGGAAGATTTTAAATTGTTTTTTTCAGTTTTTTCAAAATTCAAAAAGCAGGCTTCTAAAATTGCCTAGAAGTTTTAATATGCCATTTGAATTTCCAAACTTGGAAGTGGATAATATAGTAGAACATTCTATATTCCCCTAAAATGACTATTAGAACCACTAGTTCAACAGCATTAATGCATAAAATTTCAGAATGCAATCAAATGCCAACCAAAAAGCAGTTTGAAAAATCTCAGTTCCCATACCAAGCTCCAAAGCTATCTATTCATGGTCATTTGGCAAGGCCTGGCCAAATTCTGACAACTTTTACAAAGCTCATCAGTCACTGAAGTTGTGGAGCATAAGTGACTAGACTTTTATATGAGATTAAATACGTAAAATGAGGAAGAAAATAAAACACAACTCCAAAATATGTGTGCAAAGAAAGTAATTTTTTCTGAATTATATGAAAGACTAGTATTTACACTAAACTGAAAGTCTATCAATAAAAGTGGGAATCTCTCCTGGTGGGTGTTGTTTCACAAAAGATTAGGACAAGACTGATATTCTATGTAACTATTAACACTAAAAACTCATTACAAAAAAAAAAAACGTAGTGGAGATAATAAAAAGTCTAATACCATAACAGATTTTATTCTCTTTTTGTGAAAGGGATGAAACTGTTTCCCATTTCTCCCACGTGTTGAGTCATTATAAACCAATAATTGTGAAAAAATGAAGTAGATGGAAGAAACGGGAAACAGTTTCATCCCTTTCACAAAAGGAGAAAGAAAATGAAGTAGAATCCACTTCATAAAACAGGATAGGGCATTGAGAGAGGACTTCTGAAAAAGACCAAACAGTTAAACCCAAATATTTAGTAAAGCAATGCAGAAATCAAATCCCCAGAGATACTCCACGATCTTTAAAACAAAGCAGGTGATCAACTCTTTCAAACTAAATCTATTTGACAGCTGTGGTATATGGGTTTTTTCCAATTATTATTATTACCATTCTTTATTTTTGACGGATAGTTGTATGAGTTCTGGAAGAGCATTGGTATAAAAATACTAGAATGATATTAGAAATGAGTTCATAGTTACATATTAGTGGTCTGAATAAGAGAAGAACTTACAAAAACTCACCTGCTGCTATACACAGCACTAGTCACAATTAAAAACATTAACAGGCTGCCTCAATCACCACCTCTGAACACTACACAGACTACTCTTTGGCACTATATGTATAGCAGAAACACCTTTTCTATCACTGGGTGCACGAAGAGCAAACCCATATAAAAGAGTTCTTGCATGTGCCGTAACTCCTGGGGGGGGAAAAACAGGACATGACAAATTTTGTACAGGACAGAACAACTTGCTGTACATACAGGTGGGCATTCCTGTCCAAGAAAATTATATATTTTCTTACCTTAAATAACCAGCAAATTTAACATAACAAAATGCAATGACATGCTATATTCCTTAATCCAAGTTATTTAGAGCAGTTTATGCAGCTTTTTTATTCACTAGATACAACACAACACATAATAAGGCCTGACTCAGTTTAAAGCCAAAGACTTTCTGTAGTGCAGAGACCATATTTATTGCTAGTTTCCACTAAAATAACTAAATGGAGATGTGATTATAACCCACTCTGCATAACTACACAAGATTTAGTTTTGGTTTTTATGTCCAGATAGACCCTGAATAAAGACTGACATATTTGGGCCTGGAACACTTACAAAACTTTTGAGATGCATGCCTCCCAGGGACAGGATGCTAAGCTGCAGAGATGACTGGATTTGTCTGGGTATTTTCCCTTTGTTTTGTTTGGGGGTTGAGAGGGTGCTGTTAGCCAAAGATGCTACAAAGGCTGTGTGGATAGATAACAAAATAGGGATGAAAAAAAAAGGGGAAACAAAAAAAAGAGAAAATCAAGTTCTTCTGAAATGTGTTACTGTAGAAAAACCCTGAGATTCAAGGCAAACTAAGGTTATTTCTAAAAATATGAGACCAGACAGCTTTAAGCTCCAACATCTACACAGAGCTGCAAAGTATTTATCTTAAGAGCAGAGTCTGCCTTGAAGAGTTTGTAGTTTGAAGAGCAGTTTAGTAGTCCTCATACATCATCAGTCATTACATCTCTAGACTGCTATTAGAAGAGATAGCTACTCTGGCACTTGCTTATTGAAACCTAATCCAGAAAAAGTTCAGTGTATGCTGTGATTTAAGCACGTGCACTGGGAAATACTTCAGAATGTGCTTTTGTACCATTCGGGACAACTTAATTGACGTTCTTTCTGTGAATCTCTTAAAACTCCCAGAACTCAGAGTACAGATCATTTAAATTTCTATCATTATGTCATGTATCTTTAACAGTGTGGTCTTCTCTCAAGGTATTACATTTTAGACCATAGATAGAACAGGGAGCCTGGACTTGACAAGAAATGTGACAATGTTCATTGTGTCTGACATAAAATACAAAAATATGGGAATATTAAATGGGTCATTGCACCTCTAGGTATTACACAGCCATTTCTAATTTATTCCAGAATAAGAGCACCTCCAAAGGGCCTGTAAGTGGCTTTTTTCAAATTCCAGTTTGAGTACTTGCTTGGATTCACACTCACCCAAAATCAGCTAAGTAAGTAGTCAAGCTTTCAATTCAAAAATAATAGTGCTTGTGTACATCTTCACACATTTTAACAATAAAGAATTTAAAGTCAAAAACTACTAGAGGGCCCTCAACAGAAAACAAAATAGTTAACATAAAGTAATTTAAATCATTTTTACAAGATAAACTTTGGCTAGCCACCAAGGTTCGATAAGCATTCTTTTCCTTCTGCTTCAGGTCATTTCTCTCAACTTCACAATTTTTTTTTTCATTATTAATATTATTTTTCATATCCAAACGCCAAATGCTAAATCAAAATTTCCAAATGTTCAGTTTTAGGTACTGAGTTCTATTTTGGCTCCTGTCTGCTATTCTGTTTCTCTAAAAGTCAACTTTGATTTTGTCTTATAAGCTATTTCTAACATTTCTTCTTCTCCATTTTCTTACATCACTCATGGCACTACCCATGGGTTGTAAAAACAGCACAGATACATGTATTTTGGTCTACCAAGCCATTTGTTTTGCTTTGTTTTCCCATGTCTTCTTTTTTACATTTTAAAATAATTTTTCCCTTACAGGACTTCTATATTTTTATCCCAGGAACTCTCATCTCTCACTCATTTTCTTCCCATCTCTTCAATGTGCTTTCACCATCTCTAGTACAATTCCAGCAATTTCTCCAACTCTTAAAGCCTATCCAGTACGGAAGTGCTGCTATTCAACAAAGAATTCAGACATATAGATAGTAGATAAACCAACTTCCCATCCTCTTCTCATGAACAGCTATAAAATTTTCACTTTTCCTTCCATTCATTTCAACTACTACTATCTATAGGCTCTTAAACAACGTACAGCCTATGCTTTCTTTCAAAGCAGTTACAAGGATTGCAAAAATGCTTATGTTGATACAGGTAAGGATACCAGAGTCTGCCCCATCTCTGTAGTGAATTTCAAACATAAAGAACATATTAAAAGTAGAAACAGCACTCTACTCAAAATAATAAAAAAAAATATAAAAAAAAAAAGCCAAACAAACCCAAAACTACCAAAAACCAACTAAAAAAGAAAACACAAACAACAAACAAAACCAGAACCAACAACAAAGAAACAACAGTTAAAGCATTTTAAAGTTCTTCAGTATGCCTTCATGAATGAAAACATCTATTACTAGGCCACTTAATTATAGGAAATACATTCATCAAAACTAACATTACTGCTACAATTAATTCAAGTGTCTCAGTATCAGAATCACAGAACTGTTAGTGTTGGAAGGGATCTCTCTAGATCATCTAGTACATCCCCTGTTCCAAGGCAGGGGCACCTGCAATAACAAAAACTATTTGTAAGTTTTATGTTTAAAATAAAATCAAGCATTTACATTTTCAGAATTAATACAAGAACATATTACATTGGAATTTTATCAAAAATTCTTTTGTCCATGTTCCGTACCGGTTTTAATAAAATTATGACCCACAAAAAATCTGGACAGTTCTAAAGACAAATTTAGCAATCTGTAATGTCCTCAAAAAGCCATTCAATTTTGCAGTGCAGCCAACAAAACTATGCAGTGACGCTGCACAGCATCCACTAAAAGTCTTCCAGAGCCACACAAAAAAGCAATGTATTTTTAGTGCCTAAAAACACAATGAAAACATATGTAATTATGAGCACATTTTAAATTTTTGCTTATTTTAACTGGTAGAAAACAAAAGAGAGGAAAGCAATCCAGGGCCCTTCACCCCAATTAATGACAGATGGAGAGAAGCCACCTGACACTATCAGACAGCCCTAAGTCCACTCTTTTTCAAACAGAAACCTCTGATTCTCAACTTGAGCCATCAAGACCAACCTATTTGCTGTTCTCAAGAGGATCAAGGAAGGCAGCTTTGGCCCTCCTTTCTTCAGAAACCCAGTAGAAGTAGAACAGCCCAAGTGATAAAGCTAATAGCAGAGTATATTTTTCCAGTGGATAAGCTGGACAAGCAGCTTTCCCCTTCTCTCTTCAAGGACATGAAGTTTTGATGGGCTGAAGGGACCCACCATAGGCTACTGGTTTCTTGAGTGTGAATCCCATAAAGGCAAAGCAGGGTCGTCCTTTCTCTCAGAGCTATGTTTTCTTCAGTTTGTCTAATGAGTCATGGATTGTCACCATTTGAATTACACTTTTCAGCTCTTCTATAGAAACACAGAGACTAAAAATACATGCTTTTAATAAGAGCTGAGATTCTGCTACAGTCACATGGCTCTCCAATTAGCCCATTCTCCCCTCATTTTATTTCTTAAAGGCTTGGTGAACTGTAATTCTCTGTTTGTGACATCAGGCTCATTTCCACAGCAACCAATTGAATTATCCCCCAAATCTTTATAATAAGAATAAGTAACAGGAACAGATGAACTCTTAAGAAATGAAAGCTTCTTACTGTTTACATGCAAATGTCCATAGAAACAACCAAACAATAAGGGAAAAGAAATATGGAAGATACATAGAAACACAGGAAATATAACAAAGGCATAATCAATGTTTACATATTTTACAGTGCATAAATACACATTCAGTAATTTGATGACCATATGTCAGATTTGTAATAGAGACAAGGTATGTTCAGCACCAGTAACAGCTGATGCTGCAACACCAGGTGTTAATGACTGGCATCGTGTATCTGTGCAGCTTCAATTCTAGAAAGAAATCCCTATTTTTGATCAAGGAAACAAAGAGCAAGGTGAGATGACACCATCTGAGTTTCCAAATTTAAAGACCAGCTACTAGCTACCATATATCATGAAGCCTTCAGCCACAGAAACCTGAGAACACCTCTTACAAGAAAAGACTGAGGGAGCTGGTCCTCTTGAGCCTCATTTACCCATTCCAAGATTCTGTGAACAAGCGTTTCCATTATGAACTTCATAAGAACTCTTTACCTTTGCTTCTTGCAATGATATCCTTGAAAATGGAAATGCAAAGTCATTAACTTTTACCCTAAAGAATTTCTCATAATTCCCTTCAACTACAACTATATTATTTAAGAACCATTATCTGCATGTCTAAGCCCTGATATTTCTGGCAGTGCTACAATTCTGACCAACATGAGCTTCCCCAGGTACTGAAACAGCCACTCTGCCCTCAATAGAAACACTGGAAACTTAGTAGCATAATCTAGAAAATAATACTATTATCCTGAACTAAGGGCCTAACATTGTCCAGTCTCAGCACAACAAATTCAACATCAGCACTGAACTACTGTGTACTGAAGTACTGAGTTTCACTGCTCAGTAAGACTGATCAAACCTTACAGACTTCTCCAGGTGTTGCAGTTGTTGTCTCTTCCGCACTCTCCCAGATGAGGCCAATATGCAAGAAGGTTGCAGGTAAATTATCATCTTGTAGTGAGACCACCAAATGCTTTTGATGATGAGACAGTGTCTTATTGATCACACAGAAAGCATTTCCAGTGCCTCTCTATGTGCAAATGATGGACTTGTAATAATAACAGCTTTCTCTAATAGAATTTTCTCTCTGGATTCTGGGATCAATGCAACTTGATACTATCGAGCAGACTGAATCAATTTTTTTCCTTCTTCAATTCCTTCAACATTTCGTCCACATGAGACCTAAAACTTTGACACTTGCACTAGCTTTCCTAAAATGGACAAATAAAGTGTGTTAGCACTAGCACAACTGAGACCATTTGCTTTCTAATACTTCCATTATCCTTAAATGAATGATACAATTTTTGGAGGCATCATATTTTTGACCCTACCAATCAATTATTCAGGAAGCAGAGGCAGCTCTTTAAAAAATACATTGATGCTAAAAAAATCTGGTGCTTCATTGAGCTGATCCAACTCTGGACCAATTTGTCAACATCTTCAAAAATTTTGAATTAAAGGTTTTCTCTAACAACCCACTGCCTTCTCTGCTTTTACTAAATTGACTAAGTCTCTTCATGTTATGATATATGATCTCCTGTTAGCAGTCTCCAGTCAACAGCACAGAGCAGCAACAGTAGTTTTGCATTTTGCTGACCATAATCCCTTTATATTGGTACTCTTGAACAAATCAGATATTCTGAAAGCACCTTCTGTGGTGTTGAGGAAGGGGGTCTTTTCCAGCCTTTACAATTCTGTGATTCTGGGGCATTTATAAACAGATTTGTCCCAATTTTGCCAGCTGATAGGAACAATTATAAATTCATTATTTTCTCCTCTTAAAACACCCCTGCTGCTGACATATGAAGATTCCTGCAGTCAGAAGACAGGAGAGGATCCCTGTAACTAGCTAAGACATGAACATAATACTGTAATAAGATATTCCAAGTCACTCAGTGTGACTATTTGTGCCTTTACCATGTACCATTCAAACAAAGTTCTACAAAAGCCAATAGTTCCTAAAAGAATGCTTCAAATTAGAATGCATAGCAGCCTGAGAGTGACAAAAATGTACTTAAGTGCATTTGCCTTTTTATAACATAAAGAAATTCCTGAATAATTTCATGGTCCCTTTAACCAAAGCAAAGAGTTCAGAACTCTTCTACATCATTCCTTTCTCTAAATAGTTTTTCCTTTCCCTAAATAGTTTGTACCTTAAACAAGTTGGATGCCCTTCTTCAGTATGGGTATGGGAGCAGGAAAAAAGTTCTGCATACACGAGTATCCCACCTGACAGACATAAAAAGGTTCCTCCTTACTCACAGCTGTGGACAGAGTCAACATGATGCTGCTCACCATTGACAGGCTAGCTGGGGAATTGACCAGCTTCTGTTTGGTTAAAAACACAACTGCCAGTCACCAGTAGGCATTTATTGTAGCAGAAACACTAAGTATTTTATCTCATTAGAAAACCCACCGCAGAAATCCATATCATACTGTACTATTGCATGTTTATCGGCTTTTTTTTCTTCAGAAATGCTCAACTCATCATTCCTATCTTGCATTCTCTTTAGGACCTAGCACAGAAATTCTCACTAGAGAAAGGAAAGGAATCCACTAATATTTCTGTGGGTTATATTGGTGCCCAGCTTTCAATCTCCCACAACAACTTTATCTATGGTATGATCTTCAGAGGTCAAGTCTCAACTATGACTGGTGAAAAGAAAAATAAATTCACAACATTGTATCTTTCTATTTTGGATTTTGGTCTAATACAAGTCAAAGTCAGATCTAATAATCCTCAGTAGTGAAGACTGTATGTAACAGCCTTCCTTTGGACAGAGTTCAGGGTTTTTTAAGAGTAAATCTGACTAGAGCCTAAATAAATAATATGTAGCATTCCTATCCCATTTTCTCTAAACTGGTGCAACACAGGAATGTGCACAAAGGATTTAAATTCACAGATCTGAATAAAAAAATTTACAGTGTTACATCAATATGCATAGTTCATAGATCATCTCTCAGGAGAACTAAAGCAAGTGCCCCACCAAACTATAGAGCAGTTTTCTCCACTCCATTTTCTCCTACTTAGATTTTTAGTTTCCAATCACAGATTTATGATAAGGATTCAGACTCTACAGATTATCAACCGGTCGCTTCTTCTGGTCACTCTACCCCCAGCAGACCTTGCGTTCAAAGACTGTATCTCTCACTAGACCCATTCTCCATGAAGTTCTCCTAAGTGCATGGGATATTGTACACGCAGCACTAGCAGACTCCACCTTTCAGCCAGTCTAACACATTCCGTCAAAAATTTTAAGAACCTAGATGCCTCCATCTTTACTAATAGCAGCAGAAACACCATAATCCTAAAATCCAATATTTGGGGTAAAACTATTTTCAGTAATCATCAGTGATATTCTCTCTTCACTTTCCACACAGTCAAAAGTAACTGTTTGTCAAATTGCACTTAATGAGGTTCAGTCCCTCATAAGAATTAGCACAATTCCATGTGGCATTAGAAGCCTAAGACCCTCTGGGGGATTGTGTAATGGCCCATAGCTGCTGGTGACCAGCTGCCACATATATGGAATTCACTCCAGGTCATCATTTATACCCACTGTAAAAGACAGTATTTCCCCCTGTGAGGACCACAGAGTCAAACTCACTCAAGAGTCTCTGTCAACTTAAATTTTGAATCAAAACTTTTGCTGACCTTCCCGATTTTCTTCAGTGATCTTTTTCATAAATTCCTCCTTCCTGTTCCCCTATAAAATTGTTTCACTGTCTAGTTCTTGCAGTAGCTATTGATGCTACATCAAAAGATGTTGCAGCTGCTGATGCTGTTTCTGTTCTCACAGTCATTTCAGTAGCACTCCAGCATCTATTTCTATCTTCAGGCTGTGACGGTCTGCCCAAGTTTTCTTCCACCAGCCTGGGAAAAAATCACTGCCAAAAGTTTTGCAAAAAGTTTTTTTCAGGCTTTTTCCTCAGGGTACATTTTGTTGACAAACTCAAAAGGACAACACAAAACCAAGCTATTTCCCCAGAGTGCACATGCTGCCAAAGCTCAGAGGTCCTTTTCTCCACCTACTGAGGGAAGAGCTTTCTTTTTTTTTTTTCTTCTAATGCTTAGCTGACTCATGAAATAGTCTTGCTTTAACTATTTCCCTTCAATAAAATCCCTTAAATATTTCCCCACTTGCTTTTGGAGCAGAATCCTCTAAGCTCCTTTTAACATATAATTTGGACTACAACAGCCATAAAACTTCATTTAATAAAAAGGAGATACAAAATTCATTTAATAAAAAGTATTAAAAAAAAACCCTGTCCAAACTAATCCAATTTACCATACAGATAATAATCACAATGAAGCTATTTATATTGTTTCTCTCTAATGCCCTTGCAATTCAGGCTCCTGTTAGGAGTAGTACCGAATGACACATAGCAGTAAATCACAGAATCATTTAGGTTGAAAAAGACCTCAAGATCATCAAGTCCCACCTTTGACTGATCACCTTGTCAATCAGACAATGGCACTAAGTGCCACATCCACTCCTTCCTTGCAGGTCTGGTGAGTCCACTACTGCCCTGGATGGTCGGTTCCAATGCTCAACAACCCTTTCCATGAAAAAAACCTGATTTCCAACCTCCTCTGGTGCAACTTGAGATTGTCTCCTTTTGTCTTGTGGCTGGTTTCCTAGGAGAAAAGGATGATCTCCACCTGACTACAATCTCTTTTCAGGGAGTTGTAGAGAGTGATAAGGTCACACCTGAGTCTCCTTTCCTCCAGGCTCAACACCCCCAGCTCCTTCAGCTGCTCCTCATACAACTTAAAAATACATATCTGGTCCCATATAGTTTAGAAGAAAGTGTTTCTGCCTGAAACACCCTCTATGTACCTTACCCTATGCAATGACAATTTTCTGCAGAAAAATCCCTACTTTTCACCTTTCTTTCCCAAAGCCAGCATTGGTCACGAAATCTAGGGGGAAAAAAAATCTTGTCTCAAGTGCGTTCATTTCCCTAGAATCTTCAGGATTTGGCGTGAGCTGCATTATTGTTGTTGTCATTATTATCACTATTATATAATAACCAGTTATCCCAGTTTTTGTGGTTTTTTTTTTTTTTTCTTTTCATCTGTTTTTCTGAGGCAATTTAAAACCAGGCAAAGATCTAATGCAAAGTGTGTTCTACTGTTCTATCTTCAGAGCAAGAGGAGAGAGGAGTTTTTTAATTTGACTGGGAAGAAGGACATAGAGGAACTGTCTTTGGAAATAATTATTCTTCCAAAACTGCATGTATGCATATTAACTACAAAGTGCCAAGTATTAGGTAATACACTCTTTGGACTCTAGAAATATTTTTTTGTAAGTAATATTTAAACTGTCCCAAAAAATTCATTGAAGCACCAAATTATTTAATATGGCAGGCAGACAAAGAAGGGTCCTAAGTTTACAGCATAAAATTGCCTTGACTTGAGCTCAAAATAATTCACTAAGACAAAATTACAGATATTCCTTGGATTAATTTACAGGATGATACTCACTTCATACAAAGTTTTGAGTGTTGCTTAGATGGAAATATTTTGTGATTCGGTACAAGTGGTGGAGAACTCATTCTCCTTTAATGTTCAGGTATACTTACGGAAATTGAGAAAACTATTATATATTCAAGAAAGAAATATTACATTCAGGGTTTGGGTTCACCAAACTACAGCTGGATAAAGCACTGAATCATACTATAACTATGTGAAGAACAATGCAGGCAGACAAGACATGGTAGGAGCTTCTCAAAGTGATTACAAGGACATGACCTGCACACAGAGCTAGGAGCAGACCTTGTTTAACAGTACCTGCCAGAGTAGACAGGCTTTCATCAAGCTCAGAGAGGATTAACAAAAAGAAGAACTACACTGAACTAGACCAAAATGTCTTTCAGTCAGAAAGTGAAAAGCACATGTCCTTCTCAGAGCACTAGAATCCATGAGTGGTTTAAAGGGTTTTATACTGTGAAAGATCCACACACCTACTTTGGTGGTTAAAAAGGGAATTCAAGCTGTATTCAGGCCTTTTAAGTCCAAGACAGTTGAATCTATAATGTCCACACTTATACGAGTTATAAATGCACATATGACTCCGATCCCTTAGGTTTTAACTTTCGTACTTCTCAAATCCTGTACTGCCTAGTGTGTAACTCTGAAGTTTCTTGAAGCCTTCCAATTTCTGCTCTCTCGTGCTGGGTAGAAATAACAAAGCCTCCCCAGGCCTGCCCTTCGAGGATACTCAGACTGTCCTAGGCCCAAAAAGTATAAACCAAAAGCCTCCAAAGGGGGGACAAGCTTGGGGAACTTACATCATTAACTGAAGCTTTAGCTGGAGAATTAACCCTGAGATGCAAATGAACCAAACCTATAAAGGTGTGAAGAACTCATGACCTGTTGTCCATCTTGGGGTCCATTTTGGCAGCAGCCTCTGGCTCCCCGGGGTCTACCTTTGAAGGCCCTTCAGTAAATACCCACCTTTATTCCCTTATTCTTGTCTGGTCTCTGTTTTTAGGTGGCCTCTCAAGGCATCAAATCAGCTCTGGACGTACTTATTACCTCTGCAGTCTGTATCTCAATATAGTTTGAGACTTTCTTTGCATGACTAAATCCAATTGATGCCAAGAGAAGCAGCTCATCTAGGTGCCACCTGAGTTCTATCTCACTGTAAAGATAAGAGGCACTTAATTTGTCTCTTTGAACCTGTGTGGATCCATTCCTCCATTCTTCTTGGAAAGTGTTAATACTTGCAGGTGTGACTCATTTCAGCAAATCTCCATAAACAGGGAGAGGTGAGATAGTATTGCTTTCCAGATAGGAGAAAGATCAAGGTTACTGTTTCAAACTGAGCTTCAACCTCAAAAGACTCAAACCCAAATCCCTCACCCATCCAAATGTGCCCTGTTTGCTATGCAGCAGAATAGTCTGGGTTAGCACCCCTTCCTATGCTGGATCTAAACCAAGGCTTTCAGTCTTGCACGCTGGTGCCCAGAGCAGAGGCTGTCACCAAGGTAAAACACCACCTCACTCTGTAACCAGCTTAGGCTGAGGAGATGCAGCGTCAGAAGGGAACTGTGCAAGGAGCTGTTTTCTAATCACAAAGTCAATATGCAAAACACCAGCATATGCATTTTAAAAATAGTTTCTGCCTGAATAGACACATGAAGTGCCTAAAATGGATGAGCAAACTTTCTTAACCAAATTTACTTAGGCTCCAAAGAAAAGCAGAAATTGAAATCCACCCTGTACTAATGAACTTCCTACTGGTTATAGCACAAGGCAGCTCAGCACATCCCCTTTTCCCATGCACCAGCTAAAGGGGTCTGTTTTGTACCCACCAAGAACTGCAGCCTAGGGGAAAGGCCTACACTGGAGAAGTTTGTGGAGGACTGTCTCCCATGGAATGTACCCCACCCCAGAATATGGGAAGAGAGTGAGGAGTGACAGAAGAGTTTGGTGAGCAACTGGCATCCTGCCAAAATCAACCGACCACAGCTGTACAAAAGTAATTTTCATTTCCAGTGATCTCATTAGGCAGAAGTGACTATCAGATACTAAGAGCATGATCGATTCAAGGCAGGTAAGTTTTTGGTAGAGTATACCCTTTGTTCAAGTACTCCAGTACTGCAGCTTGATGCGGACTAAAATAAGATTTATAAACACTGTCTTTTTTAAATTCACGAAAGTTAAAAATTTCTATAGTCAAAATAATGTTGCCTTTTAGGTAAGATGAAGTAAAATCTCAACACCAAACTAAAAGGCAAAGGAAATGACAAGCCTGCATTATCAGAAGGTGAATGCAAAACAAATCACCTCTGTATGAATTCCCCTCTTATTCCGAAGTGCTGCAGTGAAACCCACTCCCTACCATGAGGCTCAGCTGGGTGCTCATCACCACCAGTTGCTGGCAGACAACTGCCAAAAAGTCAAACTTCCCCACAGTGTCACCTTCTGACACCCAGACCAGCCATCCATCCTGCAGGAGAACCACTGGTGCTTCAAGTTCCATGCTGGAGAAAAATAAGCAATGCATTTTTTTTAAATTGTTTGAGAACTTTTGTCATTTAGGGGTTTTTTTTTGTTTGTTTGTTTAATTATTATTATTTTTTTAAGTGAATCAAACTCTACCAAGTCACAAAATGAAACCTGAGGCTTTTCAGTTCATTGTCTTTCCAAGTTCAACAAATAGCAAAGCAATTACATATTCAAGCTTCACGAAATTCCATACAACTTAATTATTATTTAGTAATGCGTAAAGATACCTACTACCACAATCTTTTGTATCTTGCCATGTTACATAAAAACTATATCAAATCCAAAAATACTGGTTCCACTTTTCTTTTCTAATTGCGTTTTAAAGTCCTAGATCATACTCTAAGATAGTGCTTTTCAATCATTTACCTAAATTAAATTGGACAGACCAGAACTTCAAATTAATTTGAAGGTTTGAGGTTTATTCCCTTGGCATTTTACATGAAAATTTATATACTATTAACAGTTTTTTTCTAATTGCCTCAGAAATTGAACTATCTACACAAAAAAGTGTCACATTTCACATTTCCAAAAAGCCTCCACTACAGAGGAGCACAGGAAGCTTGAAAGAGAACATATCTTTCTTTAACGTACGCACACAAACCTGAACACAAACATATTTGAGCAATTTCCCTGACACCAACTGCTCTACTCAAACAATGGCTCTGAACTATCATGTGTGCAAAAAGTGCTGGAGGAGTAAAGGGAAGCTAAAATTAAAGAAGTATCTTAAGTGCCTTTTTTCCCCACAAGAAAGGCAAATATTTCGGCAAATGCTGCACTGAGGCTTCAATTATAAGAATGCATGGGAAAAAAAACCCCACCTAACTTTCTATCTGTGTTAGAAATCTTCAAATTCTGGTATTGAAAAAAATAAAGAAAAATAATTTGAAAATATTTTCCTAGGAAGCAGTAAATATTTTCAAAAGTGATTTTTTTTTAAACTGCTGTATTATGCTTACTATTTATTTAGTGATGTAATTTGAAACAAACAAGATCATTCATATTAAAAAATGTGAAATACAAAGTTTTCTTCACAACGGTCTCTGAAAGCAATAAATTATCAACATAAAACCTGGATGTTTTAAGCTCTATATAATTGCACCTTGTTTCCCTTTATTTAATGTTTCTATGTATCACACACACAAAAAAAAAGAGCTACTAAAAAGCACAGATACTTTCATTTCTCATACTTTTAGCAGATTTTTAAGGCCTTCTTTTAAATAGAAAGTCCTAACTGATTAAATACTGGACAATACAATGTTTTATATTTGTCCATGAAATGAGAAAAAAAAATAGCTCTTTGCTCAGTAACATCACTAAGGATGTAAAGCAGCATATGAAGGAAATTTCCTTCAACTCTACAGCTTATCCTTTCAGATAAGAAGGTGACATCAGGAGGTAACACTTTAAGGAATAGAATACTTTAAACTGTACAGCAATTGCTGCAGAGAACTGTGAGACTCAGATACACCTGTTCCAGAAAGTATAATTTAAATAATTCTACCTGAGTTTTTTGTTGTCGTTGTTCAATGACATTGTGTTTATATAGATTATAATTCATGGCTTAACTTGGTAACAAGAAAACACTAAGAATCTAAAAAATTACATTCCAGTGGAATGTACTATTCCATAATAATTACATTAATCATTCTAATAATCATCTTATGATTGCTCTGTTACATGACTACACTGAAATACAAGTAACTATATATTGTGATGTCATAGGCACAAAAAGACCCAAAGGAATCACCCGTCTGCATTTTACTTCATAACCAAACGTTTCCTCTAGTAATAAATCAGTAACATTCATAAATCATTTGAGTTTTTCTCCATATTTAGAAACTAAAATTTAGATTACTTATCATACTAGAGAACTTCCTAAATGTTACTGAGCTTTTGCAGTTCAGTTCTTATCAGGTGTCACAAACTGCTTCCAAAATCTGTGTTTCATGTTAAGTACTTAATTCTGAGCCATTTAAGTGTCTCAAGTAACTGAAAGGAATTTTCCCCAAGCAATAACTAAGGAACTCCAGCTTAGAGATATTTTTGTTTATTGGTCTTTCACAGGACAACTCTTCATTCACATTACTTGAAGTATTAGAGACATTTTCATATTGGACACCTAGATGTGTTTCTTCAGGAAATCTCCATGCTTCCTCCATGACTGAGGCAAACCTTCTTTTCATCCACAAGCCCCATTATAGTGGCTTACAAATTCTTATGTCAAATTTAGGCAAATTAAGATAAATTAAGGCAAAGCCTTAAAACTTTGTTCTCCAAATACTCAGTCATCTAACCAACCCATAGTCAGTCTACATGGTATCATACCGCAAAAAAAATTGTTCAGAAAAAGTGTTACAGACCCCAAATGTCTTTGTTCTTTCCCTCCAAAGAACATATATTTTGGATTAAAAAAATAAACTCTTACTTGACAGTGAATACATCAACAGTACAATAATTTTATATTCTGCATTCAAAATACTCTTAATTTTTATTTAGCCATAAAATGAAATAATCTTAAAAATTACTTACATTCTGCATATTTCTGAAGCTGAGAGAACTCTCCAGGGCTAAGGTTAACCCACTTCTCCTGGCTCGTCATACTGGCAGTAAGGGTCCTCTTTGTATATCAGAAGAATATTCCTTTTGACCCAGGTGTTATAAACTCCATAAAGATTTTTAACTTCAGTTCACAGTGTCTGGAGAGTGCCAAGATGGCATCAGTCTATGTGGATGAAGTTTTTGATGCTATGAACTGGTCCAAATGTGTTGGTTCAGTGGCGAGTTACAGCACTGTTAAAAGATCAAATACCAGAATAAATACCAAATACACCAGAATAAAATACAAAATATTAAATACCAGAATAAATACCAGTTTTCCTATGGGAATACTTGTAACTAATAAATATTTTCTCAGATACACTTTTGCTCAAAGTATTTCCATACAGTATTTGTCCATAAATACCTTTAAATGTATTTCCAAATTATTTTTCCTTTAAGTCTAAATGCTTAAGTACAGCATTCACCAAACATTATCAACTGCTTATGGTCAAACGTATCTGGACACGCTGTATGGAGATGTTCCTGACTTAGTAACAACCACTGAAACAGCAGATAATATCAGTAAACTTAGTTCCTTATGATTTTAAAAGCAAATTGCTGCGACTGGATTTGTACCCAACTATGTTGTTATACAGTACTGTGTAGCCTTGTCAGAAAGGCTCTGAAGCTTCTAACTCCCTGTGCCAAAAATCAAATGGATTCTGCACTTCGCTGAGAAGTTCACTTAAGAGCTATACAAATATTAACCATTCTAACACAATAGTTGGGGTTTGATTTATAGGACAACACAACACTGCTGGTCACTAGTGAAAATCAAATAAAACTGTTAGTATCATCACAAATCAGTCCGAAAAAAAAAAAAAATCAAACTGTGGGTGCCTTCTTATCCTGATTTTATGCAGTTCCTACCTCTGTAGGACAGACCCTCTGAAGCAATGCATTACCAACACCACTCCTAGAACAACAGGTAGGCTACTTTTCATCTAATTTTAGCCATGTGAGAGCCAGGTACCTTATTTGAGATTGTCATCTCAGGCACTCCCTTTAATCATCACAAAGAAACAGGTGGCCCAGGCAGCAATTAATCCTTCCAGTTACAACATAATCTTAAAACTTGATGAATTGCCTCCTGTGGTATTTACCTTTTATTGATTACAAAGGTTGCCTAGAAGACCAGTTTAGACTAGAAAGCTAATTTTAGACAGTATGTGGAATCTCTTCGTATGCCTGGCAATGTATCATTTATAAGTGTTAAATTACAAAAAGAGAAAACAAAAATTCAGACCAGAAGAGAGTAACACAGTAATGGAATCAGTGCTAGGGAGGAAGACGTTGGTAGCTAAGAAGGAATAGAAAAAGGAGTCATGAGGGGAAAGACAGGAAAAACAAAAAAATTACTAGGTACAGAAGCATATTAAAAAAAAAAAAATGCCACCTTAACCCAAATAGACAACATCTTTTTATTTTTTTTCCTGCCTGTCTTAAATATACGAGTATCATTACTGGACAAAGAAATTCATGCAGACACTAAGGAAGACACCTTAATCCCAGAGCATGCTTTCATTGCTCTCAGACCCTTCCTGGTGAACAATTTGAATGCATGGACTATACTACAAGCAAGTAAGGGTGTCTAAATACAGTAACAGCTGCCTTGCCTTTTAAAATTTTTACCAGAAGAGATTCCTCAAGTTAGAAAAAAACAATGATGAGTTGGAAGATCTAGAAACACTGTTTGACAATATAACTGTATAGTGTAATTGAAAAAATAAAAAAAAAAAACTAAACAGGAACATGGAGATTGGAATAAAAAATGTAACATTAATGTGAATGATACTGGTCAACTACAAGGCACACCTGTCCTCAAACCTCTATGAATCAAGATCAGTGCCTGAAAAAGGTCAGCAACTACAAAAGCTAAATGTGCTATTTAGTAAAAAAAGTTATCATTCTGTCTTGTGAACTTCAATCCTTTTATTCATGGCAAGAAAAAATAACTATGGTCAACTGGGCCATTTAAATCAAATTAGAGATGTTTCATTTCTGGCAGTTGATTAGATTGTATTGAAGACAGTTTTATATCTTCAAGTAGGTACATATTTCTTATAATCCTGGCAATTCATTAAATTTTACTGATTTTTTTAACTGTACTTTCATAATTGATTTAACATAACCAAAATTTTCTACCACGATTTCGAGTTTTACTATTTGCATCATCCTTAACTACATTAGCTTCATTACCTACAAAAGCTAACACTGCTGAATACTGTACAGTCAGAGTTTATCTTGATTATTTAATATGAATATTTGTGATAAACAGCTTACCAGTAGAATTACTATAGCTAGCAAAGTAATGGTGCTGTGTACTCTAGTCTGATCAATCTATTCAGATGCAATACCTTCAGTTGACCACTGTCTACGAAGTTTGTTGCATACACAGTACATCAGCAGGGGAAAACAGATCTAAATGACCAACTCTGACATCCTTTCCCCTTTACCAGACACCCAGGCTCTACAGCCTAGAACCAGCATTGCAGCAAAACATACATGTCTTGAATGAAATTACAGCAATGGAAAAAATGTAGTACGGCCCTGGCAGCTCACAGGAAAGAAGATGTAGTTTGTGCATAAGAACAGCAGCTATCACAGAACATACAACAGAATTCAAGAACATGGAACATACAACAGAATTCCATTTTATTCTAGAAAACTCTCAAATGCAAGTTCTGTCCTTTGAAAGGTAAGCCTGAGGCTGACACAGAGGATCTAATTTGCCAAGTGTAATCTGGGAACAGGACAGGGCAGGTAGGCAGTCCTCTGAGGGTGGCTCACTGGTCTCTGCACTGCAGCCAGGTCCTGACCACAGCAGTATACATGATGCAGAAATACATAGACACACAGTGGGGAAGATATCACCAAAAGGAACCTTATAGGTGTTACCTTTTTTCAGGTTCTGCTGAAAAAGAGTCTGTTGCAGCAGAGTCCTAAGTAAGGAAAGATCCCTGCATCACTTAGTTTTTCACAGTTAAACCTTTTACACTGTCATTTTTCCATTTTAGGTAGATAATACTGTGGTTATAAGAAAGCAAGCACAGTATACAGATGCTGAGGACAAAACTCATCAATGCATATTTGTGTTATGTATTATCTGTGTTATTTGTTAAGGTAGACATTAGAAGATCACCTATATATAATGCAAATATCCTAATTTCTGTAGAAGAAAACATTAGGCCATTTATATTATCTTTTTCAGAAGTGTTTAATATAAATCCACTTCCTTATACTTAATTTTAGTGCTCTTCAAGTACTCCAGGAAGGCCATGCAGTGAGAAACCTATACATAAGTATACGAAGAGGAAAGTAATAACAGCGATAATACTACCACATAGGAAAAACAATCTTGAACTAAGACATTAAACAAGATAATGCAAAATACAGATCAGCAGCTCTAAACAGATCATAGAGTGATCTGACCTGTTCATACAGAGATAAATTACTGTGAAGAATACAACACAGCATACAGTTAAAATACATACGATGTCAGGTAGGAAACTTTCCAACAATCCTCCAAGAGATTGACCTATTCTAGGCAACTCAGACCTGTGCACGCATTTTTTTACCATACACTTAGGCAAGCTTCACTGTCCTCTCAACAGACAAAAAGCAGGCCTAACAAATAAGAGAAACTAGAAACACTACATTAATAAACCATTCATTTAATCACAAGAAGAATTAGAAAAAAAAAAATCTTCTCCCTCTAGCCACTGAATATAACAGGTCTTAGAATTTCAGTCTCCTTTTTATAACATGTTTTCCTTTCTGGATTTGAAAGTTTATTAAGTGTTCTGTCAGGATTCCTACCAGGCCACATACCCAAACTAGGAAGCAAAGCTTTGTTAAAAACTATACAAATCAAATTACTTAGCATACAGCCAACATTGCCAACAAACTTAGATTTCCAGGAATTGCCCATGCCACCAAAATCCTCAGCTGCTTTACAGAAGACAGGCTGAGAAAAGAAAAAGGAATATACAATGGAGAAAAAAAAAACAAATACAAAGGCAAATTCCCTATATGCCAACCTCACGACTCCATCTCACTCACCTTATACAGTCCTCCCTGCAAGGAAAGAGAAGTATTTTGAGAAAAAAAAATACATTAGTCCTACAAAACTGATCAACAACACCAATTTCAGCTTCGAACTTTAGCCCATGGAGACATGTCCAGTTTCTCAACCAACCCAACACAACTCCCTGAAAGATGGGAACTTCTTTGGGGTCCAACCTCACTGCCGTGTCTGAAAGCATGACACTCATCTTAATGCATACCTTAAGGGACTTATTTCTGATTACCATAACAGGAAAGCTTAGAACAGCCTAGAAACTCGCTTTTGGACTTGCTCAGCCATCGTTTGCTTTCTACCAGCCCTTCCCCAATGTACATCTCACATGCAATTTCTTCAATTCACAGTTACTCCATAAAGGCGGCACAGGGTAGAAGCTATAGCAAGTTTTCTTCCACAGAAACTACAGTTTTCCACAACAGGACTGATTAATGATTTTTGCCTGAACAACAGGAGTAAATAACACAGAATATTTTATACCTTAATTGCTATGGAGGCTGCAGCAATTATGCCTTTCAAGAACTTTTGTGTACAGAATGTACTTGGTATTTTCTTCAGCAGGGTCCTACACTTCCACCATGGTTAGCTAGATCCTGTGATTTTCAGTGTGAGTGACATCAGGGATTTTCCAAAGGAGAATTTTTACTTGTCAGATAACACATGCTGACATGCATGCCTGAAACTTTTCTCTGTTCTCCATAAAAAACAAACATGCTAACAATCATTAACTTCTTGCCTGGAAATGCAGGGATTATGTACAGATATACAAGACATGTGTAGGTGTTCCTGCAATTGATTTTATACTTTGTAGAGAACAATGTCTCTAATGTCAGAAATACTCCAAATTTGCATAGTTGAAAGTTTAGTATGAAGAGTTTGATGGGCAAGAAATTCAATCAAAATATCTGCTAATCACCATTCTGGTTGCTTTACTTTCAAATAAAGAAGTAATGTAATTACTTATAATTGCTGCTGGATTAAAGGCATGAATGAAAAAAAGTGAAGCCCCATAAGAAAACGCAACAGCTTTTTCCCACATAAATCACATATTTTACATAACGACATCCCTTGTTTTGCACTGTATTTAGTATAAAGTCTTTCCAGCAGTACACTTTTTTTTTTCAGTTTAGTAAAGGATGTTTACTGATGTAAATTAACACAATTCTGAAATATAAACTATAAACATTGACACACTGAAGTCAGTGACAGTTTCCTTATCAAGCTGAAAATCTCTCCCTTTGAAGAAGTGACCAGCACAACTCAAAAGCACACTTGTTTTACTGACTACTTTATTCCCAGGTGTACTAGTCTGGGACATGTGAAAACATCCATTTAAATTTTAATACAAAGATATGGACAGTATTCCTCAGAGAAGCAATTATTCAAATTCACTTTCTTGAATTATTTATACGGAATATATTGGTAAACACTAAGACGACATGCAACACAAACCCCATTTTGACATGGTAAGCAGAACACTTGAATGTTTGCAAAAACACTTCACCAATACTACAGTTTGTGACAGGGAAAAATATTAGCAACAAAAACTGAGCTCTGATAAAGATCGATCAGAATGCAAGATGGCAACATCACTGAGTATAGTTAGGATTAATTTAAAAGCAGTTTAGTAACTGAAGCATATTTGTTAAGAATAATAATGTTAATGAAAAGGGAGATACCAAAAGGAGAGAGTGGAATAAAACCCAAGAGAAAGAAGTGATGCACAATTCAATTGCTCACCTGAGAACCAATCGGCCTCTCCTGAGCAGCGATCAGCCAATTCCTCCCAGTTTATACCTGAAGCATGACATTCCATGATAGGGAATATCCCTCTGGCCAGCTGCCCTGGCTATGCTCCCTCCCTGCTCCTTGTGCAGCTCCTCACTGGCAGAGCATGGGAAACTGAAAAGTCCTTGACTTAGGGTAAGCACTACTTAGCAACAACTAAACACTGTGTTATCAGCATAATTCTCATAGTAAATCCAAAACACAGCTCTGTACCAGCTACTAAGTTTAAAACTAACCCTATCCTAACCAAAACCACATGAAGGACACCCTTCATGTACCTTATCATATGAATTCTTTAAAAGCAACTTCCGACTGACCCTCAATTTTACAACTCCTAGGCTTGCTATTTCCAGGTTGTTACATTAATTACCTACCAAGTCAGAAGAACTACATTCAAATTTCTCAGTGTTTTCTTCACTAAAAGAAATATTGAAATAAATGAAATCTGGCAAGACTCTGTGACAAGGAAATACTACAGTGTACTTTTGCTGATTCATCAGAAGTATATAAAGGTTTTTTTCTTTCTTTAAGTAATACAGCTGAATAAACTAAAAATTAAAAAAAAAACACCACTGGAATTTAATTTATGCTTATGAGAGAAGCAGCACATACTTCAAAAATCTCCTCCGAGTGAGAGTCACGAACTGTTCCCAATGTTAATAACATGTCAGTAACAATTTTAGGAAAACAGATTTAAAAAGTGAAAATTGGAAAAGAAAAGTTGAGGAGTTACTCATCCTTCTTACTATTTTACATCAATGAGTAAACAAGCAAATTTTTCCATAGGGCCACTAAAATTTGAAAGCATGTTTTTATAACTAAATGATCACACTGAATAATATTTTGATTGTGTAAGTGACTAATTATAAACTTATTGAAACTAGGAGGTGTAAAAAAAAAGGGAGAAAAAAAACCTGACCCCAACAAAAAGTAGAAAGTCAACTGTTCAGATATTAAGATTTCTGTACAGTGGGTAGTATTTTGAAATAGGTGAATTTTAAAAATATATACTATTTGAATATTAAAAGCATTAAAAGAAGGCTGAATCACTAAAGCTTATGACTGAGATTCTTTAATAAATGGAGAAAAGCAATCTGGGACAGAAAGTACTGGCTTTTATAGGTATATCTATGTAATCTATAATAAGTTCTCTGTAATAAAGCACATTAGGCTGTCCACTAGATAAATCACTCTGATGGAAGGATTAATCAAACACTCAAACAATTCTTTCCCTATCACTCACCACTATTTCTATATATCCACTGAAACTCCTCCAAAATCCAGAGCATCACAGATTAAACATCCTGAGAACAACTTCTGTCTTCCAAAGTCATCTTCCCCAGGAAAGCCAGCTCCAGAAGTGCATCCCTCGATATGAGCTCTACATAGACTTCCCCACAACCAGCACCACAAGTATTTCAGCCGTATCAACAGAGGTTAGCTCTTTGACTATTATCTGCCATGTGTTCTTCCTCTTTTCTTTCATTTTCCTCTCATGGGGCAACCTCTAAATTCTGCCTAACAATTAACTTTTGTTGGCAATAAGCTACTGGGATTTTTTTTTTTTTGTTTAATTGTTGGATTTAATTAATCTCTCCATATTTAGGTGCTATAAGGGTGATTACATTACAGTAAAGCAAAGCTGAAAAGTATAATTTACAACTGGGGAAGAATTCTGATGATCCACAATTTCCTGGGGCAAAAATTCCTACTTCATGCTAGGAAATAGGCCTTTGAAGAGATGTTCTTCAGCCTTGTGACAAAAATGTTCCACAGAGCTAGAGGAAAAGATTTGTTAACTGCTGTTCTCATTCAAACACTTTGCGCAATTTTAAAATAAACGGGGAACAGGGCACTGGAATTCCTTATAAATAACTTGTGAAAATATGAACCTAATTTAATCAATAGAAATTCTGTACAGAGAATAAAGATCAGGTTAGCAGGCAGGTTAAAGGATTTCATAGGAGAAGTTCCTGCTAGATTGTTTTCTATTATGTGGAATTTCCACCCCCCCGCCCCTGCCAGGGACAGAGCTGTATGAAGACATTGATTAAATTATTGCAGTCCTGGGATATGAATAGCTGGCACTATGTCACTCTCCACTGGGATACTGTGGAGCCTTCTAGACAACTACAAATGGTTTTGTATTTCCTCATTAGCTTTACTATAAAAGAGTTCAGTGATAGTGAGGTACCAAATGGGTTATCAAAATAAGGTGGCTGCTTGCCTACAAGAGTGAATATCTGCACCTGAAGTGAACTATGTGGTGGCACCAGCATCTCAAAGTGCAATTCCCTATTCACCCAGAAAATTCCTGACCTGTTCAAATTCAGCTCCAGGAAGACAATAACTTCTAGGTTTGGGAAGGAACAGTGAGCCAAATTGCCACTTGCATGTTCCTAGAATTTGCTCTGATGGCATTCCATACTGATGCTAGAGATGTGGATGCACCAGCAGAGCACGAGTGAGGCAGTTTTACTGAAACAAAGCCAAAAGGGAAGATCCAAGGTGGCTCAGCACCACAAGCATCAGAGCAGGCTCTGCACCTCTGCCTGACCTGCACACATGTCCAAGGGATGTCCAGGCTGAAAGTTCAGGTTGTTACAGGTCCACAGCTCTCAATACCAGAAATCATTACTTAAAGCTACCTTGGCCTCACATCCTTCTACAGTATAAACACACCTTATCAGTCTCTTATCTCTTTTAAAACCCTTAAATATTTTCCTGCAGTTCATAATCTTCCACTCAGTAAACTGAGACAGAGAACTGGCAGTTGCAGAACTACTCTCTAGAGGTCTATTCAGGGATAGAAGTGCATTTTCTGACTGAGGGTCCTTCATTTGTTTGTCTGTCTGTCCAGACAGACTGTATACAAACTTAAAGACTCTAATACATTGCCCCATCTTTCAGATAAGAAAACCCTACATCTTCATGGTTAACTGTGCTGATTTTTTTTTGAGAGGGGTATGAGAAGACAACAGTGAAATTTATGTCCTCCACCTCCTGACTTCAGTATATTACTTACTTCAGGATGCTTTGTAGGTGAGAAGTGCCAATTTTCCCATGGAATTGCTAACAATTAAAAATTGGTATTTGATTGCATTTTTAATCGACAAAGTTTCATAATTACAGTTTTATACAATTTATGTTTGTGTTCATTTTCCATGGTGTTCAGTTTTCATTATGAAAGTTTACTTTAGTTAATCTGAGTTTCCCAGTGTTTTTGCCATCTTAAAGGAAGAAGAAAAAAAGTAGATCCTGTCTCCTTTTTCCCTTGGGAATCCTTTGTCTGAGCTAGCTTATACTATGCTTGCATTTTAAATATATTTTTTTCTCTTGAGAGAGGCTCTGCATTCCTGTTACCTTTTTCTAGCAGGTTTTTCTCTGGAATCCTACCTAATTATTTTCTCTCTTTAAATGTTGCAATTAATTCTCCTCAGATTTAGCTTATGTTTTTACACAGTAGTCCTTGACATTGGAATTATTGTTACTGTATGTATGATTTGCTATAGATAGGAGAAGAGTAGGACTAGCAGAAAAAAATAGATTCTAATAGATTAGAATAAATTTTCTAATACATGAAGCTTTCAGAAACAAGCCTTTGCTCAAGACAGAACAGATGCAGGAAACCTCAAGCTAAATGAAAGCTAAGAGCGATTTCAACTTACGCTACACTGTTATATAGCTCGAGAAAAGAGTAGCTGGTCTCCTCTTGCAGGTCTGGAATGCACACACATATCCCTTCAGGATTTGGTTTTGGTTTTGCTTGCTTTGTCTATAGACTGCTAAATATATGCTGGGGGGACACCAGCAGGACTTTGCCCCACCTGACATCTTGAGGGCAACAGCAGAGCCTGTCTTCAGCAGCCTATGAAGACAGATGTCTGCATTTGTCACATTCCAGTTCCTTTTGCCTATACTACTGCTAAACTTGGGAACAACCTGCTTAGATACAGTAATAAACCATGCCCAAATATACCTGAAAAGAGACACAGGTTAAACAGATGGGAAGCATTATTTTACTCCAGTGGGCAATTTGCCTTAGAAGTGCAGTTGTTGGATAAAAAAAACCCCTGAACTTGCTTAGTAAGACATTAACTTGAAATTTGAAACAATTTCCCCTGACTTTGCTGAATGTTGACGCTTGTGTTTCCTCATCCTCTGCAATTCCCCAGGGGATCCACAGGATTTTGCCCAAGGGAGTTTTAATCCTATCCACAAACTGTAGTCAAGAGCCAAACAATTACTAAATAATCTTCATATTGGAACATTTTTACAGTGTAGGTCAGCTTTTTCTGCTATTATTGTATTTATCATAAACTAAAAATCATCCATTTACTGTTTACTTTTGAATCGTAAACATCATCATACAAACCAATAATAATTTTTTTGTGCAATTCATTTTCACCATAGTTTTAAAAAGCAAAACATAAACAAGGTTTTACATATTTCCTTTCATTTTCTTTCAAAATAAATAAATACATCTAGTGAGGAATGAAAACATTTAGTCTACTTTGAATATATTTTTAAGCCTTACATCAAAAAGGCTTATATATTAGAATAAGGTAACTAATGAAAAGCCAGAAATCAAGGATGGTAATGAAGTGAGGAAAGTAGAATAAATACACAAACACAAAAAGAAACCAGTGATTAATTGTTTTTTCTGCGCTTAAACTGTTGAAGAATTCCTTGTCAATTACAAAAAAAAAATCAGTATAATAAAATGGATGGCAACTGGATAACACTACATTTGTGCTTCTGTATGAGGAATAATTACATGATTCAATCTTCTGGACCCCACTCCCACACAGAACAGAAGTTTTATGTAAGAGCACTACATTCCTGGTAATACTAATTAGAGATGTACTGTCTCAATGAATTTATATTCTTGACTTGAATAGCAGCAGCACTAATTGCAACAATTGCAAAACTGTATCTATTACACTACTCCACACCTACAGAAGTCTTTCTGTGTTCAACCTGCAGTCCTTTCTGTTGGTTTTGCTGGTTTCTCAGCCGAAGCACTGGGATGAACAAACTGCACTTGATGCATTGCAAGTCAGATGTTCACGTTCTTCTTAGTTCTTTCCTTTGCTTCAAACTTTATGATCCTAAAACTTAACTTTTAGAACATACCTGTATAACTACCTTGATCCAAATGAAGGTCTACTCACTCAAACAAAGGTGTCTCAAACAGAAATGTTTAAAATTTGTTTTACACTGATAACTAAAAGAGTTTAAAAATTGGCGCTGAAGGACTTCCACATGATCGTAAAAATGGCAAAATTACCTACAAAACTTATGCTCAGCTTTCTATTACTAAAAAGAAACTATGGAAAAAAACCTTGTAAGTTATGAATAGGCACAAGCTTGTTAACTCACATTTCATCTTTCATTGGTTTTCAACCTTTTTACCCTGTATTTTCTTTACAAAGCTCAGTTTGTACTTAGCAACTACTGTAATAGTTTTTTCATCTACTTGTACAAAGTCATCATTAAAGGTCCAGATGCTTTATGAGAAGGCTGCATATGAAACATTTATATTACAGAGCTTGAATTTCATTGAAATCTTGCAAGACAGAATATGAAAACAATTTTTTAAAAAGCAGACTTTTTAGGGGTTAAGAATTATTCTCTGTTCTATCTTTCTGATTCAATCCATGAAAGTTTTCAAATGAAGACTTTCCAAAGTCCCTTGTGTGCTCTATTCTTACCACCAGGCAGAAGATGTACTTCTATAACACTCTTCTGAAGAGTCACCCATGTAAAACTCACTTTCATCAACTGGAGAAT
The DNA here is from genome assembly GCA_013399225.1 of Rhipidura dahli. NCBI lineage: Eukaryota > Metazoa > Chordata > Aves > Passeriformes > Rhipiduridae > Rhipidura > Rhipidura dahli. The sequence goes on along the minus strand of VXAC01007212.1, from coordinate 1,890,329 downwards.
GTGTGAATTTTAAAAACAGCTACGTTAATAGAAATCATAGAATGGCTGGGGTTGGAAGGGGCCTTGAAGATCATCTAGTTTCAATACCCCTGCCAAGAGCAGGGACCCCTTTCACTAGACCAGGTTTCACAGAGCCCCATCTAACCTGCCCTTGAACACTTCCAGGGATGGGGTATCTACAACTTTTCCGGGCAGCACCCAGAACCTCACCAGTTCCAGTGCCTCACCACCCTAACAGTAAAGAATATCTGTTTAAGAAGCAATTTGTTATTTATGAGTCATTCCTTTCACATGCCCTGCATTAAAATATGCACAACTGAATCCTTCCACGTATGAAGTAAGCCTAAAAGAGTTCGATCTACTTTTACCCTCTTTGTATCACAAGGATATCACAGCTATGTAATCTGCAAGTCACTTGGTTTACCAATGTCATCCCATTTTGGTATAGCTCATGTCATTAAAAAAAAAAAAAAAAAAAAGAAAGAGAGAAAACTAGTCTATGTAAATTTGTTATGTAAAACTATTCCATAAGAAGTTCTTTTTTCCAAAGGTTGTATTTTAAATTATAAAGTTAGACTTCCTCACAAAACGGAAGTTTTAATCTTCTGAGAATCTTCACCAAAGATCAGCTAAAACCTCATAAACCCTCCAACATCAAAAACATAAAATTAACTTAAAATAAACTTGCTTATAAGTTCCAATGGATATTCACAGAACTGATTTTGCTGTACCCCAGTAACTTTCATAATTAAAAGGTTTTGCTTACACTTGCAATAAACCAAAACAGTCCCTCTGTTTTTACATTTGAGGCATGCCATATAACACAAGGTGTTTAACCAAGAAGAAATGACTATTAGCCACAAGAAGAAGAATCAAACAAACAAAAATCACCACAGAGAAAGATGATGCACTCTCAGGTGATGTGCATCCCTACAAATCTGTGATTCAGGATTTGAGGTACTATTGTTTACACTTACCTGCTTAGACTGCAAAGGCAGAAATCCTGGAGTTAAAATAAACTGTGCAATTGGAATTATGCAGCCTGGGGAATCTATCGTTTTTCTGACCCAAATTAGTGTCTGCACTCTGACATTCAGTGTCTAAATCCACTTCATTTTTCTGCTCATTATTTACAACCTGGCTAGACCAGTGGAACAGATGAAAAAAAGTCAAGTAATAACAACATCATAATTAGTGGTTATGTGCTTGCATTATAAAAGCAGAAACTGGGATAAGGTTTACACACTGGAGGGGAGTAATGCCATCCAGGTGGACTTTGAAAGGCCTATGAGGTGGGTCCATGCAAACCTCATCAAGTTCAACCAGACCAAGTGCAAGGTCCCAAACCTAGGTGAGGGCAGTTCCAAGCACAAATACAGGCTGGGTGGAGAATGGATTGAGAGTAGCCCTGGGGAAAAAGACTTGGGGTTTTCATGGACAAGAAGCATGATGTGACCCAGCAATGTGTGCCTGCAGCCCAGAAAGCCAACTGTGTCCTGGGCTGCATCCAAAGCAGCGTGGCCAGCAGGGCAAGGGAGGGGATTCTGCCCCTCTGCTCTGCTGAGACCCTACCTGGAGTGCCACATCCTGCTCTGAAGTCCTAAGCATGGACATGGACCTACTGGAGTGAGTCCAGAGAAGGGACACAAAGATGATTAGAGAGCTGGAGTCCCTCTACTATGAAGGCAGAGAAAGTTGGTATTGTTGGTTGGAGGAGATCATGCAGCAGCCTCCCGGTAACTAAAGGGGTCCTACAAGAAAGATGACTTTTTACAAGCACAGGGAGTGATAGGACAAGGGGAATTGAAACTGACAGAGCGTGGGTTTAGATTAGATATTAGGGAGAAATTCCTTACAGTGTGAGTGGTGAAGCACTGGAACCGGTCGCTCAGAGAGTTGAAGGATGGTTCATACCCAGAAATATTCAAGGTCATGTTGGGTGGGGCTTCGAGCAACTTAGTCTAGTGGAAGGTGTCTTTAACAATGGTTGGGGAGTGGGGGTTGGGGGTTTGAAACCACATGGCCTGTAAGGTCATTTCCAGCCCAAACTGTTGTATGATTCTGTGGCTACATCACAAACAGGACAATCGTACAGCTTTCTTTTAAGTACAAGGACTAGAAAATTAAAAAAAACGACAAATATCCCAATTTACAGTAAGGAAGTGAAGAACTGAAATTCCTAAAAATTAATATAGACCTAGTGGAGAATTTTAACAAGAGACTAGATCTCAGCTGGCATTAATTGTTGCATTTCAAAGTCACTAGACACACTGAAACATTTGTTCTTAAATAATTTGCTCACTATCACACACAGGAAGCATGTGTGGAAAAAACAGGAACTGAACTGAGATTTGTAACTGAATATATTTAAACACATAAGCAGTGCTAATTTATGCAAGTCAATAAAACAGTTGTACTTCCTAACAGCTTTATTTTTGTCTATCATATCAATTTGGAATTGGTAAATTTAAGTCTAAATCACTGAAAAATAGGCTAAATAACTTAAAGTAAGGCTATAGATTATAAAAATTATCACTGATATCTAATTAAGCAAGCCACTAAATTTTAATTAAAATTCCCTGTCTCTCATGTACAGCTAGCTTTAGTTAACACACCATTAATTAAAACACGACGTAGTTCAAAGAAAGTAGATACTTCTGATGAAACCTTGTCACTTACAGGTTTTTAACTACTTATACACAATAATAACACCATTCCAAAATGTGGGGCTCTTCTTAGATTACTTGAGTTTTATACTCAAGTAATTTGCTTGTTTTATACTCAAGTGGCTTGCTTCAGGGTTTTCAGCCACCCATGCTGGGGACCTGGTTAGAAAACGTCATGACTCCTACCCAGTTCCAGCAGCATCATCGCTTTTTCTCAGAGCTGGACCACGACAAGCCAAGCTCTATCCAAAACGGTGCTGGGAGGAGGTGCCCAGGGCTGAGCCCACACCCCCAGGGACCAGGAACACTCCTAACCTATCCACTTGTTTGTCCCAGTAAAAGCACCCCAAAAAAAAGGAAAATGAAGATTCTGAACAATCAGCCAAAACAAAATACAGATCACCTTGTCTTGAATCTCAACTCCTTTGTTGTCCTTCCTCACGAGGGAAGAAAAGGTATGTACCCAACGAAGAGTAAAGAGAAATTATGAAAAAGCTGATGCTGCTTGGAATACAGAACTGCAAAATGCCAAATACTCTGTTTCCAGGAGCAAAGGAGTACTCAGCACATTTAGCCTTTTTCAGATTACGCCCTTCTCAGATACACAAAACAAAAGATTATTCAAGAGATTATTATAGATGTCTAAGGTTTGCTAGCAGTTTCCAGTCCTCAAGGTTCCCAGGCACAAACTGCATCACTAGATTTAGCTTACATTTCTTAAATTGGCACAACTAAAATAAGCAAGTTATTTCTTTTGGCATCTTAGAGGAATTAAAAACATAGATTTAGTATACCTAAAAAATTCACTGTAAAATATACTGTTGTAAACAGTACACTGAACATATGTACACCATATGCTTGTGTTTCCTATTTTCATTTTTATTCAAGATAAGTTTACCTAACATAACTGTTATCCTGTCCCTGTTCGTATTTTAGTAAACTACCTATGATACAGGTGAAATTAGGAACATACATATTTCTATATAGATACATCAGAATTTTCTGATGAAAATAAGTAACATTTCAAGTTCTTTTGCATACTTCATCCCTATTTTAATTATTCACAAAGTTCATCTAGCCTTTTTAATAACAACTATCACTAAAGCAGCAGATCTCCCACAATAGTGTTGCTTAATCAATTATTAAGTCCAAGTTAGCACAGATAATAGATGAGATAAATACTTCCACTGATTATTTGTGAACCAAAAAGATTACTCTATGGTATTTCTATTTTGGTATCTATGCAGTATTCCTTTGCTTTACGGCCTTAAAATCTATACATATGAAATAAAATGTTCCAGTAAACAGTATTAATAAAAACTGTATATTCTTTTTCTGCCAAAAAAATCAAGGGTAGAAAGATCTTCTTTGCAGTCATAATTTCAGATAATACTGTATTTATTAATGTTTAAAATTTTGGTTGTACTAAGTATTTCTGAATAGTCACAGCAGTGACCATACCAGCATTTTCAAAATACTCCAAAAGCCCCAAAATACTTTACTGAAAATAGCAGACTTGCTTGCTTGGCAGAGTTGGCAGGGTTATGCATACTTTTTGGATCTATCAAATGTTGCAAAAACACATGTCTTCTCTTTTATGGGACATCACGATTGCTCCATTTGTGGTAAATTTGCCCTGAGACACAGAATTTTCCAAAGAAAATTGCATTACAATGGCCCACATCATTCCATCTGCCTTAAAAACTCTCAAGTGATTTCTATGGAGAATAGTCTTAAAAAATAAATGGAACAACATGTCCCAAAGTGCTTTTTTTACCTAGCTTAAATACTTTTCATGAAAAAATGTTCTGAAAAATTTAGACAGCTGTAGCATTACCACTAAGTTATGCCTTTAATATTCATCTATTCCCAAATGGGTGAGAAGGGTTCAGGGACTGACAGCAATATGTGGGGAAGAGCTCCACAGCTGCAGAGCAGGTAATGATGCAGGTAATGATCCCCACAATGCAGGGGTTGCACGGGGAGTCCCAGCTTTCCCAGGAGACGAGTCCTGCTGCCTCCCTTCCCTTCCACTCACACCTCCACCAGTAACATCCTGTGCTGCCATGGCAGCAGCACAACAGCCAACAGCATCATCCATGTCAGAAAAAGTTAGCAGGCATGGAGCCACAGTCCTAGAGAAGCCAGAAGACCATGAGCAAAAAGTTTGGGATCAGACAGTCCAGTACTACCCTCACATTTGACCAGTGCCATCGTAGTCCTTACAGGAGATACACTGCAAACAGTACAGATGACACAGCCACACAAAGGCCCATGGACTGGAGGAAGGAGTGGACCTTTCTTTCAGTCTGTGTCAACACTGTGAACAAATTTTATTACACCAAATACCTTAGATGAACTTCACCTGCTCTACGGAACATTGAGAAAGGAAAAAATACTGTCATGTCTTGTTACTGTCTACTCTCTTTTAAGACTATTTCTCTGACACAAAGTGCAACTATAAATTTTAATGCTGCAAAAACACCAAGACCTTCCTTACTTAGTTACTTTTGAAAATGAGATCTCTGTAAAACACCAAAGTATGCATAAAGTTCAGATTTCTGATTATATAAAAAGATACTTTATATAAAGAAGCATACTATCCTTATTTACACTGCACAAGAGATGTTACTTTATAACTGATACACAGAGGAACATGCCCAGAAATTCCCTGGTGAAGTCATCTGAAACCCCTTTCCAAAGAACAATAACCTTCTGCATCAGTAGAGCTCCATATTATCTCACATCCAACATACAAATAGAACAAAAGTTCCTGTGAACTTCATTAAACAGCTGTTATCTAATAATTCAAATCTTTTCATAGGACAACCAATGCTCTTAGGTTATTAGTATTTGTTAGTCAAATTTTATAGATATAAATAGAAATTCTAAAATACCCAAGATGTGTATTGAATCTAACTCCCACCCTCTGCACAGCACAATTAGGATGGCACTGGCTTTTGCAATACCATTTCACATGGGTGATCTGGCTTTGGGACTGGTCTGGTACGGGTTTGTCTGAATATGAATGATGTAAGGCAGCATTTCTTTTTCATATTTACAATGGTTTTAGTCATGCAGATGATATGCCTGTCAAAATAGGTCCAAACTGGAATACTAGCAATAAAAAAAAATTACATGCAAAACATCCTAAAAAATTTCTAACAACTTGATATGGAATCACAGCAATTGCCACATCAACGAGAAGACACATTTTTCTTTCCCTTGCCAAAGAATCTTTTACGCCCTTGACAACTTCCAGACATGAGAGCCTCCAATTTATCCTTGATCCCAGTGTGTTTCTTCCTTCTGAGCACCACTTCACATCTCTCTAACTGGATGTTGCTCACTAACCACAAGAGTTTGTTTGTTCCTCTTGGGCTCTGAGGTTCACTAGGGGCTTAGTTAATGCCCTCAAAGACTCCTTGCTCTACCCATTCCAACGCCACAGCACATTGCCTTGCACACAGACTGTGAGCTGCCCTGGCTCCTCTCACCCTTCGGAAGGAATGTGACCTTCTTGAATCTTCCACCTCCCATTCTCACATTCTTGTGATTCAAGAGGACCCATCAAGCACCAGAGGACCCATCAGCAGATGTAGTTTTCCTTCTCTGCCTGAGCAAGATGTGAGCACTCAGGTTTCCACTCAGGTCAACAGGTTTCTAAAAAACCTAATGTCATTTCCAGAATATCTCTCAAACACATAATCATTTACCACTGTGTTTTAACCTATCAAAAAAATGGTTTTAAAAATCTCTCTCACACATACACACACAAAAAGAGGGAAAAAAATATGACAGATTTTATTTGCTTATGTCTGGTTATTCCTACCAATTTTTCCTTCTGCTTTGCTCTGGCAGTCAATCTGTTATCTTCTCTTACAACCATCCTTAGCAGTAGCACTTTGGGTGTCTAAAGAAGTAATCCTAATAGTATAATTTACACAAATAATACAGTCCATTCCTTCATTTGAAAAGCAAAGACTTACCCAACTCCAAGCATCTTTGCCTAGGAGCTGCTCACTTTTACACAATGCTAAATTTTAGCCACAGCACTTAGCAAATAGGAAAGCAGAATGACTTTTCACATACCACTAACTGTTGTAATAATCCCAAGCAGGAAAGTAAATATTTTGATATGGAAATACAGCCAATCCACACTGAAAGAAAATGCAAATCAAGTGTGACTGTGCATAACACAATCTGGGCAGTGACTGCCCACTGGTAAAAGGACACCCGCAAACTCACTATCCCCTGTATCAGGTCTGTACTAACCAAAGCAGACGCCTGCAGAAACTGAAAAGAAAAAAGACACAATTAAGTCAAACACATGAAAGCATCTTCAAGTTTTACTGGAATTCCATTTCAGAAGAGTGGGTGGGGAAAAAGCTCTCACTGACTCTGCAAGGCAATAATTATTTAGGGGAAAAAAAATATTGCAATGCTTTCTCTTTTTCCCTTTTATTTCCTGGACATGCCAATTTCCCCCAATCTTGGGATACACACTCATGCCCCAAAAGCCAAACAAACCAACCCCATCAAAAACAAACAATGATAAAAACAAAACAAAACAAACAAACAAAAAAACAACAAAAACCAAACAAAAACCCCACATAAAATAGCTGACTTGAGAAGTAGAAATGCAGTTTCCCTCTGCTGTAGCTGCCTCCACCATAGTCACCACTATCAGTGCCTTATCACCAATTGACGTGAGCCCAAGCAGGTCTCACCTTCACAGTTCCTCATCCCTGGAATGCATTATCAACATCCAGTGGAAAAGAAAAGCAGGAATAGCTCAAGGACATGGAAATGAAGGAAGCAGCAGCAGAGATGTGAAAACCAGGGCTGCAGAGGCAGTCAGAGGATGTAAGATGAAGTATAAGACAGACATCGTTACATCTTCCCGCAGCTGCTCTTTTGGAGGTCTGTTTGCAGAAATGTAACAGGTGCTTCTTACAAAATATAAAAAAGAGTGGACAATAAGGGAAATAACTCTGAGCTGAGCTCACCTGATGCACATTTCATTGATTCTATGGTGTACGAAAAGGCTTACCCATAGAGACCAACATTTTTACAAACCTACTTCTATGTATGACTGAATATGTATTTTCACGTACTATGAGAAATATATAATTGTTACTAAAGAATTCTCTTGATTATATTGGTACATTTCCATATTTCTAAGATTCTTACCACCATAGCATCTCTACAACAGAAAAAAACCTATCATGTAATGCACAGCTAATTAGCAATGTAGAGCAGTGTACAGAAACAACAGTGATCAAGGACAGAGGGCTGTATCTGGAAACTCATGACTGAAAGTTTAATTCTCTAAGAATTTATGAATGTATTTACATATTTCTAGAAAACAAAACTGTAAACAGTTTCAATACAGCAAGGCCAAGACAAATAGAAAAACAAAAAAGTTCAAGCTCCAGAGGCAGGAATTCATCATGGTCTAATCTAACTCCCTCAAAGTATGAGCAGGTTAGAAGCTATCTGCATTTGCTCTCCATGCATCTGCTGTGAGGGTAATGACAGAAACACAGCTCAGGGAAAATGTAGAGAAAATAAACTCACAATGTCAGAGCTCACACATCAATAGTAAAAATTATGATGCATTGATTTTAAACTATACATCACTTTTTCATCAAAAATTCACTTCAAAAAACATTGCTCATATCTCAATATATTTAGAATAAGTAACTTTAAAAGGAGTAGTAACAGGAATCTGACAGCATCGGCCTTCCTCATTCGCCATTGCCTTGCTTTATCATACCCACCTTCTTAATCCATGGACTAATACAGTCATTTGATAGCATTCAGTACTCATTCATTTTACTAGCCCAGAACATTTCAATAGCTTTTACTAAAGACAAATCTTCCTCATAAAAATTGCTTGGATTTCTTTGTAATGTTAATTCTCCTACTGTACATCTCACAGGGGGCACTAGTCTATCTCATTAGTTCAGACTATGAAATACCAGACAATATTTCTCTTAGATTCATTTAACATGTCACAGGACTGTAACTTCTACTAAAAGGATTTTAAAAATGATGTAATTTCAAGCTATATAGTTTATTATTGATAAATATTATTATTTACAAGCATTATAAATAATGATGAGCAGTTTATACAGAATAATTTATGGGAAATATACTGTTTTCAGTTAAGTATGATCACCAAATTCACAGAAGTACAATCCTTGGAAACAGCCTCCCAGTGTTAACAGTCACATTTACAAAGTAAGATGTAATATTGTTTATACCTTTTTCAATATTTAAACTTTAAAAACATGAGACCTTAAAAAATGTGACAGTAACTGCTTTGCTTAAATATCTTCACAGATGAGCACAGAAGACAGACAAGACACAGTTATCAGATTTTATTCTAAACTAAAATTATCTGAGTATTTAGTCCTTTCTTCTTGCAACATTATTGTTCTAATGGCTTAGTCTTGTATTATAAATCTTAAATTATGTTTTAGATTGCGTAGAGATATTCTGTGGCTTCTGGTAAGGGTGTGCAAAATTGAGGCTCAGTGAACCCCAAACTGCATGAGGCATCTAATGGCACATTTCCTGAGGCTGTAAATGACTAGGCACAATGGTGCATGTGATTGACTCCAGCTCCATGTTCCCACTGCTATATGAAAAGAGGATGACCATGCTGATATTGATTTAAAAAAAAAAACAGAAATATTGCATTATAATACCAAATATTTAGTAGTAACTCATACACACACAGCACACCCATTACAGAGTTTGCTTCTGTTTGACATGTGATCTAAATAAAAACATTTATCATGTACTGGACTTCATTCTGATCTAATGTGATCCCAGCTAGGGTTAGGAAATGTTTCCCTAACTACCACCTTGAAAGCGCAATTCCTGTAAATAACTAAACTATTAGATGAATTCTGACAGCTATAAATTTAATCATGTTCATAACTACAATGAATATTTGCTTGCATATTCAGCATGTAGTCAATAGAAATTTATACTAAAGGTATGCATACTTATATATACACACCCATATTCTAAATTAACAAAGTCCAAGTATCTATGCACTATGCAGCAGTGTATTTTGCATTAGATTAAGATTAGAAGATTGGCAAACACAGAAAAACAAAAAAAAGGTAAACATTCCAAAAATACTTTTAAAATATTTTTGTTTTTAATAATTTTTTAAATGAGTAAATTTGTGCAGGAGGTGTGACACATTAGATTGTTGAATAGGTTAACTTTTAAATAATTTTAAGTTCGCTATGTATTATTCACAAAGAAAAACAAACCCTTTCCCAATGGATTAACAAGTCATTATTCTAGTTGCTATTCTAGTTGTTGCAGTGAAATACTTAACACAGACTCCATAATGTTTTTACGGATAGGTACAAGAAAAGATTTAGAGCTGAAACAGAATTTAGGTACAATATAGGCATTAAATCTTCTAACAGTCCAACTGTCCCTTCTCTTGCTTGCTAATGCTATCCTCCACTTCCCACTGGAATAGATAGATATACCTCAGCATTGATAAATAAATCCACATGATAAAGTAATCCACATAAAAAAATAATCCCAGCAATACACTTAAAGTGAGGACCAGTGAGCTCATCACTGATGAGTTACCACTCAGAAATAAAATAAAAATTTGTAATTATAATCAGAAAAGATCAGATGAGTGCTCAACAGCATTCAAAAAAAAGTATTCAGAAGAAAATTTATAATAAAAAAATTTATCTCAATGTATAGATCCCTGGTATACTTGCACTCTGAATAACATGCAGAGCTTTTTTGGATTTGCAAATTGATTACAGTAGAACTGGAAAAAGAGGACAAAAAAGAACATAAAACGTAAGAGTACACTAGAATTCTTCCAGCTTCAAAATGAAACAGGCCTATCTCAGATATCTGTAAAATAATAAATGTGTACAGAGTGTTGGAACATGAGGAACACTCTGGAAATGCTCAGCCTATTCTTATATTCTTTCCTTGATAATCACTGTAAGGAGACATCATACTAGCCCAGACAGATTTTCATCCAGTAAAGCTATCCTTATGCTTTTAAGAAGGATGAAGAACGATCCCATTCACCCGCCCCGCTAATAGTGCCTTGATAAGGATATAAATAGGCCACAGTGAAGCTTCAGGATAATATGCAGATTATGACTCCCCCCAGAAAAAAAACAAAAACAAAGCAAAACAAAAAATCCAGGCAAATTGGTTAATAGTAATTATTTTTTCTCTGGAAAAATAAGAAGTAAATGCTACAATGTTTACCACACTATGTAGTGTGGGCGTTCGCTTGCCACATATCTAACACATCCTTCCCACAAACACAGAGAAGGGGCATACAAACAAAAAATTTTACTGGCAATATTCAGTTTTCAAAAATATCTAGATAATAACCAATGGAAACACCCCCTTCAGTTGTAACTACGCTTGCTGTCATTTACAGAATCCAGCTCCAACTATATTGAGGAATGTAATCTGCATTATCAACTCTTCAAAAGAATCCATCTACAATATACAAGATTCTTCTCCATGATAAACCTAATGATATTATGTAAAGTCTTCATCATGCTGTTTACAGCCATTTTAAAGTATCTCATAGTATTATAAGGTTTTTAAAGTATTAAGTCAGAAAGGTTATGCTGTCATGAACTTCCTTTCCTTCTCTCCCCTTCTTCAGTTCTATTAGGATATCTTAAAACAGAAATATTCAGTGGAGTATGTGCTAAATCTGAATAATCAATGACAACATTGTTAAAGACAAGGTAATACTAAGTATTATCTTCTCTTCAACACCCACAGTTTGAAAATCATTATCACAGCTGTTCTGACTTCAGGTGCTTGATTTTTTAACAGTTTAATATCTCCCAAATATTGTGCTTTGTGCAAGGAACTTTCCTTTAAACGGACACACCATTTCTTGCGTATCCCTAAAATATTTAAATAGCTGTAGAAGACACTGCTTTGAAGTGTTTGAGACATTTGGAGAAAGTACACATACAGGTTCAGTGCGCCTATGTACACTGTCTACATGTCCCTCAAACATAGAATTGGATGACAATCAATTTTGATGTTAGCATGCAATAATGATCTACACATGTGATTCATATTTATTTGTTATTATGAAGCATAGTTATTAACATAAGTGTTTCTGTGAAAACACAAGGCTCAGCAACAAGCTCTCATATCGGGATACGTGCATCAAGTTCCCTGGAGAGAAACAGTATTTTATTCCTTCATGGGTTAATAATTTGCTCTCAGCTTAAAAGAGATGGCACCTGCTCTGCCCAATACATATTTGCATTTCCAAAGAATGAGAGCAGTAAACAAGACGAGGGGAGGAGTAATTAAACTTTTCCTGAATAAATTAAAGAACTCTACATGGGGAAGGGATGAAGCATTTGAATCTGAATGAAAACTGCAGAACATGACAAGAAATATGTATAAGAATTGGAAAACCTTTCCTGCTTGTGATGCTCTCCAGTGAAAACCAGCCAAGAATGTAAATAATGCAAAACAAACTGGAGCTTGACCGACCAGCAAATCCAAGGAGTAGTAATTTGTCAGGATACATAGATTTTGATCTGATTTTAGTACAAATAAACAAAGCAAGAATGTCTCAGTTCTACAATTGCTGTCATTAAAAGTACATGTTCCACAGTAGCTTATTTTGGATTTTGAAAATAATGCTTTTATTTAATTTTACTTTAAGATGGTAGATGAATTATGGATGAATTACAGAAGCTTTCAAGGTTTCTAGATGATGAAAGCATTATTCCACCCCCATAGGAGTTGTTAATCCTTTTAGTTAGGGTCCCGGACTAATCATGCAGAACTCACTGTCTCAATACATCATCATACTAGGATACTGAAAGGGTCATCTCTTCCTTTAGCTGGACAGTATTTTGAGTCATTTTGAGTAAGATCCAAAATGAACAAGCTTCATGGAGTGACCAGAGTTACCAGGCATATGCCCTGAACTTAGCAAAGGTCAGAGGGAGTATGGCCTTAAACCCTGATGGAGTGCTCTTAAAAGTATAAGATCTTTTATACAGCCCATAAATACTTGTTAGTTTCCTTTACAGCTACCTGCTTGTAGCTACAGCTACCACACTCAAATATGTCTGAATACGTTCCTGTTAGCTGGAAAAGTATATTTGTAAGATTCTACAAATTCTTCTGTCATTTACAGATGACCCACCCTGACCTCATCAGCTCATCAGAACTAAATAAGAACACACAAAAATTCTTAAAAGGGACTTGAACAACTGCTTGTTCACTGAATAGTCAACTAGATAAAAGTACTGGATCTTCATCAAGGCTCTTTTTCTCAACAGAGATACGTAAAAATTACCACCCTTGTGTACTGTGCAATACAGGCTAGAAAAATATATTGAATCCTCATATAAGCTGGTTTTATAGTTTCTGGGTGAATATTTATAGGAAAGAGTCTGTGACAGAACATAAAGCTTTTCTATGAGTAACTATTTTGAATTTACAAAAAACATTTCATAACTGAACATGATATTTTACAATGTGAAGAAAACAAAATATCTACTGGAATTTCAAATTTAAAGAGGAAGTAAAAGACTATTCTTATCAAAGTACTATACTACTTTTAACACCATCTCATTCTAAAATCTGGGAGTTTCCCCAGGATTACTCCAGCCATTCTACTTTTATGAAATAAGTTGTGACAACAGCACTAATCCTAACGAAGGGCAATGCAAATTTTTCTGTCTCTGTTATATAAGACATCAAATTGTTTAGAAGGTTTAAATTCTTTGACATAGAAGTTGTCAGGCTGTTTAAACACAAAAATCTTCATGGGTGCTTTTACAGTAAAAACAGGCAAAATGACCCACTGTACTTCCTGAGCAGAAGTAGCTGCAGTACTACACAACTTTAAATTTACAACAGGTTATAAACCTTAACACAGAAGTAGTATTTTTTCAATGTGTATGACACGTAGAACATAGTAAACCTAAATGCCTTACTAAGGCTTCGTAGTTTCAAAGTAAATCCAGAATTATTAGAAAAGCCTGTAATTTTATTTTTCATTAAAAAAGCACTGCTGGAATATTTTCTATCAATAACGAATTAAGACAGACTTTTTGATACAAACCTACTATAGTCATGTTTTTGGGACACGAGGAAAAAAGAAGTGCTCCAGATTACTTGTTTATTTAGATACGTTTAAAAATAGGTCCTTTGATATTTAACTTCTGGTACATGGCCCATTCTAATGAACCACTGTTTTAAGGCTATTTTACTTTGTGTTTATACTCAATAATGCATGGAAAAGATTTGATACATTCTTAGGAGCTCAGTTCTTCCTTACTTTCCTAGCTGAGGAAATATCCAAGGGTATAATTTATGTCACACAAAGACAGATGTCTTAAAATTAGATTTTAAACTGTGAACAAGTCACACCAGCCAGGCCCCCTTTATAATGAATTGAGAGACCTGGATACATCCAGAATGTGCTTCAACTGACCTATAAAGGATGCTCATCTTAAAATTAAAATTTTCCCCAGCAGGTGCTTTTGACTTTCCATTAGTAATAATAGGAGAGACAGAAGGTAACCAGATGGTATTTACATATTGAATAAAAGACAGAATAGAGCCATAAATGTATATTTTTAAATTTTTTAAAACTTTATTTCTAAATGATGACCAAATTATCAAAATTGAAAGAAACAGACAAAGTAAAGATACTGAGGAAAATATTCTAGGGGTGTACGAAAGCAGTGTTCTGGTTACAGAAAGGAGATTAATTCAAGTTTTACATTTCTAAACCTAAAACCTATTAACAGAATTTACTACCTCAGTTTCTTTTAAATTTTATATTTTAGAAAAAGGTTTTCATTGAAGACTAATCTTGAAAAAGAAATAAAAGGTAAGCATTATATTTCCTTTTGCGTGCTTAATTCATTCCTGCTTGTAATCACATATTTTTCAGTTTTCATCTACTTCAGTATCAATTTTTTGGCTATAAATATTATCTCTTTTTTTTTTTCGCTATTCTGTTTTTTCCTTCTTCCCTTCTTAAAACCTACATCTGGCATATTATTGCTTCCCATTCACTTGATTAAGTCATAAATTCATGCAGGAAACAGGAGAAAATCCACAATTAAAGAGGCAAAAACAGCAACAGACCCTTGGTCTCAGGACATTTTCATATTCTTATGTCTAGGCCATAATCTCTGTAGTCTAGATTTACAAGAAAACACTACTTTTCCTTTCAGAAGACAAGAAAGGAAAACTTGCTGATTTCACACCATCTGAGATTCTCCCCTAGGCTGATACAGCTGCCTTACTATTTGCCATTCCTCTATTTCACTTAAATTTAGCTTACCAGCTTCCTAAGACCACAAACATACAAGTATGTGACTGCATGGAAAAGAAACATACACTTCAAGAGCATTCAAGACTCATTTCAGGTAATTTCCAAACTTGAAGCAGTGTATAAATCAGAAGCGCCCACCTGGGGACAAATTTAGACCAAAGAGAATAAATCTGACTTGTTGCTTTTACTTTACACAATATGCTTTAAAAGACAAAGGAGAAAAGAATGACATTTCTATTAACTGAGTGAGTTTTCCCTATTCCGTGACTAAAACACCACTACACTGGAATGCTTCATAATATCCACAAGGCAACCCAAAAGGCAAGCAAAGCACCACGTCACAGCAGAACGCTCACAGATTTGGATGCACCAACATAAACTTTTGTGAGAATTTTCATCACATCTCTATTGAGATTGTTACTACTGCAAGGACTAGAGACTGAGCTTCTTATTACAGCTACTGAGCTGTACATCTCATTGAGTGTCTAACGAAAAAAAAGTAACAATTTCGAACCAAGTAATCAGAATGTGGCTCAAAATCAAATAAAGATGATTAAATAATTCATGGCATTTGTATTAAGTAAATATTTCTACCAGCATAAAAAAAGTCATTCCTAAAATCCCTAACAGAGAACAAGGAAGTATTTGGAGGTCATTTTAGTTGTGATTTACTATGGTAAACAACAAACCTCTAAAAATATAACACTAAAGTCAAATTAGTAACACTGAACTGACAAACATGTCTACAACTTCGCTTGTCTTTTGTTTTATTTACTTTTTAAAAAATCATTTAGGGCAAAACAATAGTGTCAGAGTTGTATACTTACATTCCAAACTTGTATTAAGGGATAGCTCAAGAAATAATTAAACAGCCTGCAAATACTTACATTTGTTAAGCTTTTAAACTTGTGGCAAACTAACTATATCCCTTCAGGGCTAAACTGCTGCAAACATTATTCAGAGAAGTCTTTTATTTTCTTCAGAAACAATTAAAAAAGCAAATGTGTTCTACATTGCATAAAGCTGTTTTACAGGGTGTTTGGGGACAGCTACTCATCTCAATTCCAACTAAATAAATAAATATTTACTTCTCAACTTCCGAAATTAGCCTAAATACTTTACCTGCATCTGATCATTTCTATCCAAGTAAGAGCATTATTAGTGTACTGAAAACTAGGTCAGGATGACAAAATCAAGATACCAGTTTCAAAGCCCAAATGTTTAAATTTTTTTCACTCTTTTAGGCAAGGTATTAAAAATAACTACAAACATCAAACTCTTCTCAGTGAGACCCAGCATGTCTCTTCTTCAGCTTTCCAGTACTGTCAATTTGCTACTTTAGCTATAGAAGTAGTCCCCAAAGAGAAAATTATTAATAAAGTACTGTTATGAAAAACTAAAGTTATGGACAAGTAATTGCCTTAAGCCCTCTATTACTGTTACTAATTATTTTGTAAGTGCCACAGTAAACAATAAACTGACTGAAGAAACTCACAACTGTAGGCCAAGAGATCCTTTACCTGGAATTCTTGTCACGAAAAGATTGATTTTAACCTTTTATACCAGCTTCTAGTGATTAAACTGGCTGTGAAATGCTGTAATTCCTTCAGAATAACACTGGGAACCTATTCTGCACAAGTGTAAAAAAACCTGGGAATTACATCCAGAGCAAGCAAGGTGTAGTCCATATTCTTGGTATCTTTTCCACTTTAGACAGCAATGCAAAGCTCAGCTGGGAATTCCTGAAGCAGGTTGCAAACTTTACTTGATAGCAACAAGCTGCAGGGAGCTTTCAAGAGGCCAGCATCCTTTTCTTCCATAGCACTGCACTCTGTATCGATGTCTCCCAGATTTGACTGAGAGAACTTTATCGTAACTTCAAAATAAACAAGTGCCTTCTCCTTTCCACAGGTAAAAGTCTGGCTGAAATTCTCTTGATTTTCACGCAAAACTGCAAAACAAGACCAATTGTTTCTGTAACCCACTCCCTTCTAATCATCACCACTCCTCCATAATTCCAGATAGAGATGGAAATGTCTCCTCATCTACTTTTCACAAGGATCCAGAATTCTCACCAGGACACAGGATGAGAAGTTACTCTCGGAATATAGATATAATGTAAAGTGTTCCTTGCGACAAAGCTAACTTTCACCAAGGAAACATCAGAAATAATCAAAGCCTTAAAAAGACTTGTTAAAATTGTTGGCAGAAGGCTTGCTTACCTTACCAATGATGTAATAAAGGTCATAACATTTCAAAGAGAATGAAACATCGTATATTATCTTTACTCAAGGAGCATCGGGACGGTGCTCTTAGTCACACAGGCTAGATTTAGGTAGTCCCTGTGAGGAGCAGGGAGTTGGACTCAATGATCTTTATGAGTCACTTAAAACTTGAGATATTCCATGATACTATTCTATATGCTGTTAGGTTTTATTACATTAAATATAAAGCACGACTTCAAACTATTATCATTCATTCTAAATATATGCCATTCACAAGAACTCAGTGCTGCTGACACACACACACAAAACAAAAGAAGCCCAGTCCAGCTATCCAGCCAGCTGACTGAAGGTTTCCAGCACTGACCTATTACTACCTTTACTCCCAAATGCATTATTTACACTCGGCTTTATCAAAATGCTGCTCTAACAAGTTTCTTACAACTCTCTTATTGTTCTCTTCATTCCTGTTCCAGTGATCTCATTCCATAGGCAAGAGATACCTAGACCCATCCTATAGTGAATGACACCTGAATGACAGTTCCAGAGCAGAAACAGTGCAGAACCTGCTTGTAAAAAAAACCCTGATATCTAGTGCTCTTCAAAACAACCTTTATACTGCATGAACTCTTAAAATATATCTGTTCATGCATGCATTGCTACTGAATGCTGTTCAATGCTGTTCAAGACACCTATAGGTGTTTAGGAAAGATGATTTCATCTGGAATGTAACAATTCATATATACTTCTTCCTAAAAAAACGTAAGAAAGGTGGGTTTTTTTTACTGAGCCTGCCTAAGAACAACAAGTCCTTATGTTTGCAGGCCCCTAAATTACATTAACACAATTGCACCTAAATATTTCAAATTCACAGCTTAAAACACATCTCTCTACAAACATTTCAGACTGTTGAATAATTGTTCCAGGCCTTCCCAGACATGATAAACAACAAAGTCCTTCTACCTCGATAAATGAACAAGAGACAAGAGAAGCCCCTGGAGGAAAGTGCTGCTTTGTGATGCTCCATGTTTCTTCATGCTTGTTCTCTTTCTGTACCAGATAGACATTTCAGGCTCTGAGCAATACTAGATTACCACCTTGGGGAAAAACAAGGGACTTATTTCCTGTCATTTTATCCATAAAGCATAGCACAAGTCCAGTCATTTGGGAATAGGTTCTTGGTATGGATTTTTTTTTTCCGGATGCATAATGACTTTCTAAATATGTCCATCATACCAGTCAAGTGCAAAGAAGAACTATTACCTTGCTACATTAGGTCATTTAACCTAAATGGGAGTAGGAACTGTCGAGCAGCTTTTATAAAAACTTAAAAGACTACTTTTCCTGCTACAACTATTGGTTTTCCCCATCCTGTTGCATTGCCTTTTTTATTTTATGATAGGATTTTGTAAGTTTTCCATTTTTTTCTAAGCTTACATCAACAAGATAAAACTGCTTTTAAAAATTAATAAAGTTCTACCCAAATTTCTAGAAAAACAGTCAAACACTGAAGAACTGAAGACCCTACAATCTGATTGTTTATCTACAGAAAAATACTTATGATACAGTAATATGATGAGAAAACCTTTAATCCACCTCCCAAACAGGACACTCACAATGAAAAATGTAATTACATTCACTTCTGACAAACAAAACTGTTCTTAAAAAGGAATCAGAACACTGGACCACACAACAAACAAACAAACCCAAACAAACAAAAAAGCCAAAACAAAAGAAACCCGAAACACAGAAATGAGCTTGTAACATCAAGACGTAAAGTTTAAGAAGACCAGCCTTTAAAGCCTAAGTTTGCAGCTGCATCTTTTGTTTCCTGCCCTCGCCGTGTTCACATCTACACTGGATGCCTCAGCATTTCACTGTTTTGAACCCGGCTATTAGGGGCAGCATCAGGACATTGGCTGGGGTTGAGCAAAGTGATACAGGTCGACGAGGCAAATTGGCAGTAACTAGAAATCAAAGCGATGCATCGTGCCAAATTCAAGACAGCACGGCTAGCTACAACTTTCAGCTTAGCCCCTCCACTACGCCCAGACACACAGCCGTGCATCACGGCCCCCCCAGTTCCGCGGCTCCCACCACTTCGGCCGCCCAGCGACTCCCGAACTTACTGCAGTGCGATGCGGGCGCAGGGAACGCTCGGCCCTGGGATGCGAGAGAGCCCGGCGCCCTGGGCGGCCGCGGGACCGGCCAT
>VXAC01007212.1:1738173-1870604 GCA_013399225.1 Rhipidura dahli | reverse complement strand
CCCGCGCACCTGCACAGCGGCCCCGCGCGTACCTGCCCGGCGGGGCGCTGCCGCGGAGCGCCGGGAGGAGGCGGCGGCCGCGGAGCGGCTCCCACGCAGGTGCGCGGGCACTGCGCCCCCGGAGTCCGTGGCTCAAGGAGCCGGGAGAGGCTGCGCTGTCCCTTCCACGGCACCGTCCGGTCCTCGGCAGCCGCTGTCCCCCGGCAAGGCCGGCCCAGTGCCCGGCTCGGTGCCCAGGAGCCACTTCAGCAGCTGCCCGCCGTGTCCGGCTGGGCAACCTCCCTCCGGCTGAGGGACCTTCGCGAACCTCGCTCCGCGGAATGCTGCCCTGAGCCGCCGCTTTCCTCCAGCACCTGTTTCAGAACCTCTCTGAGGGTAGCAACAACCCAGCTAGGGCCTGTAAGAATTTGCAAATTTATTCGGAAACGAAAAAATTAGAGACCAGAGTAGTAATGGCATGGAAATCAATGTCATTGTGCCTGTGCCTACCATTTAGCAAGACACAGAACAAGGGAGCAGATCAAACTTTCACTGACAGGTTCCCAGTGTGTTTAATGAGAGATTTCTATGCACTACCAACTTCCATCTTCACCAACTCTTGAGTGGTCAGATAAGCTTCAGAACTTCAGCTGGGAATATGATTTTTTGTTTAATTATAATGACACTAATTTCAATTTATATACCGATATATGGCACTAAAAGGCTTTAGCTTTGAAGGGTATTTTAGCCAATGTAGATGAGATTTAGCATACTGCTAATAATTTTATATAACAAATCTGTAGGTGTTTGAAAATAAAAATCATTTACCAGCATTTTTTGTTTCTTTTATACTTGTATCCATTCTTCATTTCTAAAATGTGCATTTTAAGAGTTTAATTTTCATAAGACACAAGTGCTAGAAATTCTTGGAATCCTCTTTATTTTAGGAACCATGCAAAACCGTGCCAGCCTGATTTTGTTTATAGAGAGGTTTCTTAAAGGAGAATTCCTTAATTCATCTAGTGCACTGAACATGGTTTTCACAGCATAAGTGTTACCTGCTCTCTATAAATTAGAGATAAATTTATATCTTATTAACATAAAATCTCTGCAACACCATAAAAAACATTTAAGTGTTTTGAATTAGCATATTTCCAAAACTGACACTCCAACTTTATGTTTAACAAGAGTTTGAAAATTTGAATGAGCTTCCAGTATACAAGTAAAATGCAATTTTATGTTATATAATGCAATAAGTACATATTTATACCATATAGTCAGTGATACAGAAGCATTCATAACTAAAATTTCATTTGATACAGTTTTGATTTTCTTTAATAAACTCACAATGTATCTTTAAAAATCCATTCAATTCTTTTCACACAAAACTAAAAGAAACAACAACTTTTCTGTAACTTTGGAAAAATATGTTCTCAGAGGTGCAGCATCATACAAAATAGCTTTTAAATTCATATCCAGCAGTCAACTTTATCTTTCGAAATGTCATCTTCACAGTAGCACATGCTGAGTACTTGCTTTTAGTTCACTGTGTCTAATGTATTGCTTTCCCTTTAAAACACTGATTTGAAGAGATTCTTTTTCTCCCAGGAAAGGAATTCAGTCCCAGTATATTTGAGCCTCAAGTTACTATATATGGATCAAAACACTGAAATACAGTGAGTAGTTACTTAATTGTGATAAATTATTCCAGTACGACACAAAATTTTTATAGGCCTTGCAATAAAATGTTTGATCTCATCGTATGGGGGAGAGGGCTGGTTTTGAATCACTATATTGCCTTAAAAATTGCTTTGAAGCATTCTCAGTTACACAAGGTCATATAAAAGATGAAAAGCACTGCAAAAAAATATGTTCACAATTAAAATACATTATTTTATGTTGTGCATAACTTCCATATATTCACTTAACTTAGGCCTTTACTTTTCTGCTGCGTATTAGAACAGGGTCCAACTTCAGTTCCTATTGAAATGGAAAAGGTCCCACAGGTTCGTTTACAGTTTGGAATGACAATTCCATTGACATTTGTAACTTTAAAAGTCCAAAGACAAATTTGGAGGTTTTGTGACACAGAAAGAAAAAATCAACCCATTTATTAACCATTTCATTTGCCTTAGGAAAGCAACAACCCTCACACAGGTGAAAGCCAACTCAGTCCAGCTCAGCTGTGAAAGATTAATGTAAAAACTATCAAACTGAAGGACTCTAACATTAAGATTCTTTTTTCCACTGGAAAATACTTAGGAGATTGCTATCCACATGCCTAGTTTAAGAAACATTGCTGTATTATGTGCTGTTTTGAGAACAGGTAGAGGATGGGGATAGATGGATTATGGCTTATAGCTAAGAGCTTCCTCAGCACAGAGCTTAGTGCAGCATTTGTGCATAGCATATTCACATAAGCATCTTTGTCCTAGTTTCAATACAAAGCTCCATCATCCTGTTCCAGAAGCAGGATGCTGCCCAAACTGTATGTGCTCCTGTCCTGCCCTCCTTTAATCAAGCTCCTACCATAAGCAGATTAAAATATGCAAAAAGTGTGTCTGTTAACAGCTCACTCCCTCAGCAAAGAAAATAACAGATGTCTAGAAGCCACAGCCAGAATATTAAATATTATATTTATTATACTAAATACTTAGATCTGTGTTTGGATATTTAAATTCATTTTGTTGCTAGGCATGACTTTAGGTTGCTCATTTCATAAAACTATGATGAACTTAGAGCCCTACATTTTTACATGATTCATGAAAGAAAAAAGCACCAAACTCAAGAATCCTAACAGCAAAAATAATTCTCAGTTTCCAATATGTTTTATTTGCTTTTAATATATTGCAACAATACCAGTCCTCTGCAGTTGTAGTATATTAGTAGTTTTGAAAGAAACAAGGTTCAGTATTACAAATTTAACTTCAGTGGTGGTGTGACTGTACAACATCACAGGTACAAACTGTTGAAAAGTAGTCTGACTCCATGTGAAATCAGCTGAGGTAACAGCCAACTATATGTATATAAAGAAAATCTCTTTCAGAATATATGTTTATAAGAAACAAATGTAGTTCACCAAATTCATTAAAGAAAAAATAATCTTCTCAAAACTCGATTCATCTAATTTAGAACATTTTTACACTATATGAAGAGTTTTGTGGAGTAAATGGAATTAAGTGAAAAAAAGAAAAAATCTTTCCTCATAGTAATTCTATACTTTGTGTGTTTTCATCAGGAACTGCCAAAACACACTAAGACTACACTTCTTCTTCCCAGAAATAACAAATTCACGAGCAATCAGTAATAGGGATCCAAAGGAATCAAACCATTTTGTCAAAAACAAGATCTTTCATAGATTGTGCTTATGTCACTTTGCATTGATTATTGTAGTGATAATGGTGCACCCTAGAATAGTAGGTATAGTCCAGTTGACTCGTACTTCTTTACACAGTAATATACTTTACACAGTTCAGGATGGAAAAAATTCTTGTGAAATGCCCAGAGGCATTTTCAGGTCTACTATTACTCACATTACTGATAGCAATATATATGTGTGAATATATATGTGTGTGTGAGAGTGTGTGTATAAAGTCTAGGGCAGCTAAAAGAAAATATTCCACAGAGCATACATTTGTACTTGAGAAAATCAAGGATTGTTGATAGACTAGAGGAAATTACATTAATCTGCTGAACTATTATTTCTGGGCTTGCTAGCCAGTATACCAGATACTCTGACTGAATCTTTAGTTATTCTTTCATCAATGCAAACAGGATTTAAGGCTGAAAGCATTTAAATTCACACCTGTTGAATTAACACCAGCGTACAAGATTATTTGCTTGATTATTCAAGTGTTACAGATCAGTCAGTCTTGCTTCTGCCCTGGGAGAATCCTAGGCTGACTCCTCTTGGAATACATTTTGAGTAATATGAAGGACAGCAGGATGTGTGGGAACAATCTACATGAATTTACTAAGAGTAAATCTAGCCCGATCAATCTGATTGTCTTCAGTGATGAACTCACTGAATATATGGATGAGAGAAAAATGGAAGTACCAGTGGATGGTACTTATTTTGGCTTTTGCAAGGCTTTCTGTGTTTATTCCCACAACATTCTCCTGTCCAAGCTGGGACATAACAGACTGTATTGTTGGAAACTGGGCATGTGTGCAACTGGTTGCATGGTTGGGCTAAGAGGGTAGTGGTTAATGGGCTGTTCTCTGTCTAAATGCCAATAGCATGTGTCACTACCCAGGAATATATCTTGACATCTTTAAGGATAAAGGATATGTCCTTACATCTGTCAGTGATCTGAAGGACACACAGGAGTACGCTTTACTGAAGTCTGCAGGTGAGAGGATTAATTAACCCCTGCCAGGGGCAGCATTGCCATCCAGAGGGACCTAGACATGCTGGAGGAAAGGTCAGACAGGAACCTCATGAAATTTGACAAGAATAAATGCAAAGCCCTGCACTAGGGAAAAAAAAAACCCTCAGTGATGGGGCCTGGCTGGGGACCAGTCTGTTGAAAAAGCCCTGGGAGTTTTGTCAGAGAGTAAGCTGAGCATGAGCATTGAGTCCTGTCAGAAAAGAAAGGCAATGCTGTCCTGGGCAATAACAAGGGGTGTTATTGTACCCCTGCAACCATAACTATTTTATAGATCACACCTTGAATAATGGATCCTAGGATAATTCTGGCTGAAAAGCCTGTCAGGATGTTTCCAGTCAGGATCAAATCTGAGATCAGACTAAGGGGCTTTATTCAAAGGACAGAGACAGCATAACTTCTGTGGACAACCTAACTAGGGCTGGGGCATCCTCATGGTGAAGTTGTTTTTCCATATATCAAGTCTGGACTTCTCATTTCCACTTATGCCCGTAACCCCATGTCTTCCCACCATGCATAACTATGAAGAACATATCTCTGCCTTCCTTTTAGATTCCTCATGCATTTAACTCTGTGGGCTGCTGTTAGGTGTCCCCAAAGCCCTCCTTTTGCCAGACTGGACAGTCCTAGATGAGCCAGTGGTTATACAGATTGTCATATAGGTGTAACAGTGCTTACTAAAGGGTTTGTCTGTACTCTGGTCTCATAATATTACCTCTAGTGCTCTACAGGAAATAAAAAAAAGACAAGTAAAAAAGAAGTAAAGACAAAGGCAGTATAGTGGAGTACCTTTCAATGAATGTAAAGGTTTTTTCCTTTGTAACTTACTCTCATCTTTACCTTCCATGTACATATGCAGGTCTTTTTCCCCTCTGTTGTTCAAAGAGGGACCTTGGACAAACCTTAGGTCAGTGGGAAGATTTTCAGAGATGTGACAGATCAATGGGTTGACAAGCTCCTAAAATCTACATGAAAGACATTATTTGTTTCAGTTGGATGCAGGAATGAGCCCTTAGCCATACTAAATGAGAGATGTTTGCTCAGTCTGAAAAGATATGATTTAGTTAAAGATTATTGAAGAAGTAAACATCAAACAGCTCATTCATTCTGAAACTCTAAAATATAAGACTATTTAGCTCTATACAAATATTATAGTACCTAACTGGGGCAAGAGGTAAGGGGCAAAATGTGCTTATTGTCTATTTCTGGATGTAGCATTATAAGAGTAATATGCATATTTTTTCCACTACATTTCATTATATACATATATATGTCTATGCAGGATATAAAAAAGAAGCATATGGCTAGCAGCCATTAAAAAAAGATGTATTTATTTATATATCTCAAATACACATTGATATTTTAAATTATGGTTTTAAAATTATTGAAAAGATAGAATGTGTCCTTAAACATCTGTTGAATTTTAACACATATTGCAAAATCACTATTTAACATTCAATGACCAATTTAATTTTTACAGGAAGGTTTTTTATTATAGTTTAAACTTAGTTCAAGAGCAATTGAAGTACAATATATTCTTTGGTCAGTGGAACTGATGGACAAAATTATTAAACTTGGATGATTTTAGTTCACCTAGTGCAGAGTTCATTCCTGTCACTAAAATACAAAATGAAAGATATTGAGGGACTCCTGAGTGTAGTGTCTTTTTTCCTCTGTTTTCTAAATTTCTTCTAAATTTTTCTTTGCTCATGTTTGTTATGTTAAATATCATGCTTGCACATGTGCTTCCTGCAGGGAGATCAATGAAAGGGCAACAGTGGGATGTCATGTCTTAAAAAATAAATATGCAGGATAAATTTCTAAGAATCATCTCCCTGCATTATTTCTGATGAGAAAAACCAAAAAGAAGTTAGAATAGCTACTCTTTCCTAGATTCATGAATTGACAGAGGTAACATAGAACAGAATGTATGTCTGCCACAGAGGCAGTATAGAACTTTTTTGGATTATAATCAAACAAGTATCAGTACAGCCGTAGCTGACTAATGAACTAGTGAATCAGTAATGACGAAAAAAATGGGTTTCATTTAATCTAAAAATTTCAATGAAAATGGAAAGCTTTAGTGTAAACCATAAGTGAAAATGGCAACATTTTCCTGATTGATGCAGCATAAGGAAAGAGCAGAAAGGAAAAGGAATATGAAGCAAACTAATGGTATTACAATTTTCCTTAGCTTGAAAAAGCACCCTAAAAAAATTCAGCATCAGAAAAAGAACAAGAATTATAAGAAATTATTTTAAAGTAGGGTTGAAATTTAAAAGTACACATATTCCTGTCATTCACAATATTTGAGTATAACTTGTCATAAAATCATCAAGTGAAGTAAAAGAATTCAAAACTTGCATTTCTAACTGGTTAGACCTAACTAATTAGCCCTACTTCATTTGCATTTTCATTAAATGTGTTCAGGAGAAAAAATTTTTGGAAAAACAACAGACAGAAGGAGATGTACTATGTAAGTCATCTAGCATTATATATCAAACTATATTGGCATGAGTATACCTGGCTGGTGAGAATAATTAACAATTATTAACAACATAATTATTATTAACAATAATTAACAACACAATCAGCATCGAGACCTAGGGTTTGGATATTACCATTCTACATATTCAACAGGTGTGTGTATTATTATGGCTGAAAGTGAACAGAACTTAAAAGCTTAAATAACTTAGAAATAATTAATAAGACTTACATGTAAAAGGAAATTGAAAAAAAAAGTAGTAAGAAGAGACGAGAGAACAAATTGCATTTAATTACTTTAAAATAAAGATTTTCCAGAGAGCTGATGGAATGAATTTGGATGAACGTCTCCAAAAGTTGTTTGTATCAGTGAAACTTAAGTAAGGGAAACAGAAAAGGTGGAATGAGCAATGAAAAAAAAAAATAAGAGTACTTTTTCTTCAAGTTAGTAACAAGGAAGCTACCAGCAGTCTTCAAATAGAAACTTTTGGTGGATTTAAGGCTATTAGAGAAAGAAGAGAAACCAATAATGGCAAGTAGTGGCTAGTTAGTACCTACTCTATTTATAGCCCTTAAATCTCAGATTCTTATGTAGTTTTGGGGGGAATTTATGATTTTACTTTTTCTTCATCTAAGATTTGTTTTGCTGAAATGTCAGGGATGTTTTTAAATCCATTGAACAACATATTTTATAACAATGTAATAAAAGATGTTTTGTTATAGCTGAAATATAGTAGATCCCTAAAGAAGCATACATTTTACTTTTATGTACCTGATGCTGCTGCCTTTGCTGTTATATTTCAAAGGATTTAAATGTAATATACAAATCAGCATTACACTTCAGATATGTCAAGTAACTTGGTTTTATGTTAAAAAGTTAGTAAATTTTCTATTCTTAATTCTTTCTACTATCAATAAAATGCTTGTGTCTCTTAGTGTTTTAAACATGTATGTAACAAAAACATTCTACTCAGTTCTCTGGGAACAGATTCACATACAGATTATAGGGAAAAAATTAGAAATTTATCAATACATTTTTGCCTTTGTATTTTGTTTTTCAAGATGTGCTATAGTTAAAAGCTAAGTTCTCTTCTAGTTGTACTGTAATGGATATCTGCATAGTTTATTCTAGATTTACATCATATAAATAGGATGAAGACAAGGGAACTGGTTTTTGAGAGTAGCAGGATCCTGTGAGTAAAGCACTCAGTAGCAAGTTTAGATAATTTTGCTGTCTACTCTGGTTCTGCTATTGGTCCAGTACTTGACTTTGACATCCAGGATCTACACACGTAAAATCAGCACTCTGATTCAAGACTGCAACCTTTAAAATCTTCCCTTAACGCCACAAACCTCAAGTATTCAGTCAGAAAAAAAAAAAAAATGAAATCCCTGTGTAACTAAAGTTCTACTTTCGAAGATGTCCACAAATTTGTTATTTTTGTTGGTACTTAATAGATCAATGCCTAGGCCACCAGTGAGCCATTTTCTTTCACATCCCCTTCAGGAGACTAAATATAATACACATTTATATCATTCCCACCATAAATACTTAATCAAGGTCTGTACAAACCACAGAGAAATTGATTTTTCACTCAGACAAAATGCCACAAGTCAAAGAGGTAATGTTCCAAAAACTTAGCAGAACCTCAGAATGGCTGAGGTTGGAAGGGAGCTCTGAAGGTCATCCGGTCCAGCCCTCCAGGCTCAATCAGCATCAACAAGAGAAGATTGCCCAGGGTTGCCCAGTGGTTAAGTACATGACCTGAGTGGCCCAGTTCAGACTCTTCTTCCTGAAGGGTCACAAATTTGCAAATCTTGCTTCACAGGAAGATTTTTCATCATCCTCACTACCTGAGGATGCCAACCAACAGAGAAAAGATGAATTGGACAAAACACAGGAATGGTACTGTAATAATACTCCTACTGAGGGCCGAGAACATGATTCCACCTCCTTTTTCTTCTGGGTTCCAGGCTGCTTTTCCACTTAGTGGGTCTATATAGCCATGTTTTGAACTGAATTCCAATACTATAAAATTTCTTCAACTCAAAAGAAGTGACAGAGACAGATTCCATCAAGACCAGATTGAATGTTAAAATTGTTACAGTGGAGGTGAGGACTTTTAACCCCTTCAGAAAATGTTTGAAACAAGTTCTTCTGATTTTGATGTTGTCACTTTCTCATTCTCCTGACAAATTTTTAATAAGAAATGGTAACACTCTTAAGATGATGTGAATACCTGTTGGAGGTACCCTGAAATGTCTATTAGATCATTAGATAGGTTGTTTAAATGACTACGCTATGAACTTGCTTTTGAATCTAGTTCAACTTTTCCATAAACTACCATGATGTCTCAACCATGAAGACTAGGGCCATTTTGGATATATGAATATGTGCAACACCAGGTTTTTAAGTTTTAAAGAACAAGAGACATGTTGAAGTTAGCACTAAGCAGCAAAATACAAGAACCACATACTTGGAGCTTGATTTTAAGTGCTTGCCTAGAAATCTAATCAATCACACTATTTTGCAGCAAGCCTTTTAACTACTTATATATGTTTTACTATTCTAGACTGAAATTATCTGGAGCAATGAGTTTCTCTGACGTGAAATACTTACACAGTGCCAGCACAAATTTGGTTTGATCTCTAACATAAAATGAGTCCATGGAACTGTGTATATTCATCTGGCTTATATTAACTCCAACCTAATAGCTGTGTGGCATAGCAAATATTTGCTTCTAAAAGCTAAACGAAACCAAAATCAGGTAACCAAACAATAAATACAATGCATGCCTTTGCTACTCCCTTAGTTGCACTTTTTGGGCTAATAGTTTTGCACTCAGATTTTGAGTATACTGACTAATTTAGTGTTTCTTCTGTTTTCTGTAATTACTTTAACAGTTTTTAAAATATTTTAGTTTTAATAGCTTTGCAATGCTGAGTCTGTTTCAATGTATAACAAACACTTTGATTAGCCCTTATTTTCAAGACTGTCTTGAATGGAATTACTTCTGTCTGCTAGTATGAATAAACATGCACAGCCCCTCTCAGAACAAAAACCAGTCCTGATGCTGAAAATTTTGCTAATTTCTATCACTTATATATTCAGGCTTATTATCTGGAAACTATCTCCTTGATATTGTACATTTGCATATGCATGAATAGTCATCCACCTGCATACAGTTATTCTTGGTGCAGTGTTTTAGCACTTGTGAGCTTGAATTTCAGACATTATGCACCACTTCTGCTCTTTGATTGATCCCTGATTCTTCTGTAGGAGGCTTCACCTGACATAGATACTGAGGGAAGTAGAACTGGTGGAAAGCAAAGGGAGATATCACCCTGCTCAACAATTCCAAATAGTGCTGCAGCTATCAGAACTGCTATGATGTATGTGGTTCTGGAGTAAGATATACATAGGAACTCCTCCAGTTCCTCACCTGAACCACCTTGAGAAAATGGAAACACAGCCTGCAACTGTCAAAGTTCAACAGTCTCCTGGTTTGTTGTATTTGGTTTGGTTTTTACTTCTGTGATGGTCATCATAAAGCTACAACTCAATTTATTTTTAGAGATTAGTGCAAATTCAGGTCTTATCCAAATGGTACTCTGCTTTTAAAAATAACTTTCAGCTTTTACAAAGGTGACGGAATATTTAGTGAAAAATCTGTTATTTGCAAAGCTGATTTTACTGCCAGAAAACCAAGACATATTTCAGGCTGAGAAAGTTGGGACTGTTCAGCCTGGAGAAGAGAAGCATGCATGGAGACCTCATATCACCCTTCCAGAATCTTAATGGGGCCTACAGAAAAGACACAGAGGGACTAATAGGCAGAACTGCAGTGATGGAACAAAAAATAATGGGTAAAAATTGAAAGAAGGGAAACTTAGGTTAGATGTTAGGAAGAAATTTGCTAATGTGTGGGTGGTGAGACACTGGAACAGGTTGCCCAGAGAAGCTGTGGGTGCCCCAACCCTGGCAGTGTTCAAGGGTAGGCTGGATGGTGCTTTGAGTAACCTGGTCTGGTGAGAGGTGTCTCTGCTTACAGCAGAGGGGCTTGAAACTAGAACATCTTTCAAGGTGTCTTCTAACCCCTTACCTTTCTATGATTCTATGCTATAACAGCATTTTAACTAATCCCCATTTGATTTAGTAGGAAAGCTTAAAATAGCTGGTGTTGTTACAAATGCATCCATGCTCCGTCATCCCATTCCTAGGATGGGCAGAAATCTCAGGGATGATAAATTCTTGTAAACTCTGTAAAAGGCAGTGGCTAAGCAGGTAAGAGACATTTAGTTTAGCAACTTGGCTGGGAAAAAAGGTTTCTAGCAAAAGTGGAGCAGTTACCTATTCTGCTCAGTCTGTTGGCTGACTCACATGCACACAGTGGGAAGCAGGGAAAATTTGGGTCACTTCCACAAAAGAATAATGATTCCAATTTACAAAGACCCAACGCAAGGTCTCTTTGAGGCTGAAAATACTAAGAGAGGTAACACTTGGCATGAAGCATTTGAAAACAGACAGGAGAGAAGAATTTGTGAGGCTTATGTGTACAAACACTTCGTCCCTGTAAGGATTCAGCATGGTATTGTACAGCTACTGTACAGCCCCTTCCAGACACTCAGATTTTGCAGGTTTTTCAAGATACCACTAAGGACCTGTGGCAGTGTTGGCCATGCAATGACACATTTCCATTTTAAATAGAAATGTTTTAGCAAAACAATTTTAATATGCAGATAGAGCCACTAATTGCTCAAAGCTGCTTCTTAAATAACTGAGCTACTTCCTCAGCCTGAGCGATCAGTCTGTTCCCAGAATGGCCAAATTTGCAAATTTTATTAGAAGCAAAAGTACACAAGAACTGCTTTTCTCCTTTCTAAGAAAAAAGTGCCTTGCATATAGGACAAAATGCTGAGCTTTGACTAGACTGAAAGCCACAGCAAATGAAAAGACTTCAATTATAGTTTTAAAATCCTTCACATTATTTTAAATTTTTAATTAGATGTCAAAACTCTAGTCAATTAGAAGTTATTAAATTACACTATTCAGGATACACTGGGAGAAATTAGTCTGATACACTGGGAGAAATTAGTCCATGTTAGAGATTATTCATTTAAAAAATGGTGGGATTTTCTTTTTCCAACATTAGAGGCTACAGATGGGATCCTAGATAAATGAAAACTAAGAGATCTTAGTTAGTTACTATTATATAAATGTACTTTATTCTTACTTTTAAGAAAAAAATGAAACCAATGAACTATATGGAAAGAGCAGAAAGACAACCTTAAATGAAGAGGTCAGAGAAAAACTGATGGATACAAACAGATAAAATAATAGATCATAGAATGGCTTGGTTGGAAGGGACCTTAAAGATCAACTTTTTCCAACCCTGCCATGGACAGGGACATCTTCCACCAGACCAGGTTGCTCAAAGCCCTACCCAGCTTGACCTTGGTTACTTCCAAATAATAACTCATATTAACTTTCCATATTTTTAAGAAACTAAATAATAACAAAGAGAAAATAGAAAAAAAATGTTCTGAAAACAATATAGAAATAGAAAGTTTGTTTAATGAGGTATAAATTAAGGATAATTTATATATATATGTATATGGAAGATAAGAACAAAGAGAAATTATAATGTTCAGTATGTAATTCTTTTTCCTAATAATCACATTTCAGCTAGAAAAAAAATTAAAATAATGGGTTAGATATTTGCTTTAAATATCAGGCCCATGTTGGCTAGCTCGGCTTGGTTCTGGTCCAGTCCCCTTGCTGGTTTCTCTCGGGCTTGGAGCGTGCACAGAGGGAGCTGGGAATCGGGGAGTGTTGACCAGGCAGGCTTAACGAGCAATTAAGCGAAGACAAATAGATGAGAGAGTGGAATTCTTGCAGCTTTATTCCAGGCTTTTTCTCTCTGCCCCCGGGGGGCAGAGAGTCCCGAAGGGAGCTGGGCAGAAGACCCCGCTGTTCCCCCGTGCGCAAACTTAAAAGTTACAGAAAGAGAGAGAGGTGTATCAAAGTTATCCAATCAGTCTTAGCCGTGCATAGCAGGGGGCCAATAACTTATTCCTGGGACAGGGATGAGCCCTAAACTAGCTAATAGCAAGATAGCTGAAGGAATTTTCAAACCACGCTATCCTCAGAGGCTGGTTCCAGCGCGGGGTAGTCCATCCATTGTGAACCCCCCATGCTGCAGGCAGTCTGAGCGACTGCAACAGGCCCATAAAGAAGTTATGTTATTTTTGTAATATTTGACACTAAATGCAGCAAAACAACTAAAAAAGTGATGATACATGGCTTTCAGAAAGCAGTCAGCAAGATTTTTAGTGATCTTGAGATAAATAGGACTGAAAAATAAACTACAGTAACTTGTCAAAATCATAGATACTACATCTGCATAAAAATGATGCACCTGAATAAGAACTGTTTAATATTAATTCCTAAGAAAAATGTATTTGAAAAACACCTTCTTACTAATAGGTATTCAGAATAATTGTCAAGCCTAGGAAACAGTAAGTGATGCTACAGTTAGAAACCTTCCAATATTCCCAGCTGAACTGATTGAATAGACTGAAAATTCAAGAAAGTTGCATAATTCACAAAAGAACAAAATCATTAGCACTCACTGTAAAATCCCTTGCAAAGAAGCAACACTTTGGTTTGCTGATGCCCTAGTACCATACTACTTTTTTAAAGGCACAATTAGCTGTCAACTGAGATTAAGTTCCTTGAAAAACCCTTTTCATTGAATTAAGCTTCTTAATAAAAGTAATTGTTTTTCTAATTCCCCAATGGGCTACTGGAGCATAATCCAGTACCAACTATAAAAAAAGTAGAGTCTCAATCAGTTTGATTGGTATTTGGACTGGAACCATAGCATCAAAACCAAAGCTTTGGCCTTGGCAAAATAATGCCTAAGCAAGAATGGGATTGAGTATGTTTCAGAAAAGAAGATGTGCTTAATAATTGTCATGCATAAAATAATATTTCATTGTTTAGATATATTTAGGCTTTCTTAAATCAATGTACTTTCAAAAGCAAAGAAAACATAGGAATAGAAAGAGCAGCAGCTTTCCCTTGCAATAGATAGATCAGATAGCTAAAGGAAATTGTATTCTACCAACCCAGCTAAGAGAAAAGCATACAAAAGGAAGTTTTACGAATAGTCTTACTGAAATATTGAGATTTTTATTCATGTAATAGCCAGACCTTTCTGAAATTCACACTTTGTAAAAGAGATTATGTCAGGGCAAAGACTTCCCTGAACTTATAGCAGATTTTATAGGTCTATCTCCACTTGTAAACTTGGTGCTGTGTAATAAAGCAGGATGGGAGTGGTTTTTTGGGGCTTTTTTGGGTTTTTTTGTTGTTGTTGTTGTTGAGGGTTTTTTGGGGTTGTTTTAGTTTTTTGTTTTTTACTTTATGGAACTAGCATAGCTGGTCTGCACAGCAGATAACCAATTGATTTCTGTTGAGAAAATGTATCATGGGAAAAGTACAACGGACGCTGATTCATGCTGCACAGCCATGGAATATTTGTTTCTTTTCCTAGGCACTGCAAGTGGATCAAAGGAATGTAGATACTCCTTTGGAACAAAGGATCCTGTGGAACAATCAGCTGCTGCATTAAAAATGAAAAATAGATATGTTGCAAAACAAATGGAACCTTTCAGAGTGCTTCTTAAACTAAACTAGTTATTAGTTTTTATTAAGAATCATAAAGATTTTGTTACCTAAAAACCACGAAGTTCCTTTGAGAATCAAGAGGTCCTCGCTCTTCCTTGTCCTGATGTTGACTTGCAGGATAACTCTGAGATGCCTCTTTCTGTTAACTTGAGGTCTGTTTTTCCACTCATTTGTTGTGTCTAAATGTGAATGAGGTAGAACTGCTTATTTTTGTGTAGTGCCTGGTATAGATGCAGCACAATTCCCTATAGGCTTATGGCATTTTAGGGAGACAACTGAAAGATATTTTGGAAATAGCAGTTAAAAAACTAAAAATTAGTCTTTTGGATGTGTATACCTCCACAGAAGCCAGAGAGGCTGGTCTCTAAGTTTTTTCTGGCTTTCCCTTTACAAATGTAGAAGCACTGAAAATGGTGAGTATAAAATTAAATACTTAATTAGCTTTCCATCTATACCCATTAACTAAATCTCCATTAGATTAAAGTAAAATTTCCTTCCACATAATAATTGCAAAGAGTTAATTGAACAAACTAGTCAAAAACACAGTAAGATTTTCATCTATTTATAGTCTGTTTTTTTAAAATTTTGTTTTGTAGTGGGCTGCCTTAAATATTTATATTTTGCTCTAATTTTTATAACTAGAAATCATATCTGTTTCAGTATAGCTCATAAGAAATGAGAAGATTTTCTGCATTAAGCCAATCACCTCTCAGAACCTAAGACAGAGAAAAAGTGAAGCATACTCAAATAAAGTAACAGACCCCTTCTTCCTTGGATTGTATAA
Source organism: Rhipidura dahli (assembly GCA_013399225.1). Lineage (NCBI taxonomy): Eukaryota > Metazoa > Chordata > Aves > Passeriformes > Rhipiduridae > Rhipidura > Rhipidura dahli. The sequence continues at coordinate 1,855,276 of VXAC01007212.1, read as the reverse complement.
AGAATGCTCTCTTTCATTGTCCTAGCTGTTACTAAGTTTTAGTTGTAAGCAACACTAAAGAATATTAAGCACAGTGCAGAGGTTTAACTAGAGACTTCTAATGAAAGATTTGCAATGGACTGACTGTAAGGTTGCTCAGAATTCAAGCAACAAAATTGCTTTGGGGAAGTAAAAATGAAGTAACATGTATTAGATGATTACATCACAGGACATTCCCTAACCAGATTCACTGCTGCCTTGTTATCCCTTGACAGCTGTGCCAAAATAATTTTTATCTTGCGAAATCAATCCTCAGCCTTGAAAAAACAAATGGAAGTCCAGATTTATTTTTCGTGAATTAAAAATAAATCATTGTTTGTAGCTATGGGAAACAATGTTCACCTTAATTAAAAAGTAATTTCAGACATGATTTTAAATGTGCTTGTCTGTATATAAATTGTCTGTTATAGCAAGTGATTCATACATCAGAAGTGCTATACATGGTATGTGAACAGAAACAGGCAAGCACCTGTGTGATACAAAGTTCTCCTACTTTACTATATGTACAGCCTGATCTTAAAGAAACACTTTCTGCTGTGATAGTAGCTAACATTCATCTGGATACTAGTCATTATAGATTTTTATTATTTTTAACCCGTTTCTAAACAGGGAGATACTTATTGAAAAATACTTTTAACATGTTTTATGGATTTCATTCCATTTCTGTATATTTTCACTGGAGCTTGACTGCCAAAAATATTTTGTACTTTATGTATATGCAAAGGTATCCAATTAAACTTCTGTAGTCTGTGAAGTTACATTACTTAGAGGCATTAAGACAACTGCACACTGTTCAAGAACTACCCCCAGTTCAAAATATACCCTTACCCCTAAAAGCCTGAGCAGATGTTTTTCTCATTTTAAAGTGTACTGTTCTTCCCCCCGCCAAAAAAAATACAGATCACCATCACACACCAAATTAAGGGAAAGCTCATGAACACACAATAATATTAAAGTTCTTCTGTCAAAATAATTTATAGGTTTATACAATTATTGCAAAAAGACTCAAAATCAGTAACAAAAGCAGAAAAAAAAATGTAATGAATTGATAAAGAAATGTTTCTCCAGATAGATACACTCTTCTTTAAAGACTATTTAAAAGTTAAAATGCATTATCAACCCACTGGACCAGAATTTAGTGAAAAAAAATCTCTTTTATTCTAATAGTAATTTATCTCAAATTCTTGGATATCTATAGCAATTTCTGGATCCAGCACTGAAGCTGGAAAACAGGTTTGTTCACGCCCCATGATATCATCAAAAGTGGGTTTAGAAACCCACAACAAGTCTATAACATAAAACCCAAGGGTTCTTTAAGTAAGCATTAGCTCACAGTTTCAGATGACTGGATGTCCATTACTGGCAGTGAAAATACAATCAGTGCAGTGTAGAGACCCCTGATATGCTCAGCAGTCCCAGTGCAAGTGTCCACTTGGAACTGAGCTGTCTTGGCTGCATCAAAGACATCCTTATCAGCTACAAAGGGTGTGTATTTTTATCCACGAAGACACTCATATATGGGCATTTCAATTCCAGTGTCACAATCTGCTAGCTGAATTTTTCTGCCATCACTGAGCCCTTCTTTAAAATCGTGTTTAAGATAGAGGGAGGTGAGATTTCTGATTTTTTTCTTATTTTAAAGGACTATTTGACTTGCATTTTTAAAATATTATTCTGAGTTCCCTTAATTAAAATGGAGTATGCAGCCTTGACCTCCCTGTAATTAACTCTTCTTTTTTGCAAATCAGTAGCACTTCCTTTTAAATCAATAGGGGGGGAGGATGTTGTTCTGTCTTCATGGAAACACTGCTAAACTTCCAGCTTAAAAACCTCTTCCAGGACAATGGTACTTTTGCCAGACCAGCTTTGACAAACAATATGTGTTTTCTAGATGTCATGGCTACACAGTTCTCTGCAATTCTCTGACCTGAAAGATCTCGGCTGGGTTCTGATGCTTTGGCATCTCATGGAGCTGGTATTTCATATTCACATTTTTCTTACAGGCAAGCTGTTCAGTCTGACTTCAGAACACCTATGGAGGCCAGTACCCTTGGGACAGGCAACAGAGTCCTTGTAGGATCATTTCTGGTGTCCCCTGCTCTTAGGTGAATCTCAAGAGCAGCAGGCATGATGTGTCACAGTCAGATGGGACAAGCTTGAAGTGCCTATGGCATGGGCTGAACCATGAGACTCTCATAAGACCATGAGAAATAATCACTGCCGTGTTTCACAGATGCTACAAAGAATTTTCCAGAAGATAAATATTTTGAGTTGGCAGACAATGTACCCTTTATAGCTTTGTCAGGAGCTGGCTCATACACAGCAGTGTAGAGACAACAGCTTGCCTCCTCCTGGAGCTGTATCAGTTAGGGAATGAGTTGGTATAAATTTATTATATCAAAAAAATTAAAAGAAGCTATATTCCCATTAAAATGTAAACCAAAAATAAACAGAATTATGCAGAGAATTATAAATTTTGTTGTTCGATGAAGTACTTGATTTACCATGTGTTCTGATTTAACATGGCTGTTTGAACAAGAGCACTGAGCAGCAAGAATACTACCAGGGGCTACTGTTATTCCAAACATGCTTACCCACTGTGGCTCTGCATATCTTCTATTCATTTACAAATGTGGATCAGGAGAAGAACAGAACAATTTGATTATCTGACAGGTTTGAGCTGGGCAGTGAAAAGTTTCAAAACCTGTCCTTGTTTCTGTATTCAGTTTCCATTAATTGGAAAGTTAAAAGATTTGAAATGCTTTTACACATGAAGTATAACACTGAATAACAGTAAAGCAACAGTAACCCTGTAAAAAATCCCACTTTTAGTAATATTATGGTTCCATTGACATCAAGGTGTCTGCATCACTGAATTACTCTTTTCATCAACCAAGTAATTTCGCTTTTCAAGTCTGCATTTTTGAGGGCAGTTATAAGAAAGAAAATGAATCAGCCTTACATTGTCATAACCAAGACTGATAGAGTTAGTAATCTAGGCTGGTTAAAAAAAAGATAGAAACGTGTAAAGTACAGGAAGTGAATGACTGTGAAGTTACGGTAAACTAAACCAGTTGGTATATCATAGAAGACTGTAGAAGTGAAAACATGCAGAAGAAAAGTCAGAGATGACACTTTCTCTAATGCTATCCCACATACCGCGTGATATTCCTGCTAAACTCAGTCTTTGCAAATGAAGCGAACGTGCAAATAAATTTGGTAGAAACATTATTCATGCATACTTGGTGTCTGAACACATATTGTACTCCCAAGGAATGGCACACAATTTATGGGTTTTTTTACCAGTAACACTTTTGCAGTGTACACAGCTGAAAATGGCTTTGCCTGCATCTTCGATAACATGTACTACCTCTGATCAGCAGTTTTTCACTCAAGCTTTAATGAAAACAATACATTGAGCTTTCACATAGGGCATTAGATAAGCCTTTTGCTAGAAGCTGGCTCAGAATCTCCCCATTCATTCAAATGTTTCTGGAAAGTTCATTTTAACTAACTGTACACATTTTTGCTGCCCAGTGAGAAAGTTTATTCTCTGAAGGTGAACTTGCTGCAAGAGTGCAAAGCTTTGTTTAAATAGCTAACTGAAGCAGAAAAAAGTATGGCACTATCAGAAAGAAGTTATATTTCTGTCATGATAAGTCTATTTTACTGATGTTAATAAAACATATTTCCTAATGATTCACATACAATTTATTCCTTTCCACTTTATACTTCTTTGATCAAGACATTTTTCAAATGTACCCAGCTACCTAAGGACAAGATTTTGTTAAAGTAGAAACTAATAAAGGTTACTCTTATAAGAACAATCTGTAACTCTTCATCATTTTACCTGCTACTAATAAGCATTTAACAGATTTGTTTTACAAAATGTTTCAGCATGTCAGTGGAATGGAAAACTATTTGACTTCCATGCATGACATGAATAACATTGACATAAAAAATGCATACTCTTGGTACCAGCAGTGCCATTGTAAAACTATCATCTAGAGCAGTTTTTGGATTATATTATTGATCGTATGTAAGAACTATAGCTTGACAACAAAAAATAAAAGGGCAAGAGCAAAAACTCTCGCATTTTTACTAAAAATTGTCATATTCTTTGCAAGTGAGGAAATTTAGGCTTGTGCATGGAAAACCCTCTTATTAGCAAACTCTTTTATGATTTTCATAGCCAAAAAAATAAAAAAAAGCAAATAATAGCCTGTGTGCCAGGCTAAAACTGTGGCTCCGCAGCTACATTTTTGACAATGGCTATTGAAATGGTGAATAATAAATACTATTTTCTGCAAGAAAAAGTTCTAACCTTATTAAATAGAAAGAGTTTAGAGTGATGTTTTATGTGGCATGGAATAGCATTTCTTTTCTTTGTCTTGGTCTGCTAGTACTTTGAATAAAGATGAATATTTACTTACAGGGCAGAAGAGAAGGATGTCAACCATTAGAGATTTCAGACATGAGTTACAGCTATTATAAATCATTGTTCTTTGTTGTTCACAGGTTGGGGTTTCTTGCATTAGTTAAAAAAAAACAACAACAAAACAGGTATAATTTTAAAGTAGTGAAATTATACCCCTTTCTACCATTACAACTGTGTTTATCCTCACTGTAAATTTGCAAGATTAATTAGAACATCAATTTGCATCTCAAAAATGGGCAAGTAATATTTTCTGCCAGGGTACTTAAAATAGAAAAGTTAATATATTTTGCAACAACAAAGAAAATCAAGCACGGGGTTGCAGAAAGAGCAGTCTGAATCTCAGAACAGTAATTATATTAGGACATGGTGTTGGAGAACTTATAAAGTGTCTAAAGCCCTACTACAGCAAATAGATTCCAAAAGAAGGTAGTGTTCAAATTATATGTGCTGTGAGTGTACAGGTTCTGCATCTTCACGGATGTAGGCACGTGTTCAGCACTATCACAAACGCTTACAGATACAACTACTGTGACTTAGCACTCTTAAAGATCCATATGGTGAAGTAGGTGGCAGGATAAATTTCTTGAGCAGAAGTCTGTATGATGAGAAAGTTATTCATAAGTGAAGCTTTGAATAATGGAGTATAACACTTTCTGCTATGTTGTTATTTCAGGAGATGTTTTGTTCTATTTACACACAGGTACACAGAAACTATTTTTTAATTTATTCTTAAAATGAAACCAATGTGCTTAATAAATTGATGACAGATTAGAAATTAAAGTAGCAAAAGTGATGAAATTTTGGGTAAGGGGACATGGACACACACAACAAAAAAGTTAGGATTCTACTTTTGTTCCATAAAACAAGCTCCTCTGAAAATTCAGCTTCAACAAGATTTGTAGGATCTGATCTCTGGAGAATAAATAAGCCTCAGGGTAACAAAAGTAGTATCAGTTCAAGGTTTACCTTCCACCCTTTATTTTTTTCCTTATCTTCCTCCCACATTCCCTCTCAGCCTTGCCTCAGCTCCCCAGAATTTCAATTGGAAGAACAGGGCTGGCAAAGTCGAGCTGAGGCTACACAGAAGCTGTTTGAACGTCTATACACACATAATGCAATAAACCCACAACGGGAAAAACCTGCACATGCATAATTGCCAACCACCTAATTTCTAGATGAAGTGTAAATAATGTATTCTAAATCCAATTACTAATATTGTATGTGCAGAAAGAAGCTGGCCTGTTTTTAGCTCCTCAGTCTTTTAAATCTTGATCCATAGTTGTTGTAGAAATCTCTCCTCAGCATAACCCACATAAGCTCAGCATAACCCATTTAAGGACAGACCTTCTAGATGCTAAAAGCCTACTGGGACTGTAGTTTGCAGCTGAAAAAGGAATACAAAATTGGTAGTATAAAATAAGAACAATTAGAATATATACTTGTCTGTAAATAGATTTTTTGATGGTGCTATTTGATTTTTATTTGGAGGACAAGCACCACAATACTGGGTACAATACCAGTTCTCCATACATAAATATTGGCTTCAGAAGCTAGGTTTCATTTTTTTTATGGCCCAGAACTAAATACAACAGCTGCTATTTAGCAAACATAAAATCATTGCATGTCTGATAAAAATAACATACTTATTAATGCTGCATTGCAATAGATTTGATATTGTTTATTTCAAATGACTCTGCAGTGCTGGAAAACTGAAAAAATATGAAAGGCTGAAAGAAAAGTTTTCCCCAAAAGGAAAACCCAGGAGTTTTCAGATTCTCACTGCAGACAGGCAAAGCCTCCTGCTCCAAGGTTGCACATGCAAAGTTATAAAACCAGAGCTCTTGGGAAGCAGATCAAGCAGCTCCTTGGAGGAGGTGTTGGAAGATGGCCTCTGCATGGCTCACTTTTGGGTACAAACAGCAGCCAAAGGGCTGTGCAAGACATTTGGTGCATTCCCAAATGAAGAGATAGAAGCATTTTTTGCACTAGTCAAATCCATCTTGTGAATAGTTGGGATGCACAAATTATCATAAATAAATTCAGAGATGTGCTGAGAATCTTAATTTTGATTTCATACAAACATGGATTCTGTGTTCTTGCATATTTTCCAGGAATGGAATCAAATACTAGCCTGGAAACAACCTCTACAAATGATAACTAGAAACTAGTTTGCATGGACTTGTTAAGTTAGGTTGCCCTAACACTAACTGTAATAAAATTTTAGATGAGGGTCTTGCCACTAAAGATTTGCTTTGCTTTTCCAGCTGATGCTACCATACCAAGAAAGCTTTTAAAATGTAAACATGAATTACATAGACAAAGAAATGTACAAACAACCCCTTACGATCAATCTCCAACCCCAGAGAAAGACAGATAAATAAAAATAATGTAAAACAAATCCCTGTAGGTTTCTGAAGAATTTTGCTACAACAGAATAAGGGTGAGACTGACATATCTGCATTTCCCTAATGGTAGTCTACATGACATTGTTCTGCACAGCACTTCTGTGGACATATTTTGAGACTTAAAGTTATTTTTAAAACTTGAATATATGAAAATTGATAGCAAAATACTATCTTTAGTGAAGGCAGCTTCATCAGCAGAACTACAGTAATTTTTTGTAACTTTATTTTTTGAAAAACAATTAGATTGTATGCATTACTCCTCAGAGTGTATTTTCTACTTAAAAGAATTTTGATGGATATCAGTTCACATCATTTCCATAGCTGAAGTTGAACTTGAGAGCAGTAGAACAGATTTTGGCATTGCTATTACACATTTGTAAATGAAAAATCTGCCAGAGTAATTGGAGTTTTATTTTCACGGGTGACTCATTACTTAGCTGAAAACAGCTTGGATAGCAAGCATTTTTTCCAAAATTTCATCTGAGAATATCAGAGATGATTCTTTAATGCATCTTTGAAATTATTTGTTCTGACAACTACTTTTGTGATTGATTTTAGCTAGTTAAATCAGATGTTAAAAATCTACTCATTTTAACAATTCCTGAACTACTTCAGACTTCCTAAGAGGTTTAGGATGGCACTTTTTTCTGATGCCAAACATTGTAAAAACTACGTGTCAGAGCTAAAAATATTTAAGAGACTTCTAATCCTTTTTTTAACTCTTTTAGATGCCTTTCTGAATATTTTTATAAATTAAAAAGCCAAGATGAAAGTAGAGGATTTAATCTACCATCATTTATTTCATAGTTATCTTGTGCCTTCAAGATATTTGCAGCTAGATTTCTTTAACTTCAATCAAAAGAAAAATCAAGCAAAAGAAAGCAGCAGCTGACCATCTGTGAAGAAACCATTGCCTCCAGCAACAGCCAAGTATAATAGTTTACTCCTCCTGAGGCTAAAGCTAAGATAAAACAGCTTCTAACTAAAAAGCAATTTAACACTTCTAATCATGCAAGTTCAAAACTCTATCCTTTTATTTAACCAAAAGTCTTGTTTCATAGATTTTGCCTAAAAAATTCAGGTTCCAGTCATCCCAACTTTCAAAATGAAAAGATGCCTTTGGATAACTAAGACATCATAAACAGTTTCAGGTCCTTCCTTCTTGTGATTAAACTTTATTTGGTAAATTACTGTAAAATTGAGATATTTCTTAGCCTTCCAATAATTAATTACATCATATACTCTTTCAGCATTAATTTTTTGTTCCATCAGAAATTGCTTTATCATATGGCAATGAAATAAAACTTTTTTGAAAAGGCTTATCAAGAAAAACTCCCTTGAGATTTTCTTGGACTCTTTTGCTCTTAAGTCTGAAGAACAGTGTCTAATGTTTAAGAAAATGCCATTCCAGCATATTTTCACAAGCTCTAAACTTAGCCTGAGATTTCAAAGAGGTGCTTTTGTTGTTTTTTTCCCACTCCTTGCCATATTTTTTAGAGACAGTAAAGTCTTCAAATTTATTGCAAGTTATTTTAATCAAAATCTGTCATTTAGTGGGTGAAGATAAGAGCTCTTAAATTAAAATGTATTTCCTGTTCTCTGAAAAAAATGAAAACAAAATATAATTTGCAAATGCATTTGTTAATACATACTTTAGCACTCAAAATTATTAAATTTTGCTCCCAGTAAACTTCCTGCAGGTTTTGCCATCTCCTAGAACAGGAACAGATTTAAGTAAATTCTCACTGCATATTCTACCCTTGTGTTTTACAGGGTACCATGGAGCCATAGTTCATGGCCCTACTGAGGCTGTGCCAGGAGTGCCTCAAATATTTCACAGTCAGGTAACACTGAACCTGAAGTCTTTCATCTGTAACACAATCACTGGTCTACTCAGTACTTGTGGGCACATTACTAGAATATAATGCTAATTTTTATTTTAATAAAAGAGGATAGACATCTTAAAAGCTTCTTAAAAATATTATAGGATCAGGGAGTCATAGAACAGTTTCAGTTGGAAGAGACCTTAAGGATCATTTAGTTCCAACCCCTCTGCCATGGGCAGAGACACCTTTCACTAGATCAGATTGCTCAGACCCCATCCTTGAACACTGCCAGGGATGAGGCACCCACAACTCTGGTCAAAACTCTCCTACTCCAGTGCCTCACCACCCTCACAGGAAAGAATTTCTTCCTAACATCTAAACTAAACCTGCTGTCCTTCATTTCAAGGCCATTCCCCCTTGATCTGTTGCTACATGCCCTTTTGAAATCCCTCTTCATCAGGAGAGTACTCTTTCAGGCACTGCAAGGCTGTTCTAAGGTCTTTCTAGAATCTTTTGTTCTCCAGGCTGAAAAAGCCAAACTCTCTCGGGCTGCCATCATAGGAGAGGTGCTCCAGCCCTCTGGTCATTAAAGGTTATCGCATGAAAAAAGAACATGAACAACATGAACGATTAAAAAAAACCCTAACATTAAGAAGTGTGGTAGTGTTGGGTAAATAAAACATGGTCAAAAATTCAGTGAGTTTTACAAAGAGTGGGAAATAATTCATAAAATTGAGAACTGAGGAATATCCCAAATATGTGGAGACACTAAGACAAAAAGTTATGGAGAGGTTGCCAGAACAGAGCTACTGTTGAGCATTTTCATAAAAGGCCCAGCAGTAAGATGATAATGTTGTTGGTAACAGCAAATTAGTCATGACTGTAAAGTGACAAAATTATTACAAGGAATTGCAAAAGTATCTGGAAAAAAGAAAGAATTAGCAAAACAAACAAAAAGGAGATTTTACAGAGTTAAAGATGTACTCTAAGACCTTCTTTGCAGAAAGTTTACAGTATAATAAGAATTTGTCAAAACTAGATTAGGAAAAAAGGGAAGCTACCAACTTATTACTGGAGATTTTTATTTCAGTTTTCATTCAAAACAGACAGCTCAACTGAGTAATTAGCAAGTTGCAGGCTACTGGAACCAATTCAGGAATGAATTGAAACAAGGTTAGCATTTATCTTTCCTCTGAGAATAGGGAGAACAGTAAGATCAAAAGATGAACACAGCTGTGCTTAAATTTGAAAAAAACAGAATAGAAGGATCCAGAGAATAACAAATTAATAAGTCCAATTCTCACAGAAATGATGGAACAGTTGTCTTTGGGTAAAGACTACAGACAATTTAGAGCAGATATCCACTTGGCAAGAGAAACCATGAATCCCATCTACTTCGTCCCTGTGACTAGGCCTTACTGATAGGTGGAAGGAGTAGATATAACACGTTAATTGCTTCAAAGCATTTGCCAGTCTTACGTACCATATGCATAAATAAACTAAGAATTAAATAATCTGGATTACACTTTTGTAACTGCAGAGCACTGTGAATGTGATGCTATAATTAGAGCAGTTACAGGATGTCAAGCTGGAAGGAAATACTGAGTGGGATTTCACAGGGCCTTTCCTGGATCCAGTATTATTCAATATTTTCATTAAGGACCTGGATGATGGAATAGAGAGTACATTTATTAAATTTGCAGACAATACTAAGCTGAAAGCATCTGCAAGCACTTTGGTGAATAGGATTTGAATTGAAAGTAACCTTGACAAATTGAAAAAGTAATCCAAAATAATAACAAAAAAAAAAAANAAAAGGAGAAAAAGATTCAATTCAATAAAGTACAAAGTGTCACACATAGTAATAATCTCTGGCTGGGAAAAATACAAGAGGAGGCATAACTGACTATGCATCAGATTTAAAGAGGGTAATGTACCATAGAGACACTAAGAGTCAGAAACACTGTACTACAGAGCCATTTGGTATAGGAAATGTGGACTAATCTTATTTGACACGACTGTCTCTCAGTCTCAACAATTGCCATGGTCAAAGCAGCCCATTTAGATAAAGTGCTGCATGAATTTTAGCTACATCAGAAATTTTAATGCATTGTACTAGATAAATAATGCCAGTTACCTTTAGGCACATGTAGTGCTTTTAATGGAGTAAGTCTACTAGTAAAGCACAACTCAGTATGGACATGTATCTGAATTCAATTTAAAAGATAATTATATTAAATGGAAAGAATGTTGAGGAAGTGACTTAAATTATAAAAAGCTCCTGTTGATTTTAATTGTAATAGTAAAGCAAAATTCTGATGACTTTCTGATTCTACCCAAAAAAGGGAAGAGAAAATAATTCAGAAACAAGAGCTTCTTGTCTAGTAGGAAATGCAGTGGGACACAGCAATATTGCCAAAGCACTTACCAGCTGTCATTTCATAATTAGGGAAATATAATTTTATTATTTAAATTGCTTTATTTAAACATGCTGCTTAAAATATTATATATTCAGTATATTTGCATTTTTATAAAAATAAACACATATCACCTCCTACAGTAAGACACTGCTGCAAATTCTATTATTCATGTTCATTCGATGAAATAAATTATAAATTAAAGAAAATTAGTGGTGCATTCTATGAAGTATTGCTTTAATCTTCTAAACTTGTCAGGATGAGGCATGGTGATGTTAAAATTCATTTTAGATATTATAAGAATGACAGAAAAGATCACCAGACTCTGCTTATGGTGAAGAAACAGTTTTGTTTCTGTTGTTTCCTTGAGATCCAGACTGAAATTAAAAGAGAAGATATGAGACAATCAGGTCTTTTTGACAGTTATTCATGCAGGTATGGGACATTTCAGTTTTCATGCCAGACTTTAGACACCTAATTTTTAATTGTTATTAATAAATAAGATGCAAACAAGAGCTATGCTAACTTGTCTCAGAAGTAGGTAAATATAGGGAAGGCATCATAAACCAGACATTTGAGGTATCATCAGAGTGGAAGAAGTTGCTTTCTAAAGCAGAACTAATAGTAATTTTTTTTTTAAGGAAGTGCTATTTTTCACAAACATTTTATGTTCTTCTGGAATATTTAATTCAAAGTATGCCCAGCAAAGGACACTGGTAAAAAAAAAGAACCTCGGTCTACAAGTTTTGTAAAGGAACTCAGATGTAGGATAAGAGATGTTCCTGCTTCAGTTCCTTTCTGAATGACACTGATTATAGAGGTCTTCCCACACAAAAGATAGAGAAAGTGAAATCAAGAGGGATAAAATATTGTCATTTTTCTTGGAGTTCTATCTAAAAACCCACTCTTTTTGAAATAACCCAACTTTGGCCTTGTTGTTCTTCCACGACATTTTGCCCTCAAGCCATTCCAGGATAGGGGATTACCTGCTACATGAGCTATTTCTAATGTGGGGAATTAGCATACTCCAGTAGCTGACCTTTACCTATCAATTCATTAAATTTCCCTTAATCATCACAGTGACTACAATGAAAATTATTCTTCTGTATGCAAATGAACTAAAGTAACAGCACCTCCTGACTTACTGCCCAGATGTTAGCAGGGTAAAATCTTTCATTTATTCATGGCAACAGTTATTTTTAGAATAGGCAAATAAGATTGCAGTAATTCCAAGTCACGATCAGATTCTCATATTTCTTTTTTTTACTTTTTAAAAGTTACAATTGATACAACCCACTCACTGCCATTTACCATCATTAATGATTCCAGCAACAGTGAATAACTAAAAATTATTTCCAAGGCAAAAGCAGCTGCCAAGGTTCAAAAGCACTAAAAATTATTTCACTAAAACTTTTATGCCTAAACATGGATTTAGAAGTTTGCCAAGTGTGAGCATCTTGCTGTCTGCCAAACTGTCTGTATCAGTAAAAATGGATTGGTATTTGATATGCTAGTACACATGGGGACTAGGAACACACTTTAGAGCATTTATTATCATCTTTACTGCCTATTCCTTGTCATGAGGATAGGCTTCACAATGGAACATGCCATTTCTCACATTGTAGAGTATGGTGTGGTCATGTTCAATGCTTCCCCCCAACCCCAGCAGCAAAATACCCTCTGGAAGCTGCCTCTTGGAAATGATGATATAAAAAAATTTACAAGTATTAAAAGGAAAGGGAGAATGAAGCTGAAATCAGTCTGGGAACCATTTTCTTCCAGCACAATTGTACTTCTCTAAAGCCATTGAACTTGGTATCATCAAAAGAAAATGTCACAGACTCTCAAAAGCAAAGGACAGACAATTCTACAGATTATTGGATCATGTTCTATTTATAGAAATCTAACCTTTTCAGCCCCAAAGAAAAGCAAACAGAAAAGTGGAGTCATGTCATAGATCCAAGTCCCAAATTGCAGTAATTTTGTACCGTTATTGTATTTTGCTAATCACAGATCACAGAGACTCAGCAAAATGCTAAGTGAGTCACCATTAGTATGAGCAACCTTTCATAGTCAGTAAATACAACTACTATACTTAAATATTCCTAAAAAATGGAAAATGGGGAAAAAAAAAAAAAGGTTTTCTGCATAGTAGGTACTTTTTTATCTTTGTATATTGACAACATAATTTTTCAAATTAATTGTTTAAATAACAAGGTAGACTTTGGATAATAACTGGGGTGGGGGGAACTAAGTAAATTCTGAAATTTCAGTATCAACCTTATAATAGTAAATTCATGCCCTAATTTAAAACTAATCTAGAAAAAAATTCACAGACAAGACAAAAGTGCAAAATGAATAGCTGTAGGGCCAGGTACACAGTCAATCTCAATTCCACATGAATGCAAATGGAGCCAGATTATGCAGTAGAACAAAGAAATCCAGAAGGCATAATATTTTGCAAAACCTAATTGCAACTGGCAGCAAAACTCTGAAAACCTTTTCATTCTTGGACCAAGCATTGATGGGTTGCAGCATCAGTGGAAACAGGAGTAAACTGATTTTGGTTCTGGATTCTTTCCAAGGCTTCAAAAGATAAATTATGCTATAGGATCTGCTTTTAATTGCCCAGTGAAAGTATGGAATGAGGTACCTCAGAACAACAATCTCCTCAAAAAGAAAAAATGATCTTTCAAAGTTATTCTCCATTATATTCCTAATCTTCAGCATAGTTCTTTAAATTAGCTTTATATCTGTCTTAAAATAAAAAAGTGGGAAGATTTGATATTTCCCTCCCACCCCAAAACTGAGTGCAGATTGCCACATCTGCCATTGCACCGCTACTTCAAATACTGAGAATTGATTTTGAAATTCAGTCACTCCTACATTTCACCATAATATTGAAATTATCACCATATTCAATGGGCTCTCAGCTTTTTACAGCAAAAACCAGGTGTCTTTAAATGGGTGCCTCAGACTCCCTCCAAATATTGAATTAACCCACTCTAAGGATAGTGCCAATCATCCCTAAATTTTAGGTGGAATAGGGTTAGATGTATGAAATTATCAAACCATGGCATAAGTTTCTTTACAATAGTCTTACTAAACTGTAACTGTGATGTGGCAAGGAAAATATGAATCTATTCTCAGTTCAGGACTAAATGTGTATATATATGTGTATATATATATATACATGTATATATATTACTTTCTATTTTTGCAATTTAGTCTTCATCTCTTTTAATTCAGTGGTGTCATCTCCAAATAAAGAGTACATTTATTGGTTTGCTGAACCAAGATTTTCCCACCTGATAGCAGGACAGCATTATGATTTCCAACACTGTCTGCCTGGCAGGAATGATAGCATATGTGAGATATAATAGCAGGTGCTGGAGGTGTTATGAAATGGGTCACAGGCTTTGTAGCCCTGTTGTCCTAAGAAAAGCAACAATATTACAAATGTAAAATATTTTTCAAGAAACTTGAGATCTTCAGATATTAAGAATGGAACTGTTAGGATATCAATACTGTCCTGTCATGGTCGAGTTTCAAAACTACCTTGGAAAATTCTTGTGTGGATTACTTACATGAGTGAACACTGTGCAAAAGAAAAAAATACACGGATTTTGATCTCCACACTATTCTACACTAAGAATATATCAGAAGCTAATCACTAGCTAAATCTAGAGGAATTTATACTACCATCATCAAATTGCCAAGAACTCATGCATACACTTCACTAAATCAGCCTGGTTTCTCACTCAAAGCCTGGGAAAACACATTTTTTCACATGGTGGAACATGCCAGTGGGAAGAATTCCTCTTACATGGGTGAAACAGCTCATGTGAGAAAGCCCTCACCTGTGTAAGTAAGTTTTGAACAAAGTAGCCTTTGGCAAATTTGTAACCCTTGAATTTGTTATTACAAACCAATGGAAAACGCTCTGATACTGGCATGAGAAAAGCTTACAACAACAGAGTCATCACATTTTAAGCGTTGTTTAAACAGCCAATTTATATAAGAAAAGTACTATACCAATCTATTAGAAATTGTTTTCATTTGTCTCCATGACCTGAAGCTCATTCACTCGTAATTTTCCTCACAGCCCAAACTTGTTACTTAACCTATTTGTTCAGTCATTTAGATTTATAGGAACTGGAATAGCATTTAATGCACTTGAAATAAACTACACTACTGTAAGTTTATATCGTTGATAAGGATCTTCAAAATCTGTCTGCAAACTTTCTTCTACAGTTAGTGGCAAGATATAAACAATAGCAGAGGCTGAGTCATCTGACCTTCTCCAGGATGGTAGGAGTTGTTGTCATGGGTTGCATTTTTGCCTTAGTCGAGTACAGGAGAGGCTATGGTAGCTTGTACTAAGCACCTACATTTTAACATGTGATATATGTCATGGGAATGTGGCTACACTCTCAAGAAAGACTGAACAGAAGGAAGGAAGGACAGACGGAAGGAAGGAACTCAAATGATCATTAAAATCCTTCTGAAACTATTCATTACAAAATTTCATTAAGAGTTATGACTTTAACTTATAACAACACTATATCCTGAAAATGCTTAAAGAAGTCAGGAACTTCATAGTTTAAGCCTGATGCTGAAATTAACATTATAAGAAAAGTATGAGCAACTACATATGAAAATAGTTTCCATTTTTTCATTTAAAAAATTTCAAAGTTATATGAAATTATTTTACTCTGGTTTTAAGCAATAAATAACCTTTTTATTGAATTTGTAAACAGATTAGTTTTGAAAACAAGAGATAATATATCATAGAACTTTATGTAGTATTTAGATCTTTCTGTGCCCTGAAATTTTCAGTAATTATAATATAACATGAGAAACCTGTAATCAAAAAATTTCCTTACAGAAGTAGAAAATATCTATGTGTCAGGATTAATTTGATTACTCATATACTATGAGATTATTTATAAACAATTGTTTCTGCATTTATAAGGGATATTATAGTAATTATGCTAAAGTCATTTTCTATAACACATTATCTTTAATTAAAGACAATAAATAAACTAGAATATGAATATGTCCTTTGTTTAATTTAAAAATATACTCAGTGAGAGTAAATGCTTATATGTATGTATATATATATATATTACAGAAAGTATCAAGCCCACAGTAATTTTCTTTGCAATCACTGCTGTAATGGTGGTTAAGAATAACTGTCAAAATAAAGACCAGAGAATCAATTAGTCCAAAATTTCTAATGAGAGACAACTCACTGGAGTCTTCACCATTGTTGTCTCTTGAAATAGAATTTACATATTAGATCTATACCATGGGATGACACAGTTCATCCATATTTCACACAATACCCTCAGTCAAACTCCTGTTAAAAACCTCTATAATTCTGACAGAAAGAAAGAAGCCAGGTAGAAAGAATGCTTCTATAATTGCACTCAACAGCCAATCTGACTCTACTGTTAGTCAGACAGGACAAAACTGGCATTCATTTTTCATCTTGTAGAGTTTTTAGCCTTCCCTGGTACTTAACAAATGATAAGCACAGCTGTATAATTATATTTCATAAAATTGATGTGCAGCAGAAGTTTCCAAAATAATTGGAGCCAAAGTTAGTGCAGTATTGACACATAATTTATTTTCCTTCCTCCTCTAATTTTATGTTTCTCTACATGCACTGTAGGTACAGTGCTGATGGAAAATAGTCTACATAATACTGTAAAAAACACAGGGAGGAATAGCTTGTGTAACAACTAAAAAAAAAAATCTTTCTCAAAACCAAGGTAAAAAAAGAAATGCATCAAGAATGTATAGTTCTCAAAATATCAGCTTTTGAAAAGTGAAGCAGTTAAATACCTCAATTAAGGTTCTTCAGGATTGAAATAATCTTGTTTCTTATGTCTACCAATCCTTGGTGAAATTTATGAACAGTTAGCTAATATTCAACCCTTTTTTTTTCTCTGAGAGCATCAAAACAATTTTTAACTAGGAGATGATACCAAATGAATTCTTGTTAGCTCTTTGGAATAAAATTTGGACACAAAAGCTGAAGCAGCTTTGGAAGCTTTCAAAAGCATCTGTAAAGATGTTTTTGATGCTATCAATCAAAAGAAATCTGTTTTTTAAAGAAGTCTTACTTCCTTTAGTTAGATAAGAAGAGAGAAATACTTAGTTGGTGATATGAATGCTACTGGACACTAAATAGCAAACTGCCACACAATTTCACAACTATTAAGGAAACATGAAGTTCGTTTAAGCAAAGAAAACATTAGTATTCCATTGATAGTGTTTTCCTCCGTTTCAGTGGTTTTGTCCGACAAGGTTGCAGACAGAATACAATGTCTCTCAGACCTGTCAACCCTGAAAAGCAACTCCAGTGACAGGAATCATCAAAAATTGACTTTTCTATTACATGAAGGCCTTATTTTCTCACTTTGACTGAAGTAGTTTTATACCTGTATAATTTTAAACAGAATTCATTTTATAACTTGCTGTTTGTGCTATTCAGAACATATGATGCAGCCCTTTCTTTTACAAGGTATACCTCTGAATAGCAATACACATTTTTTGCTGGGAGAACATAGCCTAAGATGGAGCACCTAACAATACTAAAACCAAAGTGCTGTGATGCTCTTTTTTTGGCCTTTGAGCTGTTCTCCAGTGCTTTGCTCCTCTTCTTGTTGTCTCTCCAGTTCCAATCTCCTTTTCCCCACATATTTTAACCATTAATATTTCTCACAGTGAAGTTAACATTGAGGATAAAATAGACAGTATCATCAGGAATATTAAAGCTCTTAAAGCAAGATGTTGCAGAGATCAACTGTTTCCGTGTTCTGAGACCCAGAGGCAAGAGCCAGATGAAGAAAATAGGCTGATTGAAGAAAATGACATGCTTGTTCTGAACATTTCTCCCTCTCCACAAAACCAGCAAAAGTCACAACTTTTCCCCCTGTTTCTCCTTGCAGTAGTGTCCAGGAGTCTAATTTTCCAGTTCCAGCAGCATCAACACTGCAGAGTGTGCTCTCTGTGTCCATCACCCTGCTTGGTGCCAAAGATCTGGGAAAAGGCAAGTTTATTGTCCTGCCTGCTGTCTGAACTACCAAGTGCTGGCTGCTTTATAAATCCTCCCTCTGAAGTGACCCTTGCTATGCAGAGGTCATCTTTTGTAGAGAAACATGATCAGCTTACCTGAAAAGCAGCCCTGTTTGGTGACCAGCAATCCTCTAACCAACATCTGAAACATTTGTGTAGCACAAAAAGTGGACTGAACTGTACATCTTCATTTTTCCTTTTTTGACATAAAAGTTTTGAGGAAATCTCTTTGCTGGACTCTGCTTATACTTACAGGGACATTTAGCTGTTATAAACAGCCAAATTTTTTTGAGCACTCATTCAGTTTCTAGAATAAAAATTTTCACATACAGATTTTCTCTACTGCAAGATTGATTTAGATTTTTTTTTCACTTTTAAGGGATACTCCTTTGCAATGTTTAACATTTTTCCCAGGGTGTTCTTCCTTTGATTCAGAGAATTATGCGCTCTACCAAAATACACAACTAGAAAAATATCTGGTTTTGCCACAATGAAATCAGCAACAGACATCTTAAATTCCACAGACTTACACTCAAGTCTTCATTTTTCCTGTTCAATAACATATTTAAATCTAAAAGAAGAGAAACA
Source organism: Rhipidura dahli (assembly GCA_013399225.1). Taxonomy (NCBI): domain Eukaryota; kingdom Metazoa; phylum Chordata; class Aves; order Passeriformes; family Rhipiduridae; genus Rhipidura; species Rhipidura dahli. The sequence continues at coordinate 1,836,477 of VXAC01007212.1, read as the reverse complement.
TTTTTACTGTACAATATCTGTTTAGTGCTGTGTAAATCCAGGCTCCTCTGTATGTCAGAAACACTGATGTCATCTTTGTATATTTGGAGTATGCATGCATACACATCAATGTATAACTTTAAAAAGTCACAGACATGTTCTGGGCAAACTATTAATTGCTGGCTGGGAATAGCTTAAAAACATGTTTGTAGAGGGCAGAAAATCCTGTTCATTTACTATACCATTTTATCTCTCAGATGCACATGGAGTACAGGACTAGAGAGCTGCATATTACTGTGGCTAACACACGGTATTTAGATTTAGAGCCCTTTAATTTTCTCTTATCAATACTTGGAGAAAAGTGGAATGCAGTGCTATGCAATGATAAATAGTGAATCTATTTCAGTTTGTTTTTCACTGTTCTTTGTGTTTAATGAAATAATTCACTTGTTAAAACTACTGATGGACAAACACTATGGCAAATCTAACTCTTTTGTTTGCCCTGTATGTGAAAAAAAACCTTGAAACCAAAGGGAATATTCAAGAATCTTGTATATCTACCTGGTCTAGGTATGAATGTTCTATAAAAATATTGAACTTGTTCCAATTCTTCAATAACATCCATTCTGGAAATTAACACTCTTCTGAAATAACATTACTGCACCCTGTAGTTTTTGATGATAAATTTTCAGTATGTTTCTAGAAGTTTTTTTAATTGAAATCCTGTACAAAAATTTTGTAGATAATGTTTTGGATTAACTGTTATAAGGTACTGTTACCTCTGTGCCTTGAAAAAGAATAAAACATCTAAAATTACCTCTAAATATTACTAAGGTTCTATAGTCTTTCTTCTTGTACCCTTTTTTTTCCTCTTTTCTAGTTTACAGAATTTCCCTCTAAACAGATACCTTGATTAAAATGTCTCAAGTATGTGATTGATTCACCTTTAATGTCACCTTTCATGGCACTGCATCAGACCTGAAACTCTTGTTAGAAAGTGTTTCTTACTTTTTTTCTATACATGGTCGAATTTGCAATTGTATGTACTCTAGGAGCATAATGCAACACAAAACTCAGAAGCACAGGGTGGCTGAGACAGGGAGGCATCCCTGGAAGTCATCTAGCCCAACATCCTGCTCAAACAGGACTGCTGAAGCTACAACAGGTTACTGAATGCTGTGTCCAGTGGGGTTTTGGCTATCTCTGAAGATGGAGATTCCACAAACTCCCTGGTCAAGCCATACCAGTGTTTGACAACCCTCCCAGGAAAGGATCTTCTCAAACAGAATTCCTGGTATTTCAGTTGTGCCCATTGCACCTTCACGTAGGAGGGTTCTGTCCTCAAGCACTTCAGGTCATATCACTGCCTTTTTGAGCTTATTACATCCATTGGAATCAGCCTAAAACTGTTTAGGGTCTAAATATGATACACTTAAGCCCCTTAGAGATGTACCCAGCATGGTCTGGCCTTGGTGAAGTTACTTTACAGCACTCAGCTAAGAAAATACAAAACGAGGGTTTTACTTCAATCTTTCACAGCAGCTCGGCATTGAGAGAACCAACTTTCCCAAGAGAAAACTCTAAAATCCATCTAGGCTCAAGGCAGTCTTCCCACAATATTGCCATAGTCTTGCCACCCTATTCTGTGCAGAAGTCCACTTTTTCCTTGCTTGGAACTGGATCACAGTGCCACCAAAAATAAGTAAGTATTTATAATTCCTTTGCGACAACTAGATGCACTGAGCATCACTATACATACTCACACTTAGGCTTGCTTAAAACTTGGGGCAGGGGAGGGGGGTGTTGTGTGTTTCTTTTTTATATTTTGTACCTATGGACATTTACCATTATATCCAGGTTGCATACTGGTTGAGATTCTAGCTGTCAGGCCTAGAGCATCAGCAAGATTCACAAACTGAACACAGTGCAAAATCCAAGCTGTTTACATCAATCCACATATTTTGTCATAATGAAATGAATATCAATGCAAAACACATGAGGGAAACAACTGACTGGATCTGACAAGTGTGTCTATGGTAAACACTTGTTTTCTCAAGTTCACTCAAGTTTTGCTTACTTTAATTTTTCCATGCTTCATGGTTTAAGCTGTCAAGATGTTAACTATTCATGTTAGCAGACAGCAACACCTGAAGATATTCCAAAACCACCTGTGAAGGAGGATGTTGTATATTTTTCTTTCTCTGAGAATTGAAGGGGTTTGTTTAGGTTTATTTTTACTACTGTTTTTCATCTCAATGGCTATTTTCTCAATATAAACTCCTAAATTAAAAAAAAAAAAAAGAAAACAAACATGCTCTTCCTTTTATAAATTTTATGAACCAAAACAACCCTCAAAACTTTGCCCATTGTCAAAATATAATCTAATGAAAATCAGTCAGGTTTATTTTACTTTTCTTTATAGGTCACTGATATTCTGACATTGTGTTTTTTTCATTAAGATCCTATGTTTATTTGAGAGCCCATACATTATGTCAAGCTATTGCAACTTTTTGTGCATATGCTTTACAATCAGAATTCATCAAATTAAAGGCTCTATGTAGTTCAAAGATTGTATAGTCCATTTTAAAATTATATGCCTGTAATTACTTACATTTCAAAATTTTTCCCAACATTACCACCATCATTTCTGTAGAAAAATAAAGATTTAAGTCTAATAAAACCACACATAACTATTTTTTTTTTTAATATCAGGGTCAATGCAACCTCATCATTGTCATTCTGAAATATTTGAATAAGAATATTTTTGAATTATATTTTAACTGTTTTTTCTTTTATGTTCTTCCATCAGATACTACTTTAACTCTTTCAATTTCCTCTTACAAACACATTTTGAAGTTTATCAATTTCTTGTGAGCAAGAAATTGCCAAACGAAACAGCACGAGTAAAAATTTTACACCATCTTTCACAAATTAATGTCTCAATTTACTTTAACCTTCATTTCTGAGCCTTCAAAGAGAAATGCCATGAAGTATTTGCATCTCAGAACATCAGGCAAGCCCTAGGTCTTACTTTTATGAAGAAAAAATGAAAACTTTATCAGTGATGATGTGTGCCATATCTTATTCTGTACCTTATCTCTGTGGGTTCTTGTAATCTGTAATGACAAAGTTGGTTTCTTTCTGTGTGAATTGTGGTTCAAGTCTTCCACTTCTATTTTCACTTTTTTTCTGGGTTTTTTGTCTAATATTGCAGGAATCTCCTACCAGTTTTAGAGAAGATATATTGACCATGTTATGGTGGTGCAAATCTTTATCAGGTTTAGTTTTCCATTTTCTAACTGAAAGGATATTTAGTCATGAATATACAAGAATAATTACTACTTTAAACCTCCCATCGAGATTTTATTGACTACTTCATATTTTTGAGATACTTTAAAGCCTTTCAATTTGATGTAAAGATTATTTATCTGGTGCTGTCACAGTTTATTTTTCTTTTTCAAAGGTGAAAAATACTTTATTTACTGACCAGAGGTTTTTCCCTAATTGGTTTATTTAATCTAGCTGCATCCCTTTACCCAATTTTTAATATTTTATTTAATCTATAAATATTGACATTCTTCAGTCACAAAGAAGGTATTACATGCCACATTAATACACATTCAACATACTATTATTCTCTCTGCTTTTGTAGCAGAAGAGGGAAGCTCAGAACCCTCTGAAAGACATCTGTCAGTTCAGATAAGTCTTACTACAATCAAAACTCCCATCTCAAAACAGGTTTCCCTACAAATTTATTTTTGGATTTCACTGAAATTTCGTGAAAAAATGTTGTCAAAAGACAGCAAGATGGGAGAGAGCACTGCAATCCCATAATCTTGTCATTTCGAAGATCCTTACTTTTGCAAAGGTCTGCTTGGAACAAGCTCTGTATGTGCACCCATCAAGTGCCACAAATGCACTCCAGTGCAGCAATCACTGGAGCTGCTACAGCCCTTTCTTCAGCCAGGCAGCATGTGAAGGCAGCACAGGTAACATCTGGAATGACTGGAAGCTTCCTTAACAAAGTACAGCTCTCCTAGGAGACTACTCTGTGTGGTACCAGCTCAGAGGACTGGGAAACCTTCCAGCAGTAATCCCTAAGGGAAGCAGGAGGGATACAGAACTAGAGCAGAAGTTACCAGTATTTACCTGTTTCAAATAAAGACTTTAATGTGCTCAACTATGTTTTATAACTTCTTTGCCCACAGATGATATGCAGGATAAAAGTACACCATTCTGTCATGGGAGCTGCTGTGATGAAAGACTTTGTTACAATAAACAGACTGGCCCATGCCATAATGCAAGTCTTAAGGGAAAATGGCAAAGCTTAACTCTTCTCATTAATTTCCTATACCAACTGCAACCAAACACAGGGAAAACAGGAAACACTAGGCATGTTATTCCTAGACACCTGCATTAAGAGTTAAGGTGTTTATTTAACATGACACTTAAAATATACTAATATTAAATTAATGTACTTAAATAGTTAAGATAATTGAATGTATTATAACATTATTTTCACATGTATATATAAACAGAGTCATTATAGAAAATGCATGCATAGTTAAATAGTTAAGGGACTCACAACAGCTCCCACCATGTAGCTGTGATATGGGTGGGAAAGACTGCAATAATGCTCCCCTGTGAGAGGGAAAGGATGGAGCATGGGTGGGGCATGTTGCAACCTGATGGATCATAAATTGGGACATCCATCATTGACCACAGTTTGGATACCCCTAGTTCCTGATATAGTATGTTTAATACACAAAGCAAATAAAATGTGTTCATAATGAGCCTGCTATTAGCAATGAGATAATTTAATAATTTACTTTTACACTGTTCTGTAATTTTCAGATTCTTGGTCTTAGATAACCAAGGTAAATATAGTGCAATAGAAATGAACCCTGTGTAGTAAAATTTTAGAGAGAAAAAAAATGCAAACCAAAACAAAGAAAATTCAAGCTGAAAGAGGCTTTCCTTCAAGGAAGAAAAAAAAATAAGTCAGTTAAATTATTGCTTATTTCTGCAACAGGTCTGTGAAAAATGTGCTCACAGATGAAAAAGTTGAATGTAGCTAAAGTTATAAAAAATTCTCCTTAAAAATTCACAAAAAATTGATAAAGTTGAATGAACATGGAACAAGATCTAGCAGCCTACCTGGCTAGCAAGCTCATATTTAAACAGAAATCCCTAAAAGTTTACTCATTAAATCAATCAGAAATTTAACTCACATTTACAGCAATTAGACCATCCAAAGGCCTTTGTATCTACTTGGAAAGAAATCCTGAAGAATAGTACACCAAACAGTCATTATTTATTTATTATCAAATTATGTCATTGATTAAACTGAAGAAATATTATCTCAATAATCAGGAAAAAATCCCAAAAAACCCCAAACCACACAAATAAACAACCCACATTGCTGACAACACAGAATACATTATAAGTGTTCCCTTAAATCTAACAATTTCTAGCAGGAATGCTAAATAATTTATACCATTTATGTTTCAGTTCCTTTATAAAAAGACTACAGTCAAAATTATAATCTAAGAATTAGTGCCTCCTGTATGGCTGGTGATAGCCTTGGCAACACATTTCCTAAAATCTTACCTGGAATATTTTACTGCATTGTTAATTTTTGCTCTCCCGCTTTTCCGTATCATAAAATTGGTGTCTTTTTCAGCTACAAGCTAGAGGTGAAAAACTAATTAGTACTTACACAGTGCTTTAAATGTATAAGACACCATATAAATTTTAAGTTATCAGAGATTTTCAAAACACAATCTATTTCAAAATACATTTTTCATTGCTATTATTTAAAACTTTGATTGGTCCCATAATTTTTTTAAAGTCAAATATATAGTGGATTTAAGTAATGTTAATAAGTATGTATCCCTAAAAAGGCAATAATATCAAGAGGCCAGTGATGGCAGGACTGAGTTATGGGAAGTTATCTTTGAGTTATGAATTATCTTTGTGGCCTCCGTCATGTCCATGCGGCAGGTTTTGCACTGATTCATCAGTAGTAAAATAGCTGACATCAATCATTATTTTTCAGATTTGGAAGAGGCACACATATTTGGGGAAAACTGCTACTTATATGCACTGAGACAAGAGGAATCAGGAGATAATTCAAAAAGTAAAAGGACTTATTTGTTTTCTTTCTTTTATTTATGAATGTCTTTATATCTACTGTCAGTATTACTGATGTTACGTGGATATTTTCTCTGGGGAAAGGGAGAGTGTGTAGTGTGATTTATACCACAAAATAACTGTGCTGCAGAAATAATTATTCAAATCTGACTGAGAAACATTTTCACATTCTTCACGAGCAGTGCTGGCAAGACAAACCATCCAGGAACCCACATTCTGGATGAGGACTGCACACAGGCACATGCTACCACACCAAAAGGCTGAGGCACAGATACACAGTGAAAGTGTTCAGCACTATCTCAAACCTTAACCAATCCTTGCAATGACATTTCAAGACAAGCTTCACAGGCTTCTAGACAGAGGCAATAAAAGAGGGACTGTACAAAGCAGAGAAGCAGTGGTTCACCAATGCAGCTATTGCCCATTTGCCCTCAGACTTTGCCTGTAATTACTAACCCATCAATACCTAGAATAACAATTCCTTTCTTCTAAGAGAAAATTGTCTAACAGTACTAGGTATCCACATTCTGATTAAGTGCAAAGTTCAATGGGATCTTTGATCCTTTGTTCTCATCTGTGTGTGCTTCCCAGCACACAGCAACAGTCTTAATATTCCTGCAGCACGCAGAGTATACGACATTTGTGTCACAAAGGCCTTTGTTGGTAACCAGAACAGCAGATAATTTATCCATTATTTCTGATTTTTCAAATTTTCCATTACACATTGCACATGTTTTATAAATGCTCAGTTTCACTTGCCTCCCTCTCATCATGGAGGAGATGTCAGATCAAAAAAGAATACACCAACAAAAGGAATAAGTATTTTCTCTTTTAGCCACTCATTTATTTCAGAAGATAACACTAGAAGCAAATCTGCCATCTGTAAAAGAAATGTGGAGACATGCCTTTGTCAATTACTTCTCTGAAAAAGTGCAGATTTGTCTGAAGTATCCACTATGTTAAAAGAATCTACTCCAGGGCTGAGTGGGAAATTGAAATAGAGGATCATCTCCCATTTATTTTTGAAGAAGCAGTCATGGAAGAGTATTAAAAGCAATCTGAAAGGGAACTTGCAATTTCCCCTTTGTGGATGATTTTTATGTGAGGATTGATCTAAGCTACTGCCAAGATGCGATCATTTTAAAATTGAAGTCACCTCTGTAAAAAATTTAAATTCCAAATAAAACTGTTCTAAAAAATCCCTCAGCAGCAAAAAGTATAAAAATAAAAAAATACATAAATACATAATTCATAATCAGCAAGACTTATGACATGAAAGTTTAAATCTTCTAAACTCCTCAACTAAAACCAAAAAGAAACAAACAAAACCAACCAACATCTAAAAAGCCAAAACAACTCCCAAAAGAACACAATAGATAAAAACCCCACCACTTATTAACTAGTCCTGGGAATAGAAGGCCAACAGAATAAGTTTTCATTCATATAAATAATGTATCATATAAATAATTGTATAGAAGCACAATTTTAAGTGCAGAAAAATTTCTGTTCTTATTCCATCTTTACAACTTTCAAACCCAGGTTTTTATTTGTGTAATTTATGTGTTGGGGTTCCTCCTCTTTGTTTGTTTGGAGGGGTTTTTTGGTGTTTTTGTCTGCTTGTTTTTTGTTTGGGGTATTTTTTTGTTGTTGTTATTATGCATGATGCTTACTTGTAGATAACTGAGGCTCAGACTGATTTTTTCATAAACTGCACATCACAGCTTGCAGCAGTATGTACAGAGTCTGTATGATGTCCTTGCTTAAAACTTTGCTATTTAGTGGTTTTGCATATATTCAGGGATTCACTAACTCCTTTGAAGAGTTGAATAACAGAAATCTGCTTCATTTCCTCATGTGTGTTCACCTACATGATTAAAAGCAGTAAATCACCTTTTCTGAGAGGAGCACAAACTATCATTTAGAGTATACTCAGCAGGTGAAAATGATTACTAAAAAGGCACCAGACTTACAGTGGTGCTGTTCAGAATTATACTGTCTTACAGATTTATACCTCTTATTATGATCTAAAAAAAAATGCAGTTCAGGAAATGGAGAAAAATTTTATTAAAAAACAATGCAAAATCAGCTAATTTTGAAACATTAATGAAGGAATTACCTTCAAATTTGTGTTGTAGCCTGAAAACACATAGTTAATATTAATCAATCTGATTATTAATCCTTTCTGTGTTGTTTATGAAATATTTTTCATTAACAGAATATACGATATAACCATAAAATCATAAAAAAATCAAAGCAAGTTCTGACTACAACTTGTTCTTTGTATTTTCCAAAACAGGTTACTGCTTACATTACTATAAATTGATACATTTAGTTACTTAAATCTGTGTCTGAAAATGCTGGGGTTTTCTATATTTTGTTTTGCAAATATTTATTCTTTTATAAAGTATTGAAGGTTCCAATATCAAAGCCATGAAAATATTATAAGCCCTAACAGAATTCAAAACATGAACAGAATCTGAGATCACACATTTGTAAAATACGGTCATTCCACTAACATAACTACTTTTCTAAACTAACTAAATCAGAATTTATACTTTCCCATGAAATACGTTATTTTCTCATTTATACTGATCATGACAAAGCTAATAAATTATCTTTTTAGTGGTCAGATAACAAAGCAAGTTTTAAAAAGGATTTAAATTTTAATAAGGCCTCAATCCCACTGCCTGTCAGTAGCAACCAGATATGATTTGTCAAACTTTATATCACAAAGCAACATCAGAGTTAAGCTAACCTCTCTCAGAAGTAAAATCATGCAGTGATAGAACCAGTTCTGGGTTTTTCAACACTGTGGTCAAAACTAAATTTTCTTGTCCAACCAATGGACACAAGGCTTGAACACAGATGAAAAGGAACAGGCTTTAGCTAGGATGGAGCTCAGGGAAATTGGACTTGGAACCTTCTGAAGCCAGCAATAGAAGATGGCAACCTGTGCTATCAGAGGGAACGGTCTCTCTGCCCTTGCCACTGTACCCCCAACCTCTGCTGGCTGCAGAAGGGTTTTCTACAGAATGACAGAATCATTTAGGTTGGAAAATACCTCTAATGTCATTGAGTCCAACCTCTGACCAATCACCACCTTATCAGCTAGACCCTGTCACAAAATGCCACATCCAATGGTTTCTTGAACGCTTCCGGGGATGGTGACTCCACCACCTCCGCAGGCAGCCCATTCCAATAATTAACAATCATTGGATTTCTTCTTGCATGAAGAAATTCTTCCTGATATATAACCTGAACTTCCCTGTGCAGCTTGAGGCTGTGTCCTCAAATCCTGTCCCTGGTTGCCTGGGAGAAGAAAACAACCCCCACCTGGCTACAGCATCCTTTCAGGAAGTCGGAGAGAGGGATAAGGCCCCTCCCAGCCTCCTTTTCTTCAGGCTCAACACCCCCAGCTCCCTCAGCCATGCCTCACAGGATTTCTGCTCCAGACCTTTCACCAGCTCCATTGACTTTCTCTGGACATGCTCCAGCACCTCAATATTTTTCTTGAAGTGAAGGGCCCAGAATTGGACACAGGATTCAAGGTGTGGCCTTACCAGTGCTGAGTACAATGAGCTCTGGTCCTGCTGGCCACACAAGTTATGGTAAAAGCCAGGGTGCCATTGGCCTTCTTGGCCGCCTGGGAACACTGGCAGCTCATGTTCAGCTGGCTGTCCACCAGTAACCCCATGTCACTTTCTACTGGGCAGCTTTCCAGCCACTCGTCCCCCAAACTGTAGCACTGCCTGGGGCAGTTGTGACCCAAGTGCAGGACCCAGACTTGGTCTTGTTAAGCTTCACACACTTGGCTTCAGCCCATCGATCCAGCCTGTCCAGACCCCTCTGCTGAGCCTTCCTGCCCTTCAGCAGATCAACACTCCCATCCAACTCAGTGTCATTCACCAACTTACTGAGGGTGCTCATCCAGATCACCAACAGGGATATTAAACAAGACTGGGCCCAGTACTGAGCCCTAGGGAAGCCCACTAGAGACCACTCTCTGGGCCCTGCCATCCAGATTGCTTTTAACTCAGGTTCTTAACAGGAAAAGCCACCTCCTGCTGTCTAATGCCCTGGTGTCTTCCTACCTCACCCGTGCCTAGAATCTATCCACAGAGCAAATATCCACCTTGGGTTCTTACTGTACCAGGATAAGATCTTTCAGCTAAAGCTGAGCCTTAAGTGCATTTGGGAAAAGGAGAAGAGTTTCCTTATAACTTACTTCTAGATAGATACAAGCCATTTTAGGGTGATCTGACATGGTACAGAGTGAAAGAGAGCCAAAGGACCACACTGTCTCCCTTGGTTGTTGCTCACTGATCCCTTTATGCAGAGGTTGTTTGTTCATATGACTTCATTTCACTGGAATTTAATTTAACTGAAATTCTAGTGTGAAAATTTACAATTCTTCAACATGCATTTTTCAAGAGAAATTTCACCCAAGCTTAGAATGCTTTTAAAGTAATTAATCTTACACATGGCAATTGAGAAAACTTAAACACACTTACAAGACTTGGAAGAAAGCTGCTAACCTGCTCAAGACCTCAGGACAATTATTTTTAAAGCAGATGACCAATTGCCTTTTTTTGATGGGTGTAGAGAAGGGAAGTTTTTGTTTCTTTGGTTGGTTTTGTTTGGCATCTTTTAAAGATAATGTGTATTGGGGTCTGCAGCTTTTCAAGCCTGTATTTAGAGGAGATAGAACTCTGATTTTTTGATCTCAGTATGTTAAGCACTGATTTTGCAATGAGTACTGCTGTTAGCCTAATACCTTTCCCCCTCAGATGGGATTGCTTTTTAATTCCTGAATACATATGCCTGTCCTCAAACTCCATAAACAACATCTTGTCAGTGCACTGTATTTTTTAGTTATTTCCCAGGAATACATACTAGCTAAATCATAACAACTTTTTGGTTTATCCAGTTTTCCAATTAAATTAGTCTCACTTGGTGAACAATTCAAGAACAGAATACTTACTAATGTAAAAAGGAAACTTATAAAGTCATCATTATTGTTATTAATGTCCAAATGCTATATTTGATAAATGACTAAAATTTTATTTTGAAGTAATGACCATTTTAAGATAAATATATTTGTCTTAAATGTCATCTTATCAATGTTGTTTATAAATCAACACCAGCTAATTGTTTTAACTGAAATCAAGATCAATAGAGTCAGAGCTTAATAAATCTGTTCACTTAGGCTTGCATAGTTAAAAGACAGCAAAACAAACCTGCAAACTTCCCATAGGAAATGGGATCTGCTAGGAGTTATTAGGAATTCAAATACCTCTGGGAAAAATTTATCTAGGTGTTTTCCCATGCTGATATAATGTTGGTACTCTGTGTTTTTAAATACCTAATATTAAAAAAAAAAAAAAAAAAGCCCAATAGTTGATGAACAGATTGGAAAAAAAGTAACATGTAGCTTAACACAGAAAAGATTGTTAATATTGTAGTATTTCCAGAGACTGCAATTTTCTCAAGCTGTTGAGAAACCTCTGATGTGGGAAAACACAAACATTAAAATCTATGAGACAGTACATAATGAGAAAATAAACTAGATATGTGGGTGATACAACATAGCTAAAAAAAGGAAATAAAAAGTTCACTACATCACAGATTCTGTGATTTCACTAAAATAACAGAGAACTAGAATTACAAAAAGTTGGAGAGATTGTTTTAAATTAAAAGAGAAAAAAAGAATCTCATGGGAGAAAATCCCCATCTTCTTATAAGTTACATTATATACACACTACTTCCAAATGTTTCTTACACCCTCAGATATAAAATCCTGCCATGCTTTTGAGAAATATATTAAAACAGTTTTCTACATACAAATGTTTCTGTTTCAGAGAATAAAAATTTTTTTCTTCTTTTTGTTAGTTGAAGAGTAAAAGCATATTATAGTTGAATATGTTGTTCTTACCTGTCTTGAAAAGCCAGATTGTCACTTGTCCAAGAATACCTGGATCCGATGCCAGTAAAAATCCATCATCTAGCCTTAAATGAAACCCTGTGCTTGGGGAGAGATTCTCATTTCTATCACTTTTTATACAAAAAAAATTACAGATGACAGATCCTTTTTACAAGGTAGCCTAGAGTGTCTAGTTCTTGTCACAATGTTGTCATAGTGACAGTGACATCAATATACTTCATGAAAATCAGTACAGCAATTTTTCTGGAGACAACACCAGTATTGATCCCTGAGTGTATTTTGTACTGACTTCCTTTTCCAGTCTCATTAGATAATTAATTTTTGCACTATTCTTTAATTCAAATGTGACTGCACTAATTATTTTGGTTGTAAGCAGCCTGGTTTACAAAAAGCAAACAAAAACCACTGAAATGAAAATATTACGAAAGTAAAATAATACAAAACAAAAAAGTTTGACCACCAAATTTCTTTCTACAAATTAAAACCTCTGTTATTTGTTAGTATAACACAGAGACCTTCTAGATCTGATTCTGTGACTCTTTACTAATATCTTTTTCAAATAAGGGTTATTTGCAGTATAAAGTACTACACATACAGCAAAACAGAAGAAAATGGTCGTTTAGCAAAAGGTGATATATTCTCAGTCTCAAGTATATTTTTCTGGGAAAACACTGTATACCCACTAAAATCCTGCTGTTTCGTGATCATTCTTCACATCATTACAGCATCCATTTTCAACCTACAACTTGTCTCCTTCCTGAAACTTTTCACATTTTTTGTCAGTAATTGCTACATGACATACAATCATACAAGTCCCCAAAACACAAAGTGTATATTCCACATTTTTTTTCACTAAAAGTAAGAAAAAGCTGCAGTTTATCTCTTACCAATCTAATTTTTGTGTTGCATGAAATCTGCCAAGGCAACAAATTAGTGGTAATTGTTGTGTTCTCTGTTGATAATAGAAACAATTTTCAGACAACAAATGATAAACCTCGTTGTTGATTTCAAATTCTTCCTTCAAGTAGTACAGCTATAAAAAAAAAATGTTTTCTGATGTTATCACTCACAAACAATAGCTTGAATCCTGAACCAGACCACCTGTTTTTTTCCTTTTTATTCAACGCATTAAGTGGGAATTAATCCAATACATCTCTCCAGTTTCTAAACAAAAAGGAAATAATGTTCTGCTGCTAAATAAATCCAGCATGTTCCCTTATCTTGACCACTTGATGTATTTGTAATTGTAAACATTTGAAATAAAAGTCACAGTTGAAAAAAGAGAAAGAGAGAAAACTGGGATAACTTTTATAAACAAACTATATTTCCTGTCTCTTAATATTAGCCACGTTGGCTCTGCAGTTCAGTTACTCATCTGTACTTCACACAGCCTGAAAAAGCAATTAACTCTGCCATATGAAAATCTTTATTAACTGGGATCACTCATCATCCAAAGGTACCTTTCTCTATCAATTAACTACCATCTATGTTAGTTATGTCTACCATAACCTACAGTTATCTCAAACTAGACACAATGCTTAGCCTGGATCTCTTAAAAAGCTCATCCCATCATAAAAAAATATGGATTCATATATACTACACCAAATCAAATGTTCAGGTGGTAGATTTAGAGGAGAAAAGCTACTGCTATCTATAATTAACCAAATACCAGTAATCAAAGACCTGATAAGCAAAAAGTGCTTTTGTAACTCAGAACACAGGTGTTCACAAAGGAACAAGTTTCTTCAATAGCGACTCTCAAGTGATCAAACCACCACCTTTTTCTCAGGATGTTCCTAAATAAAGGCACACAGAAGAGCGTGAGTTGCAGTGCTTAGGTTGCCACGTTTAATTTTAGGGTTATACTCAGCAGAAAGGCTCCCTTTCATTCTGAAATGCAATTACTGCACTACCTGATAAACAAGACAGGCTCTTTGCTACCAGCAGCAGTTAATGGGAGGCCTGACTGCCTCAGGCATTTTATGACTATCCCTAAGTGATTATATTATAATCATTTGAAAAATTTGACCAGACCTATATTATAAAGGATGAGCAGTAGATCAGAGTCTTGTCCTGTGAGTTAGTACTTGGCACAAAGTCAGGTGTTTTTACATCACAGTATTCGTAAATTTAAGTAGAAAACCAGCCACACTGATTTAACCATGCAAATTATGAATAAGTAGCCTACAGTGCAGTAAGGATTCAAAGCAAACAAAAAAAAAGCATGTTTTATTTCCTTATAAAGTAAACTTACAGGAGAAAAAAAGATTTAGAAGCTTTTAAATTACTAAATTGCAAAATATTGTTGATAGCACTATAAATATTGGGATATTTTAGTAGTTATTTTTAAAGTTTTTCATAATAACTGATATTTTATTAGTTGATTACTCATCCAGAAGGCCACAGAGTGACAATATCTACCAGCTGCTCCTCTTAATCATCTGACACTGAGTTCTTCATTGTTACCATTATATAACATGCTATTCCTTATAGAACAATACAAGACAGAATACAGTACTGACCTGAAATTATTCTTTGATTGACTGCTTTAAAAGTCAAATGATCTTGTTTAAACACCATGGTGATATTTGAAACAATTGTTCTTCAAAGTAGTAAGAACTACTGCGAAAATAATAGGAAACCTAACTCTAAAGGAAATCTTATGCCATAAGTTCCCTAAGTTTTCACTGATACCTTAATACTTAAATCTTTATCATGTCTTCTTGGCTGAAACCACCTACTTTCTACGTAACAAGCACATCTAAATGGATTTGTTCAGAAAAAAATCATATCAGTGAAAACACAAGATAATTTTATTTCAAGAGTACATAGAAATATTAGACAGTGAGCCTCCCAACTGACCAATGCAGAAAAAACCCCACCAATTTATAAAGTATTTTTACAACTTAACCTAGCATTCAGATTAGTTAAGCAAGGTGCTAAAGCAACAAAATCCAGCAGCTCAGAAATAGTTGTGGCATCTTTTATTGTATTAGAACCACAAGTGTCTAAGTTACCTTCACAGGGGATGTTTCATCTCTTTCTGTCCATATGGTTAGTTGGGTATCATTATTGTAAATGAAGATTATTACCAAGTTTTAATACAAAACCAAGTGTGATGGAACAGACATTCTATTCTCAATTTAATCACAGAGCAGTCCTTCTACCAGTTCTGTTTTGGGATACTCTTAATTATCTTTTGAGATAAAGAAAAAGGTATTTATCTCAGGTTCAAGAACTCTAATTATAAACCACTAGCAATATCTGAAAAAAAAAACAACCTAACAAAGCCCTTGAGGATCATTAACGTGATGCAGCTTTGCAACAAGCAAATGTGGGATGATCATATGCATCTTTTTATAACACAAAAGAAAATTGAATGCACTTTTTAATGTGATGATCTATTTTCTTTTTCCTTTTTTAACTCAAGTAAGCTTTATAACCACAGTTTTGCAAGCAGACATTTGTGAATGGGTATATATTTTGGTTATATACAAGTGTCTACTTTCAAATAATAAACTTAGAATATTTCTTAAGTGATATATATATATAAAAGAACTTAAATAATAGATTTAGAAATATGGAATAATGAATCAGGGCAGAGAAGGTACATGCTCTCCTAGATATTCATAATCTCTATAATTAAAGAACTGACAGAAGACATGAAGCTTTTTCCTCGTGGCCTTTTATTGAGTCATAACCCCTTCATAACCTTGTAATTTTTATGAAATCGTGAAAATACAAAATCATACAAGAACCTCTTACAAGAAAGCTGATACTGTTAAAGATGGTAAGTCTAAAATAAATGAATCAAAACAAGTCCAGTTAAGAAATCTCATGGGGCAGAAATGGCATACGAAAACAAATGAAGAAATTACAGTAAAAGTCAGTTCTGTTTCAAAGAAATCTCCCCCTTGATCACTGATCCCTAAGAAAGCCAGAGAATTTATCAGTAATTAGTAATTACCCAGTATCAGAAACTGATACTGCACATCAATCTGAATCTATGGACCTTAAATACAACTCTTTTTATTTTTATTATCTTATACAGTAGTTCTAAACCCACTGTGCTACACTGTGGTCAGTGTGCTGAAGAGGAGGAGCAATCTGTCTGGGGTTTATAAGAGCTGTCAGAGGCCAGTTCTTCAGTTTTCAAAAAGTGAAACTGCTCTTGTCATCTTGCTCACTGCAAAACACCTCAGCAAAGAAATAAAATGCTCACCATACCATAGCTTATTTCAACAATCAGGGCATATACAGGACAGCCAGAATTAGTTTATTTTTGAGAAATTCCTTACTAGTCCATGGCAAAATAGATCACCTATGACAGTGTGCATGACTATTGTTGATAAGGGTGCTGAACAGCATCTCCCTGTAATTGCTCAAGACACCACACCATAACAAATACTTACAGGGTCAATGTACCTTCTTTAAAATTCACAGCTAATGAACTAACATTTTTATATGTTAGGTATATAACCTGATTTAGACTGTTCCTTTCAGAAAATTTCTATCTACAACATTGTATCATAAATACAACTGACGTACATTTAGTTTTTAAAACATATTATTTCTTCCTCAAGCTCAGTGAAGATACACAGGTGTCTTCAAATCCCTGCCTTATATTCCAGAGGCCTCTGACACCAGACAGCTAACTTGCACTTGAATGCAACCTTTCTCCTATACATTTGGGTTTGTACACAATAAGAGGGAATTGTCTAGTCAGATGTTGGACTAGAGATAACTACAGTGAAAAAAGTAGATGAAAAACCAGTAGGGCAAAGATGAGTCTATGGGAATCTTACATTAACATAGATCCAGATGCTTCTGTTAACTACAGGTTTAAAGCAGACTATTCCAGATCTCTTAAAATGACTAACCTTGTGTATCCACTAGAGTGTTTCCATTACTGACGTTGCTTCTTAGTAACAGGATTACTAGACTTTTTCCACTGTTTATATTTAATTTACTACCCATATCTGAAATGAGGAATTTATTCTAAACGAACATATTTTCATCTGTGATTCAATTTAAATTATAATCCAGACATAACATGATGAAGCTTGTCAGGTTTTTGTTGCTGGGATGCAAGAAAACAATATTGACACACACTGGTTCCTTGCAGTCCTAGTAAATTTAGGTTGGTTTTAGTTGTGCTATACTGCCTTTAGTGCTCACTGTCTTTACCATTTCTAGACCAAATAAAAGACCTAAGAAAATAAGTACATGCAGACAAACTGCTTTGGAGTCTAGTACCAATTCTTTAACTGTCATGATGGTTCCTTCCCTTCACAAATCAATGGATACAATGCCAAGAACACATGCAAGGCAACATGAAAGTTCAGGACAGGTATCTCAGACTATAAAAATCAGCCTTACAGCAGCTCCAGCTCACAAAACACACTGTGTGGGGAAGCTTGAGAAACTGGAAAGAGACAGAACTGACAAGCAATGTATGACAAGATAGTAACCTGAAGAATCATCTTCTAAATGGAGGACTGAAAGCCATATCCTTTTGTTCAGTCTGCTCTGCTAGCATTCAGAATGACAATCAGGCATATATTTCTATTGAAAATTTGTATGCAGGATACTCAAGAACACCTATGGTGCTTCCCTACTATTTTATTAAAGCTTGAAGTAGGAACACATGCACACATCACACAGCTGACTGCTTGTCATGCTGTAACCACTGATTCTAACCCACCACTCCATCCTTTCAATTATACTCTAGTGCACCACACACACCAATTTCACCTCCAGCCTTAACCACGGGCACTGTGATGCAAACACTAACAAAAAAGTTAAAGTAAATTTAAAGTCTGCCCCTTTTTTATTTTATATTTCTTTATTTTCTGATGACTTTCTATAATTTTGGGTATCTCAGAAGATGTTTTCTTTGCTATGCATGTAGAAGTTTATTTATTTATCTTAATAAACTCAAACCTGACATTTAGATTTAAATTGTTTATATCCATTTAAGGCTTCCATTCCCAGTGCTTGTTTTATTCACATTCATATAAAAAGAAATTTAGGTTATGATTTCTCTCTTCCTTCCAATGTATTTCACAAGATAGCTTTTATCCTCTTTTAGCCTACTAGTGGCAGGGACAAAAGCTATATTTCTAACAATATGGAAGTTGGGGAAGTAGAATATAAATTAACTGGTAAAAGTGGCTCATGTCAACAGTAATCCTACCCACTGCTGCAATCAGAGACAGAAGTTTTGGCTGTGTAAAATAACAGTGAGTCATCATATATTAATATTCTATATTAATATAATTTAAATAAGTAATGTGTCCTATTTTTATCAAGGACACAAGATTTTTTGCCCTTCTAATTAATTACAAGTTTTAGAATGCAGAAATAAATACCATTAGGAAATCCATATAATCACTTTACAGTTACATTCTAAGCCAACAGAAAAGCAAACAGCCAATTAAAAAAACCCAAATATAATCAAGGGACTGCAGAGACCCTTAGCCTAACTAGGTAATTGGACAGAATGACAATAAATAGCTCTTGGGGCACTATATTCACAGAATCAGATGAGTTGGAAGGGACCTTCAAGGATCACCAAGCCCAGCTCCTGGCCTGGCAACAGGACCATCCCCAAGAGTCACATCATGAGCCCAAGAATGTTGTCCAATGCTTCTTGAACTCAGACAGGCTGGTGCTGTGACCACTTCCCTGGGCAGCCTGTGCCAGTGCCCAGCCACCCTCTGGGTGAGGAGCCTCTTCCTGGTATCCAGCCTAAAACTCTCCTGACAAAATACCAGGCCATTCCCTCAGGTTTTGTTGCTGGTTGTCATAGGGAGGAGATCAATGTCTGGCCTTCTGCTTCCCCGCACGAGGAAGTTGCAACTGCAATGAGGTCTCCCCTCAGTTTGCTCTTCTCGAGGCTGAACAGACCAAGTGACCTCAGCCACTCCCCCTATGGCTTCCCTCAGGACTCTTCACCATCTTCATTGCCTTCCTTTGGACACTCTCTAAAAGTTTAATGTCTTTTTTCTATTGTGGCACCCAAAACTACTCCCAGCACTCGAGGTGAGGCTGCTCCAGTGCAGAGCAGAGCAGGACAATCCCCTCCCTTTCCCGGCTGGTGATGCTGTGCCTGATGCCCCCCAGGACAGGGTTGGCCCTCCTGGCTGCCAGGGCACTGCTGACTCATGTCCAACTTTCCTTCAACCAGGACCCCCAGGTTCCTTTCTGTGGCACTGCTCTCCAGCCTCTCATTCCCCAGTCTGTCTGTACATCCAGGGTCACCATGCTAGGTGCAAAATTTGGCAGTTTCCCCTGTTGAGCTTAAAATAGTTGGTGATTGCTCAGTCCTCTTTGAAGTCAACCAGGGCAAAGTATCTTAAACAACTCGATAGCTGTGGGTGATGTAGCTCTTTAGACTCAAAACTCAAATTAGTAATCTACTGAGAATGTGACAATAAGCTAGATATTAAGATGTAAAATGAGGAATAGCAAATAAAACTGAGATTTATATGATGTTAGTCAATGGTATAATATTCAGTCCACCTGTTTAACATGCTTGTATGCCTAACTTTCAAGTAATATCCTAAAAACATATTCCATCTAGACTAAAATATTTTAATAAAAATAGAAAAAGTCATTTCACATTAGGAGTGCAAAGTACATTTGGACTTCATTGTAGAAAGATAAGGCAAAACAGAAGATACAACAAATAAAATTGTACAAAGTTTGAAAGCCGTATTTTACTGTTGTATAAAACAGAAATATGGGCTTAAAAGAAGAAAAAGGCAAAATTCTCATCCCCCCTCACCTAAATTTGAAAGCAGAATGCATTGCTTCAATATATGACTTCAGGCAAGAACTTATGACAGAAAAAAAAAGAAAAAAAGAAACTGATTTATAGAATAAGAAAAAAGAGTATTTAAAAATTTAGAAGGAAACTGAAGTGTCATGTTTCAATTGTTAGTTTCCTATTTCTTCTCAAGTATGACAAGGTTCCAACTACTTTAGCTGCTCAGTTAACAAGCAGAGTTACAAATTGTATTAGGTTGCACTAACTCAATGAGAGCACAATCCAGTCATAGGTATTTAACTAGGGACTCTCTCAGAATGCAGCTTATAAACTCATGTTATCAGTTTGCTTTCAAGAGGTTATATGTTTGCTTGAAGACTGCCTCGTTGTATGTTCCTCTTCATGCTGGTAAAACCACCACCATAGAGATACTAGAGGATAAAGATCTATAATTAGCTGTTTTTCTCTTCCAAATAATGAATATGCAAAGAGAATATTCCTTCTGAGAAGCTGGCATATTCAATTCTGTTTGATGAAGGATATTTGAGGTTGGTTGAGGAAGCATTGTAAACCTTGGTACAGAGAGAGCAACATGTTTTTATAGCTGAAATATCTAGTTTAACTCAAGGGATACTTTAGCCAAAGTTAAAGAAAGACATCCTAGATGGGAAAGTAAGCCAGCCATATACTGAAATGCACACTACTCCTAAAAACCCTTAAATGGTGAGTGGGTTATTACTACGCGTTGAAACTTTACAAAGAAGCATTCATAAGGATACACAGCCATCTAGTGAGTGCTGGAGGATGCTGATGGAATGGAGCAGATGGCCAGAACCATCTATTTCTGTTCTGCTGGAGGTGGTTACCCTGAGATCCTGCAAAGCTTAATAAAAATCAACAACTGTAAGCACATTTTTGTGCTTTCTCATGTATGGAACAACTTAATAATTCAGGACATTTTTAGATGCAAAACTACTATATGGAATGTGATGGGGATTTTGAAGGAAAAAATCTGCAACCAAGTTCTTCCTTGAAGACTGTTCTTGATATCAAAGTAACATTTCTGATGACAGTATGCATGTTCATGCAGAGATAGTGACACTAGCACATTTGAGAGGTAAAAATAGAGTTATCACTATAAGCATGTAAGTCAGACACGTGGTTTGTGAGCAGCTGCAACACCAACACAACCATTTCTGTCATGCAAGTGTCCTTTAAAGGGAGTGAACTTGCAAATGTTTTTCAACCATGCTTGTTAACTGGGAGATAAGAGCAAATAGGGCTGAATGTAACAGTATTCCAAAAAATTCATAGTAGAACTGAAGGTTCAGCAACACAAGTTCTGACTGCCTACATGTGCTACCCCACCTTTGTCAAACTGAGAATAAAATGACTCATTTGCAGCATGAGATGACAGGCTCACAGCCCTTACACATAACAAATTACTACAGCTCAATTAGTGGTCTATTTAATAAGCTGTGCTTAACCACTGAGATTGTTGGGAACTTTCCTCTACTCTATTTTGAAGATGTACCTATGTGTTTAGGAATATATCTTGTAGTCTGGATGAATTTAATTTATAACAGCTGGTTGGGAAACTAATCTTGGTAGTTACTAGTTTCATTTTTAAGATGAAAAACTTTGTTCAATAAAATTTCTTACAGCTATGTCCTGACTTTCATTTGGCTCACTATTTTTACAGACAATATTCAATAGAGACAAAATTTTGGCATCACTCAATGTGTTGGTCAACACAGCAGAAAAATCTCTTTTCTCTGCAGAAAACACCATGCTAGAAGAAGCTTAAGACTTGCTCTAGAAAGATTTTAAGACAGAAAAACAGTCACAGAGAAACCTGAACAAGCTGTCTAAAAGAACATAATCAGCTTAAGACTCCACATGCATATATTTCTGCCCAGGCAAAAGAAAAAAAAACTGATAAGGTAATTCTCTGTATTTTCAACAGCTGTTGTATTGACAAGGGGCATTGGACTAACAAAAAGTAATTTACAGAACATCAATGTGAAATACTCTGGCAGTAGACCTACAAGCTACAGCTTGCATCACAGGTAAGCATGCTTACCTTTGTTTACATTTATATAAAGTTTACCTTGTTTCAGCCTCACTCAGAATCATTCACTACAATGAATTTACTCACTTTTTCTTTTTAAAATTCATCACTACCCAGGCAATGGAAGAAACACTGAAGCTATCCCTAGCAGGCATAAAAACAGTCTCATCACAGCCCTTGGCTCCTCTGAAAAGCAGATGCTTAACTGGAATGTTCCTGTGGAGGCATACCTGCCGCAACTAAGCAGCCATCCCTTCAGAAAAAGTTAATCTAGGGAACAGCTAATTTCATTCAGCAAAAGCCACTTTGACCTTTAATTGCATATTAACACCTTTGATTTGAGCTGATGACCATTTCCCAGATATGGTTCTGAGACACAGTGAGTAATTCCTGACCTTTAGCCATTGAATTAACACCTCTAATTGTAAATGAGAGAGCATTTAAACCAAAGCTCTTTCTAATCAAGTAGCTTATAAAACAATTATTTGGCTGGCCTGCTACAGAATATCAAATCACTTAGAGATTGTGAAGGTATTTATTTTTTCACTGAGGCTTTCCTAATTTCTCTACCACAGCAGTTGCTCCAACTATTTGTGTTTTACAAAGCTGCAGAGGGAAAGGTGGTATCTATGATATTTCTTACCTGCTGAAACAGTGGTAGTATGTAGGTGCTACTTGAATTTGTTGATTTGTTGCTACTTACCACATTTTTTGTGTATTTCCTGGTGCAAAGTCTCAGCCTGTAACCAAACCACAGCAGGCTGTGGTCTTAGCCAATCTCATAGAGGAAGCAAGTCTAGGCTGGCAAATTTGCTTGTGGCAGAGATGGGAGACATCAGCATTGCACAGACATAATTTTTTACTTCCTTGCAAGATTTCTGATTTTCACTCAAGTCTATCTATAAGTTTAATCTTGAAGCTACACAGGAAAGACTTAAAACAAAATCCCTATGACCTAAGACTTATTCAAAGTACGAATGGCATGCCTATGGGCCTTGCTTGTGTGTCTCGGTACCATAATATTGCAATAGAATCACTCAGGAATGCACAGTTAGTGGAACTGGAAATAGCAGAATCTTTAGTCTCAAGACCAACTAGAAAGAGGTGTTGCAACCTTTTTCCATTTTCAGTTTAACAGAATTTTTTATCATCTTTCCTAGAAATGCAAAATATTCTTTTGAAAGTGTCTCTCTTCCTATTTGCCATAGATCTCTGCAGGATGTCCAGTACTAAATCCTATTGGTCTCCTCTTCCATAAACTCTTTCTAGGCTTGC
The DNA here is from genome assembly GCA_013399225.1 of Rhipidura dahli. Lineage (NCBI taxonomy): Eukaryota > Metazoa > Chordata > Aves > Passeriformes > Rhipiduridae > Rhipidura > Rhipidura dahli. The sequence goes on along the minus strand of VXAC01007212.1, from coordinate 1,813,287 downwards.
TTAGCTACTGTTAGGTTATTTCCCCCTTTCCTCATGATAAAAACCTTGAGGTAAATCCATTTTTCCCAGTAGGAATTATAAATGCTACTACATTCATTAAAAGGAGTCCACTTCTTGCAAGAAAAAATATAGTAATAAACTCATAATTGTATTTAAAGGAAACTGCAAATTCATTAATGTTAGGGGATTTCTTATAACAAAAGTAGAACACACTTTTGGAGTTTCAGTAATAGCTGTGCTCTGTTGCATCCTCTGAGAGAAACTGAACTGAAAAAAATTCTTCTTATACATTAATATACTAATTGAAATTATCAAAACCTTTTTTTTTTTTTTAGAAAAAGAAAATAAATATACGTGTACTGGTAAAATCCCAAAAGGAAATATTTTCCCCTGCCTTCCCCTTACGGACCTTAGGTTTGCTCCAGCCTACCCACACCTCTGAAATACTGAACCAGTATGAGCATACTAGCATGGGAAAAGAAATAGCCATCTAGCCTACCTAATATAATTAGCTCGTGGGTTTGCTGCTTGAGACCACTACAACAGCTTTCTGCCTTTTTTTTTTATTCTTTCCTAGGCTGTAGACATAGGGTGAGAATTTCAGATTTGTTTATTTTAAAATCATCATTTTAGGTAACCAGTTTTGCAAACTGTATTTTTAGCCCAGATATGCTAATGAAATGAGACACTTAGTCCAGCAGAATTTCTACTATATTTTTTTATGCTGGAATCTCCAGGTAAGAAAGTAAATGAGCAATGCCAACTGAATCCTTTCATTAGGGGAACTGTATCACCTAGGGCTGTAAAAAGGTATTAGTTAGTTATTTTTGGTCATATACTGGAATATAAAGATGAAGTTGACAGAAATTAGCATGATTCTGACATTCTTCCAAAATACAAACCAGATTTTTCTTCAAAAACAATACCTTCTGTATGTTCTGTTGAACAAATATTCCATTCAAAGCCATATAATTGTGTTAACAATAGAAGACATCTATTAGAAGTGTAGAAAGCCAAAATACAGAGGAGATGAATGGAAAACAAAGGCTCACAAGGCTTGATGTAAGTCATAATATTTTATACATCACTCAAAAATCACAGCAAGAAACTGTATAAAACCTAGACATACTGAAATTTTTTCTCAGCTAAGAACTGAAATACTAAGGTCTAGCTGCATACCAAGCAGCTGAAACCCCATATTGTAGAATATGAATACCCTCAAAGAAATTCACATGGAGAACAAAAATTGCCTACATGAATAAGGCTTTAAAGTAAGTGTATGAACTTAAATGGCTTCTATTTTGAGTACAAAAAAAATCTGCAGCTGTTAATGACTAGTGATTTTTGTTTGCTTTATTTGTGATGTATATATATAGATACATCACAAATAGTGTGTGTGTTAGAAATGGTAATTGAAACACTCAATTCAGTGGTACTTCAGGCAAGATAAAGACCTTTTGGAGTCAAACTAGTTATTATGGGCGTAGGCTTTAAACACCTAAGTTGCTCTGAGGATTTGTTAATGATTTACCCACTGAGAATAAGACACAAATTCTTTGCTTCTCAAAGACCAGACTGGGTCCTACAACTAGATCTCCCCACTTTTTCATTAGCAAGTGAAGAACAGAGGTATTATAACTCACACTATGGAAATCATTCCTTTCACATAAAATATACTGATAATCTACATAGATAAAGGAGGTAACAGCATTATTCAAGCCAGTCATAGCAATTCTGAAAACTATCATATAACAAACCTAATTTGCAGCCCCTTTATTCAAAAGAGCTAGGATCCCAGATCTTCTTAAACTGTCAGAATAAAATAGGTCTTGCTGGCTTCTGCTCCCTTCCCATCCTATTCTCCTCAGTGTCAGCAAAACTTACAAATATTTTCTGTCAGCTTTTTCTCTTCATGCCTGTTTTTCACTGTCATCGTGCACTTTGTTTTCATCAGTCTCTCTGCCCTTCTCTGACTGTAGTAACTAGATTTCTCCAGCTCCAACATTCTATTAACTACGTGTCCAAAATACTTATGACGTTTGTTTGCCTGCACTGCTGAAGCACTGGCGGTGCAATGGCTCAAAGCGTAGATCACCCGCTGAAGATCTTCTAGGCACTTTCTCTGCTTCCTAGCTAAAATCTTCAATACACTGTTTCTGGCCTTAAGAAGTGGAAGACAAATCAAATTTTATTTGAAACAGATGAGAAGCCATCCCTTAACTGCAGTTACTCAGACTCCAAAGCCTTACGAGATATTAGCGCAAAGAGTTTATTTCATCTTTCTGCCTTCGATAAGCTCAGTCCAGGAGCTGCTTTTATGTACACCCTCAGCAAGGCTGCATGGTGTTAATCTCAGTGTTAAAATCTCATGAGCAGCTACAGAAACAGAGCTGGGGGGATTGAAACCTTCCTTTGTGCTCTATCAGTGGAAACTTGCCTGCATACTGAACTCTTTTCTTTCCCTCCTTGCCCTCCCCAATGCTGTCAATAGCAGTGAAACGTCTTTGCTTTCAGTAAGTTAATTCCAAAAGAGCACTGATAAAGTAGGGGGATATTACAGAACTGGAAAAAACTCTCAGCTGGACTCCTTGCCAGGCCTGAGGAGTATGACAGTAACCTCAAAGCAGAACCAGTTTATATCTGAAAAGTGTCAGACGATTTGTCAATAAGGGAAGAATGGCTATAGCTGCCTGCAGGCAGAAGAATGTAGCTGAAGATCTTTTATTAAAGCTGTGGCCTCTATTCACTTCATTCGTTTTGTCTACAGCTCAGTCCACAGCTTGCTGTTGGCAGCATGTTGTTGCCTGATCTCTATAGTGCACAAATTACAGCATCAAAATATCCTGACAAAAGCACTTTTAGCCCAGTTTCCTAAGAAACTGAGGTTTGTACAGTAAATATACATTGTTTTTTCTTTTACTCACAGCTGAATATATGGGTTAATTTACACCAAAGAATTACAAACCCTCATAATATTGTATGCCTAAAAGATTTGTGAAATTCATGGTTAATTAGAGGAAACACTCACTAATGTCTCCCACTGAGCTCAACTCACATTAGAAAACAGAAAGACTGAAAGAATATGAAAACTCCAACCACAGGGCAGGAGGAGGTACAGAGACAGACACACTTTAATGATAGTTTTCACTATATTAAGTGTGAGAGAATTCAACCAAGAGACAGGTTTTTATGAAACCATGCTTAATTCATTTTGCCGCCAACAGAAGTCCTGTCGGCATCTCTGTGCTGTGTCACCCAGCACTGAAAAATGCTTCTGTCACACTGAAGGGCACTTCAGCATAACTCAGGCTTTCTGACAAACATTATCCTCACAATGAAAATACTTCATCCTTTCTTATGCAGCTCTTTGAAATCAAATTTCAGGGCAATAATCACTCAAGAGGAAAGTTGAATGCAAGAACTTTGGTGAATGGAAACAGGAGGATAAAAATAAGTTAAGCAAAGAAAACTTAGCTAATTGCAATTCTAAATTATTTGCTTCACTTTAGAAAACTTAATATGAAGAAAAATGTTTGGTACTCTTTTGAGGTTATTAAAATGAAATTATAATTAATAAAACTTTTGTTTTACTAAATTAGTTATAAAAGCCTGAAAGCCTCAGTGTTACTAGTTCTTGCTGAGATATTCTTCTTTCTTGCCTACTTGTTGAATCTGACCTTATAGTCTAACCAANTAAAGTAGCATTCAACTTTCATAACAGTTTGCACTTGAAGATTTACGTGTACTTCAAATGACTTCTGTAGTCCAAAAAGTATGGACTGGTAAACAAAGCGTTGCCTCTACCTCTAATGCATTCCAACACTTTCAATAAATCTTTACTACAGTTTGGTCAGACTCTAAACTCTTTAAAGTGTTTTTTTCAAAAGGAATTTAGAAGTAAACTAGAAAATATCTCCATGTCATTTCATTTAGGCTAATTCTTAATCCTCTAGCACCAACATCTGTTTGGTGCTCTATTCAGAACATCTTTTTAAACTGACTTTGTCATCATGTATATATCAATGTGTTCCAAAAGTAATAGGGAATAAATTTTAATCTCATTAAATTTTCCATACAAGTGATTCAAATGCACACTCTAAGTTTCACCCTGAAAGTCTATTTCCGTGCACGTCTTGTTTTCCTCATGGTTTTGCAGTTGGCTCCTTATTTATTTGACTGGGTGTGAGTCACTTTAATATATATATTTTTTAATACTTCAGAGTTTGTGAAGCATTTGCCTGTGCAGATGTCTGAACATATTGCTGTACAAGTGCAAATATCAATATGGTACAGGGTTCTTCAGAATTTTTAAATTAATAGGTTTCTGGTTAGGCTATTATGTAACTGATAGAAATTACTTACACTCAGTGCTAAAATGCAAAAGAAATCTCTGATTGTATTATGACTCCAACAGTATATAATTAGTATTACTTACACAGAATAGATCTGTAAATTCATACTGGTCAGGTAGTAGGAGTAAAAGCAATATAAAGAAGGAAGCAAAGGAAAAGAAAGCTAAATAAACTATAGCAGTGAAGGGAAAGGAAAAAAATGGAAAAGGGGACTGAGAAGGAAAAAAAACAGTCAGAGACATAGAACATTTTATATATGTCAATACATACAAAATATATGCAAAAATTTATTAACAAATCCCTAAAGCATCTGGCATTTGAAATAAGAACTTAGAAATTCACAAATTCATTTAAGTTTATTTTTGTCCAAGAAGTTTTCAATGGGTGCAGATACTGACCCTCCCAATATATCATAAATTGCCAAATTTTGGAACTCTCTAAACACAAAGAGTCAGTTTTACAAAGAAGACATTTTTTTATTTTGCACAGAGTGCAAGGTGGAAGTTTTCCACAAATCAATCATGCCAAGGAATAAAAAGGAAGTGAATTTATACGCTGAAATCTACAGAAACCTGCCTATCTGACACAGTTACCACCTACCTATTGCACAATTGTTAAGCTTCTGCCACCTTATGTAATATTTGTCACTGCACCTTTGGGAGTCTCTGGTGGTCATTTGGGGAGGTGCCACCTTCAAGCAAAGCTCAGCTCAGGATGAGCACAACCCAAGGCTGGGTGCCAAAGGAAATAGGATCTGCAGCTCAGAGACACGTATTCTCAAACAACTGCCAAGCAGGATATAAAATACAAAAGCTTTCTGTAAGCATTAAACAACACCTGATTAACACACCTGATAACCTTTGTTTGCATTCAGAAGAGGGGTTAAAGGTGACAGTGACACCATGAGCTTCCATCCACAACAGGGATCAAAGGAAGGGACAGAGAATTCTGCTTAAAGGTATCACATATATACTGGCTGAGCTATAACTGAGTAGTCATGTGTAGGCTAATGCTGGGCATGGGAAGAAAATCATAAAGGAAGTTTGGACATGGAATTTCCTTTTACATCATCACTGGCCAATGTCAGTGGAGAACCAGCCTTGTTCACATAAACTTTCATTCAGATGAATCAAACATGACTCACTGATACGTCACTCTGAGACACAGAATACATTGCTGGTCAGTATTTGATGCTGGCAAGTTATGATAACAGAAACTTATATCCTGTTTTTATTTCCAGTATTTTTAAAATAACAAATCTCAACCTGCATCAAAACAACATCAAACACAGTCTCACTAGATATTTTAAATGCACAGGGCTAGAGGTTAAAGACTTGCACAAGAAAGTCTTGAATCTGTAGTTGAAGATTTAAACCTGTATTTTTCACATCCTAGAGTTTTTCATTTTCCAGGTTTTGACACATTATGAATAAAAGCAACCTTTTTCTTTTTTCAGTCCAAGCTGAGCCTCTGTTTTCTAAGAATACAAAGGGCAAAGTAAGTTTGTTTCTAATGCACTTTTGATTTCTGATCTTGCTGAAGTGCAAAATGTTTTCACCTTTAAGTGCAAGAAAGGGGAGGAAGAAAAAACAATCAATAAACTACCCACAAATATCGCAAACCACAAGGACTCTTGGGCTGAAATAATAGCTCAGTGAGGAACATTGGATTAGACAGGAAATTGCCTGCTTTACCACTAAGCCAAAAAAATTTGTGCGCATTGCTGGACTCCCTCTTAGCTTCAACAGGAGCAAAGAAAAGAACTGCACCTAATCTTGCCTCACTCTTAGGGTCTCTTGCTACAGGATCTCTAGGTTCAAGACCCTTGAGGTGAAGGAGACATAGAAGGGTAGCCTTTGTTTCTTGAATGTCACAATCCAAGGTTACTGCATAAAAAGCAACAAATATTTCCTCCTTGGTTGTGTTTTCAGAAGATAGCTCCATCTTTGAACTCAGGCAAAGAGGTTTCAAAAAGGAAGCTTCAAGAGACACTTGCCCTTTTTCAGCTGCTGTTCTCTATTAGATGGCTTTAGCATGCTTCCCTTCCTGGAGACACAAAGTAATTTTCCAGAGGGTTTTTGTTGGTCTGGTTATCCTTTTTTGTCTGTTTGCATTTTTTCCCTGTTTTGCTTCATTTTGTTTTTGGTTTGGGGTTTTGGTGTTTGGGGTTTCTTTTCCTTTTTTTTTTTTTTTTTTTTAAGGGGGGAATGGGGGTTTTTGTTTTGTTTTTATGTAACAGGAACATGATAACCTATTTTTTGCCATCTGAAAACCTCTCTCCATTACTTCATGATAAATGTATTTTCTTAATTTTGGTTCTCAGTCTACCAGGCTATTCATTCTGCTTATTCCTTGCTCAACTGTAAGAATGACCACTGTTAAATCTGCAACATTTCCTTTGCCCAAATGATCAGGGAAGCCTATAAGACGAATTGGACATATCTCACTTCAGCCAAAAGGCAGTACCCACCAGTTTCTAAATTATATTTATTTGATCCATTTTTCTTTCTTTCACAGTTTGTTCCCTGAACATTCTTAGTGTTAAGTTAGATTAGTAATCACATAGTTGTGTGTGGGGCATTTCTGGATTTCTGAAATGGATGGATTATGGATCACAGAATGGGTAGGGTTGGAAGGGACCACAATTGGTCATCTGGTCCAACATGCCTGCTCAAGCAGGGTCATCCTAGAGCTCATGGCACAGGATTGCATCCAGACAGTTCTTGAATACCTCCAGTGAGGGAGATTCCACAATCTCTCAAGGCAATCTGTTTATTATTCCATATACCACTTTCTTCCACATTTTAGAGAGATCTACAATTGAGGGAGCCAGATGAACAAATCAAGTCCTGCATCTTCGAGGTTCTATGTCCCCAATCACCCACCCTCCTGCACCTCTGGGCTCAAAATTACTCAAATCCTTACTGAGGTAAGGCAATTGGCTGCACTGAGGTGGTTTGAGATGCAGGTTTCCTCACTTTGGTTAAAAAGTACAACAGAGGAGTTTTTTCAGTCACGGCTATTTTAATATACTAATTGTATCAGTACTCACTCAAGATGAAAAATTTAATAGCTAAAACAATTCTTGAAGATACAGTAACAAAAAACCCCTCATAATTTGCTAAAGAATAGTTGTCTCTTCTCTCGTGCATTTTAATTTGAGGCTTCAGTGCCAAAACATATTAGAGGCACTGAGCCACCTGCTTTATTTTCTCCTTATCATTAGTCTTACTCTGAATATTCATAGTTCTCAATAGACAGATTAATCCACACCATTTTATCTTGCATCACTGATCTCTCTCTGAAATAAATTAAAACAGAACATCTAGCACTTCCCAGAATGTGGTCTTCTGGCCTGTAAACTTAATATTAAACCTAAAGACCATATTTTTAACATACAATTTTTTTTTAATTTTGCTTTTAAAAATGAAATTTCTGTAGTTGCTATGAAATAAATCCTGAATAAGTTTTAAGTTTCTTTTAAACAGTGAAACAGCTCTAGCTAGGTCAAGTAGCTTTTGGGATCGGCTTAGTTCCAAATCAAAAAAACTATAACACTGCAGAGCAGAGATCCAAACAAAAGATTCAGAACAAAAGCTAGCAGTATTTGCATTTTGCTAGTGCCCCGAAAATGGCTCCACCTGGGACTATAACACAATTAGCCACCCATCGATAAAAGGAATAATTAATAAAAACAATACAAAAAGGAAAGATTTACACTATGTCCTACCCTGAATGAAGTGATATTACTTTTTTTATTTTAAAAAGTAGACAGCATGCAGCTGTCTGAACAGTTTCTTAATATTCAGTATTTGCAGAGGAAATTCTGCACACCTTTTCTCAATCATTAATAAGTTTTGGAAAGCTGAGTACCTGCTGGCCTGCATGACTGATATCTTTCTGTGTATTGAATTCTCCAGAAGCATCTAATACTGCAGTTCACAGGTGTCCCAGTAGCTGAAGGAAATCAGAGTTACAGAAAGTCACACAGGCAGTGTGAGAGATCATTGAAGATTACCATAAAAACTGGTAAGTGGACAGACTTTTATTTCTGATTTAAACTCACACTTTCTTACACGTTACCACCTTCCTAAAACCTTAAATAAAGGCCTGAAACACGCCCTTCATGGTAGTATTCATGGAGGGAAAAGCTACTTTTTTTGTGGGAATGGAGGTGAGAAGCAATAAATGTATTAAGAACATGTTATTACAGTACTTTAGCATATAAGATCCTCTATTTTTATTACACCAGTTGCTTAACTAGAGCCCTAAACCTTCACCTTGGGCACATAGCCTGTAAATAAGTGATTTCCAAGCAGAATTTAGACAGTATGAAATATGGAAAATTGTACACAAAAACCTATACCCTCTTTGGGTCAAATATATGCTCTATTAACTGCAAAGACATATTGTCTTCCATAAATGAAGAAGCCAGAGGGAAACAAAACCTTTTGTTTTGGGAACTGCAAAGAAATTATTATTTACTCAGGAGATGCATCCATGCTGACAAGTAGGTACATAGATCCTGAAACTGGAAGATGATTTCAATGAAGAATAAAATATACACCCAAAACCAACAAAAAAAGTTTCAGCAAACAGTTAATTGCTTGTTAACACATTAACCAATTAACATTAGGGAACAGATAAGCCAAACTGTTGATAAACTGGAAAAATAAATCGTGTTAGTATTTTTTAATACATGGATTCCTACCCTTCACTTTAAAAAAAAACAAATACTGACTAATTTGAATTGAAGTTTTCAGGACAGAGAAATTTCCCTTTCTCTGAAAAGACAATTGCCTGTGTACTAACAAGACTAATAAATGGTCCCCTGCAGCATAAAGTCATTAGAGTGAGTCTCCCCTTTTAGGAAGAGAATTAGAGAAATATTTAGACAGTGCTACCACTGAAACATTTGTAATCAAATGACAGGGAGGGTGGACTGGCTGCAGCAGGAGCAACAATTTGTTTTGGTTGGTGGTTTAGAGCCTATTGAGAAAATTTGGAAATTGAATTAAGAGATGAAAGCCCTTGGAAGAGCAGTTTTGTAACCACTTTAAAAGAAAAGTGAGCTTTATTGCCCAAGAAGTAAGTCGGTTTAAATGAAAAAAAACCCCACACAATTCCATTCTCCCATGACTAAAGACTAAAAATATAACCTTGTCTCCTCTCTTGTGAGTAAAAAAGCCCATTTATCAGCTGTTTTGGCAACTTTTAATATATTAAGTTATTCTATTTCAGTTGCATCAGAAACAAAAGGCATCAAAGACCAAAAAAGTGAAGGAATTTGTCTGGCTGCCCTTTGGTTTGGACTTGACACATAGATTTCCAGTCAAGTGAAAGAATGTAATTTTTATGATGGAGACGTTTTAGTAAGGAGTTACTCTGACTTGGCAGGTCATGAAATAGGAGAAAGAAAAAAAATAGTAGAGTCTGCTCTCATTTTTATGGGAGCCAAGACTTCCTTACAGATATATCATAAGAAAACATCCTTGCCATTTAATTCTTTATTGCTTTAGTGTATGAGCCACTATTATTTTTAAATTACAGGGGGTTTTAAAGAACACATGACTCTGAGCACAAATGAATAAATGATTCCTTTGAAGATTATACTTCACAAGAAGTTGTGGCCTAATATAACATTTAAGATATATAATAGTATCCATCATTGTTGGCTGAGAGAAATATTATCACAGCAATCAAAAAGCAGAGTTCCTACAAGAGTCAGTGGAAGCTGCTTATAAAATTATGTGTCCCACATGGCCCAAATAATAGGATTCTCCACTTTGTATTAGTGAAAGTGTTAGTAAATCCAAGGATGAAGCAATAAATTAGGTAATTTAAGTAATTTAGCAACATTTAAGTAATATTTTTCCCCAGTACATACTATTTCTTCTTCACAAAAAAAAAAAAGGATGCTAGTTGCTTTCATTGTTTTAATGATAATTACATTACTGATGCAAGATTACTGCTTTGTCATGCCAATTCCACTGTTGGGGTTTTTTCCCCCCCTCTCAGATTCTGCCATACAAATTCTCATTGGAGGTAAGAGCTTTTTCATAAAGGCTTATCCCCATCTTTTGATATTGCAAAGCAGCTGTGATTAACCACGGTGTGTGCACGTGTGGGAAAGTCACAGGCCTTTCTTTTGGTTTGAGCAAAGGCCAAGGTAGCTGCCACCGCATACTGCAATCCAGAATTCCTTTGTTGCCCATTATGAGAAGACACAAAAATGCTAATTTCCCACATCACAACCAGAATTTTATTCTGGTCTTCTGTGATCCCATAGGGTTTCCAAAGTAACATTACAGATGACACACTAACTTGTCTGTAAAAAGGTACTTCCAATAAATTCTCCAGGCCCACCAGCAAGGAGTGGAGCTCTTTTCTGGAAAGGCAAATGACAGTATTTTGTGAAAATAATCAAGGAAGTATTTAGATTAAAGTTATTTTTTATCTTCACCTGATGCCATAAAGTTTTACAGTGAAGGAAAAATTTTATATATTGCTTATTTGTATATGGTGCATTTAACCCAGTTACAGTTTGTCTGATTGATTTGAACTCTGTAACCACTGTACAATGAACTACCTGGAACCTATGTGCTATTGTATTCATAAAGGAGAACTGAGTGTTTTTACTTGATGAATATACTTGATCCTTTCATATCCTCCATTCTTTCTAGGATTAAGTAGACTGTTTTCAGCATTCATTATTTCAACATTTTGCTTCAGCACAGTAAGATATTTGCCCTGTATTACAATAGCTTATATGAGCATAAGGCTTACATAGCAAAAATTTCTAAATAACTTTAATTCTGCAGTTATTTGGCATTCAGAAACACCCTGAGGAAATGATGTTTGTATATAACAGCATTTTCTTATTAAAAGAATTAATACAAAACTTTTGTTTTATGGATTTTCCCATTGCTTTCTAATGTAATTTTCTAAAGAATTTTCTGCATCCATAGTAGTCAAGTGACAAGTTTTACCATGCAGCCCATACTCAAGGTACTAATGGGAGTTCAGGCATAAGTCCTGCTGGTACTTTGGGTAGAGGAAGAAGAATAAGGCACATTTAGATGACAACTTAACCTCCTCTTCTCCTTTTGGGTAATTTACTGCATATTTAGACATACAGAGGTTTTTTAACTTCTCTGGAATAAAAAAACTATATCTGCTTCATCTCTTATTAACTGTGATTATGTCCTGTTTAACAGCATATAAACATATGCAGTTTAAACCAATAAAGTGGTCACTCTGCTTGCCTACAGCCTATTGAAGCAGAACTTTAAGGCTCATTTTCATGGACCCCCTGGCACCCAAAATGCTTTGAATGTTTCAAACAGTTTTGCAAACCAAGCATTTAGGTAAACCAAATTTAACACAAGTAGTATTCATTTTTCATATTTCATTGCCCCAGTAATGTCTGCTAAATAGAATTCTCCCTTCCCACTACATTTCCTCTCAGGAGGATCATTGGTCATGGATATTGAAGGGTAACAAATTCTTACTTCTCCGACTTTGTGCAATCAGCTGAGAGCACGCAGCAGAAAAGCCTCAAGCTAAAGTTGTACTATTGGACCAGTAAAAACTAAGCATTATTTGAACTGCAGCTGCTGGGAAATACCAGTGCTATTTCTTCTGAGAGATTTGTAATCTAATGAATTAAAGTAATTTTATTATTCTGCAGCCACACATGCAATTTACGTTCTGCAGAATGATAGCCTCTAATAGCAACCCCAGTAAAGTCAAACTAATAAAAAACTCTGCTTTATGCTTTCCAGAAAGCAGACACTACACTGACATCAAAACAGCAAGTTTAAAACTAGAGGGCAAAGGGTTTATTGTGGAATGTTCCATCAAGCCAAACACTGTCTGTGCACACCATATGATTTTTCTTCATCAAGACTGTTGTCATTTTGCTGTGCTTTCCACTACTTTCCTCTTTAGAAGTTGTTAATTTCATTACACTCCAGAAGTGAGGGTTAGGGAGTAGGAGTATGAGGAGGTGGCATGAAGATAATTTTAGAAAACAAACTGAAACTTTTCTAGTGAAAGGTTTTGGCAGTAAAAATTAAGAAACCAGATTTGCTTGTGGCAAGTTGACCCCATTTTCCAGCTCAAATATGACTTCATGTTAACCTCAAAATAGAGGCATAAGGAAAAAAAATTAATTACTTCTCCATAGCAAAAACCAGAAACATCAAAACCCTTTCAAATTTCAGAAATTATTTTTAGAAAGAGCATATCTCAGTAAGACTGGAAAAGGGCACAAATATTGTTAGAATCCATGATACAAATATTTTGCTTTACCTGGGTGATAACAGAGGTTTGCATTTTAGGAATTTATTTTTACAGCAGTTTCACCAGACAAAGGATCATAAATTTTTATTGAAAGCCTATTTGCACTCATGTGCAGCTTTTTATAGGGACAAAATGATCTGAAAAAGATTTTTAGGGTCAAGATAGCATACCTGAACATCAGTCCCCTTAGTAAATAATTTATTCCCAATGTGCCACTCCTCTTTAAAAAGACTAAAAGAATGTTCAGGTTTCTTTCAAGGCTTTGTTACCACTTATATCACTCTTTCCCATCCAGTCCAACACTGATTCTGCTTTTGTTATTACCATCTGTTTCCTGATGGAGGAGAACTCTGGGGGAAAAAAATCCAAAACCACACCAAAGAATCCAAAAAACCCAAACTGCCCATAAAACCCAAACATCCTATTTGTTTAGATATTCATTGAGATGAACAAAACCCAAACATTCTCTGTTTCTTGTGCAAGTATGACCCATGCAACTTCTTTTATAGCTTCAGTGAAGCCTCTCTGGTATGATATTTTCATGTTCATTAATTATGGCTGTAGACTGTGCATAGTTGGTGAGATGTTAATAATGAGAGCCTACGATAAAATTAGTAGGAGATTCACTGTTTTTGTAAACTGCCACTTTTAATTTTCTTTAACAAATTCTGCTCCCTGATAAACTTATATTAATATACTTTTTTTTGCAGTCCTCTATCATATATCCCCAGAAAAACAAGACAATCTTTTGTTTTATATTATCAGCATTTCTATTGATATACTTTAAAAAAAAAAANTCTAGTATCTGCTGCACTAAAAAAAAAAAAAAAAGAGACATTTAATAATTTACAGTTCTTGAAAAGGGGAAAATACTCAGTGCTTTGCCCTATAGTTCATCATGTCTTCCTTTGTCATCATACTCTGTTTATTTTCCTTTTAGCCAATTTCCTTGGGTACCTAAAAGAAAAGGAGTTGCCAATAATGGAACTCCTCTACCACTCATAAACCCCAAACAAACAAGAAGCAAACCTGGATCACACTTAAAATCAAGCATTTCTCTAGGCCTTTACAAAGTAAGTGAAGTTCCAGTTACCAGCAGGTGATCAAACACCCTGTAAAACAAGGAGTAAAATAGATTTGATCTTTTATCTCCTTTGAGAAATCCCTGCAGAAAACAGTGACCTCTATGTTTAAGACTCTGCTTTTAAAGCATTTTATATAATTCAAATAGAATTTAAGTTCACCCACTTAGAATTCTAGAGTGTTATTAAAGATCTTCATGACCCCTAACAGAGCCTCAAACTGTTAGATTATAAATTCACCAACTTCTGGTGTGTTTCAATAGGATTCAATTGATTTCATAAGTCCTGCATCCAAATCAGCCTTCTACTCCAATAGTCACAGCTCGGGCTGCTAAACACTACAAAAGACACTTCCTCAGAGCAAGGGACACTAAGAGAAAGTAAATAGGTTTTACAAACATTATGTATTTCTAACTACATATGTGCACAGTGTTGAAGACCACTGGTAGCTTAGAAACATTCTGTAGGCATCCCCCTGAGGAACCATCCATAACTTCCACCAGAATTATTGCTAAGTTAAAGTTATACAAATATATAAATCCACACAACACAAAATACTAGCTGTCCTAACTGTACTTAATGGTACATTATCTCTGCTGTGTAATAATTTGGAGTGCCAAAGCATTGAAGATTTCAAGTAAGTTAACATCTTCACTCTGCCCAGCAAGTCACTGAATTTTATGAACCTTTTCAGCATGTATTCTCAGCATGAAATTCCTTTTAAAAAGCAGGCAGACATATGTACCAGTTTAAACTAACAGAAGGATACACTTCCCTGTTTCCCATGAAAGTTCAAATGCTGACAAACAAGGTAACAGGGATAAGGTCTTAATTTGAATAAGGTAGTGTCTTTCCCATATCCTTTCCCTCAGGCTGGAAATGTGAGTAACCTGCAACAATCAGCAGCACCTTCACAGTAAGTTTGTGTTGAGTTCCAATCGAATTCTGCAGTTACAGAAAGAAATATGAGACAGGCTATTAATTTATCTAAAAGAGATAAAGACAAGTCTGAGCCTCAGACAGCTAATATTCAGTAATATTCCCTCTCTGCTGGACACCGTGTTATTGATTCCTGGGGGCATGAAAGTGGTGGTGTCAAGTCAGGAGAAAATGACTAGAATGCTATTTTTGCCCTAGAGACACAGACTTGTGCCTTTTGACAACCCTAAAGAGTTTAAATAGGCAAAATACCCAGATAGGATATTGTTCTGTTCGTGAGAACTATATTTGTGACACACAAGCTGTTTTCTGCTGTACTCCTCACATATGCTCCTTGTATGCATATGCCTTCATTTTTCATGCTTATCTCATTAAAAACACTTCTGTTGAAGCCATATCTGGAAGTTCCTTCAATCCAAAGCTGCACAGTATTTTTTCCCCATTTTTTTTTCTCCTTTTTTTTCCCCCCCGTGCCATCTGGAGACCACAGACACCTAGGCTAAAATACTTCTTATACTTACTGAGCCAAATGTACAGCATTTGTGTACTCAACAGGCTGTTGTCACTGTCTCAGTAAAGACATTGCTTAGCACATGACATTACATTTCCCCTCTGACAGACTCTGTAGTCTCACCAGGGGATGACCTATAGGCTACACTACAGACCAAAGAGAACATGGAAACCCTGACCAGGAAGTGACTGTGGAGGGATACTTGAGCTCCTTCAGTTTTACTGCAATTGCTACCAAGAATATTTATTTGAACCTTGTGTCAAGACCCGGAGCACACCAACAAGGCTTCAGCTGATCCCATTTCACCCGGGACCTCCACCCACTTGGTCTCAGTTCACACAAATTCCCTGACTGGAAAAAAAAAAAACAACAACAAAACAACAACAACAACCCAAAACGAAACCAACCAAACAAAAAAGCTAATGAAGAAACCCCAAGCTACAAAAGTCATGGCAGGTGACTGATCAGTTACACATGCACCACGAGGTGCTAATTAAGGAAAAAAAAAAAAATAATTCTTCTGTGACAAATTGTACTCAAGAACAACTACATTGAAATCAATCTTCCAGAAAGTTGAGTTTTAGGAAGAGAACAAAACAACTTTTGACAGCTTTTATCTAAAATGTGTTTGAACTGACCTCTAGAGTATGATTCAAATCATACTAAATTTACAGCATACAACTATAAAGAGACCATTCTGTGACACAGAGTTTGCAACCTCAGGATAAGGGAAACAAACATACTCTGCAAAGAAAAGGTGTAAGAAATGTGCCAAGGACAGAAAAAAGGCAGGAATAAACAGGGCAATAAGCAATTTTCACAGCATATGCCTACTTTGCTGCTAGTACATAACATAATTACTTCAAAAGTACTGTTATAGTGGAAAAGAAAATCTCCTTTGAAGCTCTCCTCCTGAGCCTTCTTTCAGTCCTCCTGTAGCCATCCTATCTTTAAAGGGGTTTTCCCCAGGGCTTTGGCTAAACAATGCAAGCACTTTGATGCAGTTTATTCCACTTACAGAGTTTTTACAGATAACAGGTAACTGCAAATTAGAGTCCAGTAGGATTCTGAAGCACTCCTAAGCCTCTAACTACAACCTCAAGCATTCAAGTCCTTTAAATTCTGGCCCAGGATCAGAGACTCTTAAACTTGAGCTGGACTAAATTACTTAAAGTGATATTCAGCATATCAAATGACTGTATGGTCCTTCAACAGAAATAGTCATCCACAGATTCTACTGTCCTCATTTTCTAACCTCAAAATTTTTCTCAATTTTTCTTTATCTCTATGAATTTCAGCTATAAAATGAGAATTAATTTTACCTGTAAGAAGCCTAACCCTAAAGCAATGTTCTATGGGTTGTAAAAGATAATATCTTTAAACTTTTACTGTCTTCAAGACAGCTTTGAAACTAACTTAAGATATTAGTAAAAGATGAGTTAATAAGTGCTCAAGATACACTAAGCATATTGAAGTATTTATTAAAGCAATATAAGTAGTAATTTAATTTCAACTATTTTTAGTGCAACATTATAGATTGCTATAAAGTTTCAGTTAAAAGGCTTATAGGCTTTTTTTCTTTTTTTACTGTGTTTAAAAGGAGAAGAAATCACCACTTGATCCCCCTCAAAAGAAAAAAAAAAATTAAATTTGCTAATTTAGACAGTAGTAACCTGAGAACAAGCTCTTCCAACTCAAGTATGCAGGCAGAAAAGGACAGTCAGCACCCACAGCACTTCTGCACTGCTCAGTTCATGCCAGTGGATTTTTTATTTTATCATGGTTAAGCTACAGCAACAGTACCTGATGCTCTATATATCTTCTTGAGCTGTGCAGCTGCTGGTCACATCCAGAAGCATCAGATAGGTGTAAGTCCATAATTCCATCAGTAGGAGACTCTGTACCCTGGTTTGATGAATATATGGGAGCATCTATACCTGAAGGAGCCACGGAGGGCCCTAGGCCACCACTGGCATCCAGCTTTGAATAACTCTTCTGCCCAGAGAGGCAGGAAATCACAAACACCTCTAGGCTATACAGTACTCTAGGATGCCTTAAGCCCTGGCATTCTTGCCATTGCTTGCCTTCAGAAGTAACCTGAATCAGTCCAGACATCTCCTCTTCCTTAAATGAAGGCCAAAATCTGAATTAGAGGTTAGCAACCACTCCTTCCTCTTCCCTATGACCTTCCTAATCACTGCCCATCCCACAAAAATACCTTCCATGACACCCCCACAAATGCTTCTCAGCTGGTACCAGAACATCTCCTTTCACAGCAGCTGCTTCCTGGACTCTTCATCACAGCAGGAGATCATTAAGCTCTTCATTAATCCTGCTGTTCTATCCTTCTCAAAGATAGGATATCTAATCCTTCTCAAGGATTAGATTTAGGAATACAATATACAGCTTTTTGCAGATCCTGAGGCATCAAACTTAATTTCTCCTGGGTTTGTGTGAAAAATACTTTTTTTAAAGTTGATTTAAGCTTTCATCAGAGTGATTTAATGTTTCACCTCCTGAATAAACACTTCATGAGATACCACAAAATAATTCCTTCAATTGCTGGAGGATTAAACTTTGTTTCCATTCTCTTAGAAGATATACAGCCAGATAACCTATGAAATGTAAACAGATTTTATGCCCTTAACTGTTTTTAAAAGGATTTACACATTTCTGTGTAATGAAAGAAAACATTTGTGCAATGGGAAAAATTGCACAATTTTTTAAAAACACATTTAAAATTATTTACAAATATATGACATGAAAAGATGTGAATTGTTTAGTACAACTTCAAAGGAAAAATATTTTTCCCTGATAGTGAATGACAATGCACTAAGCAATGAAATTAGACATACCATACATCAAAAGTACTTTGTCTTCAAGAAATTCAGATTCACATACTTAAAACATTTGCCTTTAATTTTTTGTTTTTTTCCATACATACAATAAAGTTTTGATGATAGATTATCCAAATAAAATTTGTAAAGGTACAAAGATATTAACAATCAGAGCATTAAGCTGGGTCTTTCATAGCTGCAAATTGCTTTACTACAGCCTATTTTTATATTTCTCCTCACATAATCACCTCAGAGAAATGAACTGACACACTGCTAACCTTTTGCCACTTCTGAAATAACATTCTGGAAGTAATCACAAATGTTTGTGATCCATCTTTATTCAACCTTCCTCTTTACATGTCCATGTCTTTTTCCCTCCTCTGAAGCAGTTTAAAGAGACATGAAATCATGAAACACACAAAGGCAATAGTTATTCATAAACATTTATTAGCTAATTAATTCCAGATAGTTCATGATTATTCATCAACGAATCATGAACTGAAGTGAAATTATTTATTCACAATTACTTTATGTCTTCAGCATCTTGCATTAATTATTGCAGGTTTGATTCCTTTTGAGTCACACCCATCTGTCATGATTAACAAGGATAGCATACACTGTTACACAAATCACAGACTTCCAGAGAGTGAGACACACAAAGAGTAATTTTCAGTTGCTTATTTTATCCTTAATCACTTACATATCATTATTTATAAGATGAAAATTGACCTATATGAGAATGGTAGGAACAATTTTCTATTCTAAAATTAAAATAAGTAAAAAATACAAAAATACCGTATGAAATTATAGCTGTTAGTTCTGCCCCTCTTTCTTAAAGGGTTCTCAAACCCTTTCTTTGAGGGTTTTCTTTACAAGCATCTAAGTAAAAAATACAGATGCCTAAATATAGCTGTATTTTTCTTTCTGAAAAGTACAACTCACCAGCTGATGTCTTGTATTTACATGGAATATAAAGGGGAAAGTGGAACAAAATATAAATGGAATAAAATATAATTTTTTCCTAATTATATTAAAACTCAGCTATTCTACTCTTTGGCTTTGGTGTTTTTGGTTTGGTTTTTTTGTTTGTTTGTTCACTTTTGTTTTGTTTCTTTCCCCACAAAATCTGTCTAATTTACTTGCTACCTACTTATGGAAAAGCAGGTGGATTATACAAGGAAACAGAATCCCATATGCACTATAAAGATCCACCTGAAACAGAGTGACCAGAGTTAAAAGAAAAAGAAATAGCTCAGGTTATTGGGTCACTTTTTTGTTTTAAATATAAACAGAACATATTTTCTGATAAGAGTTTGGGGACAGTGGTGAAATTTATGTATCAAAAATTGTGAATCTATTTCCCCTGCTTTATATTACTAGCAAGGCTCTCTTCAACACAATGATCTGTCCCTTCCACACATTCAGCAAAAAATACAGCACAAAGTGGCCTTTTGTTGTATCCTTATTTTCACTTATTTACCTTATTCATATATACCAAAGTGGGAATGGCTAAAATCCTCTCCCTGACCATAAATATCCTCAGATTAAAATTTCCTATAAATCATTCTTTTTTTCCTGACAAAGTGTCTTTTTTTTTTTTTTTTTACTATACTATGTTATTGCTCCTTGTAATTTTAAAGGATGCTAGCAAAATATTTTCTTGTCTCCTTTAGGAGCTACAGCTGTCTTTTCTGGGCACTGCCTGGAAATGTTTTATGTCGCATGTTTAAAGCAAAGTCTGGCTAGAGTCCTTCCTTGGTTAGAGAAGCTTTTTAGTTTCATATAATTTAAGGCACTAAAAGGCTTCCAAGGCAGAAGTGGGAAAGGCAGAACATCTCACCATGTACTAAGTGTTAAGGAATCCCCATGAGTTGAAACCCTGCTGTCTGAATTGTTGCCTTGTCTTCACTGCTTATTGAAGCAAAGGTGGGTGTGAAGCACTGTGGGGTGCATGCTGCTTTTTGCTGGGAGGAAAACCAGAGTGGAAAGGAAAATACAAGAGGGCATGCCCTGTATATTGCAATACCAGGGGCTCAGGACTCCAATGTACATCATGGAAGGCATCACTCCACTTGAGAGAGCACTTGAGACAAACCTTTCCTGTGCTTCTTCTAGAAAAAACTCATACACTTAAGATTAGAAATATATATTGGATCTTTCCTGAGATTCAACATAGCACATTTCGACATGGTGTTTTCAAAAAATTGCTATGTAATAAAGAAATTACAGATATTGTTCTCAGATAAATGACAAAGTTATAAAAATACTTGCAATTGTTACAACCAGAGGATTACCATTAGTAGTCACTAAATGTTAATAGCACTGGAGAGCAGGGGCTTGGACATGCCCTCATATTTTGATTATTGAAGAAGACATGGAAAGAGTTCCTACAGATATGTCCAACATAAAGCAAAAGTGAGCTTGTTATAATTTGGTTTATTATAAATACTTTGCACCAATTACTTTGTTGTGGACTAAGGTTTCTTGTTTACTGTCCCACAGTCTGCTTTTCTATTAGTCAGGCTTTAAAGTTATCTAGAAGTTTGCCTGTGTCATAAACTCACAACTCCTGGCACCTTTTACATTACTGAAATTTTAAAGAAATTTTAAATTTTAAGAAAACTCATGTAGGGGAAATTTGAGTTTCTAGCTAGACAAATGAGGAGTGTTGCTATAGTACTTTCAAATAAGCATACATACAGAGGCAGGTGGCACATATGATGCAAATCCTAAACTTAAGCATTCTATATGTCACCTAGACAAATTTTTTGACCTTATGCACACAAAAAATCAACAAAGGATGAGGTAGAAGAGAGCACAGTTTAATCCTAAATACCCAGTTTACACTTATTACATCAATAATTTAATTATGAAAAATACATATATGTGTAAAAAATACCCGTGTATTCTGTTGTCTTCATCAACACAGTTGCAATTTGTCATTTTTATCATTTTTCACCATTTTATTCCACAAATATTTTGTTTATATCTGTACTGCTCTAAGGATTCAACATCATTATTTCTTTAAATAAGAATATTCTGGGGGAAAATAGAAGATTTTTTCTCGGTCTGTTCTAACACCTTTGCGTCACAGTGAAACATCAATAATCTCAAAGTAGGTGAGAGAAACCATTCCATGCTTAAGACAGAATCCTGACCTGCTGAGACAGGGAGCAGAATCTACATGTCTGTAAAAAAAAAAGAAAAATAACCAAAGTGGGCTGTGTGTCATTGGAAACATATCCTACCCAGCATGCTGCAAACAGACAAGGCCAGGAGACCAGGTGGAAGTCCCAAAGGAGCATTTTCGTTCCATGCTTTCAGAAGCAGTGCTTGAATGACAATAATCCTACAGTTCTGTGACAATCTAGACTCTGATAGATTTACAGAGAGAATGCCTAGGTTGTTAAGACACAGGTTAAACAGAACCAGAAGTTGTCTATAAGCTAAAGAGGATCCCTTAATCTGCTTCAAACCTGACGTTTTCAGGTCTTCAGGTATTTTTAATTTACTGATAGCTCAGTTTCTTACATATGCAAGTTTGGTTACAAAATATTTATTGTATCATTGTGCTTATAATTCCTAGCTGTAAAGCAGGATCCCCTTAGATACTGTTCACAGATATATAAAACAACCCCTGCCCCAAAGACCTTACAGGCCAACCATAAGAGAAAACAGATGGGCAGAGACAGATGGGGGAACAGAAGGAAATAATGAGACTTCTATGATGGATATAAGAAATGTAATTAGGCTGATCATTTACCCATGCATTGTAAAGTTTGCCATGAATATGATGGCAGACAGATTTTTCAGAGATGCTCTGCATTACAGACCTTTTCTGTCTCCTGCTGTAACAAGGGCACTTCTGCCACACAAAGTAGCACAGTTCAGAAGTTACTTGCTCAGTAATTGCATACTCATGTACACTTTGTTTAAGTGTCTCTTAGAAATTAGCCAACTTCTGAGCCCTTTCAGAGTGGGAAGATAAGTTAGTGTTTAAAGCTTTTCCTACAATTCCAGTTCATTAATGAAGCATCATCACTTTGATAACATTCTTATGACCCTGCTTCCCAATAAGGGAATGAGAGATAATAAAATACATAAAAATATATTACTTGTCTCCTCCCCATGTTGTTATTTTGGTAGAAGAAGGCTAAAATTAGCTCCTGACTTAAACAAATTTACAGGTCTTTAGTCGTTCACTTATATCTAGTTATGTTTGCAAAATTTTGCTTTACTAGAAACTGAAGATCTAATGATTTTTTAGTGTAATGAAGAAAATACATGAAGGATGGTTAGGTCACCTTTGGTTTTGAGCATGACTCAAACAATCTCCATGGAAGAAACAATGAATAAGTTAAACAAGAAAAAATATATTTGTCTTGTTTGTCTCATATTATATGCACAGGACATCTGCTCAACTACAAAAAAGACTGCAGTTTTTTTTAAGGTTTAAAAGAATGCCATGAAGTATTCAAATTAATATATTGTGTTTCATTGTCAAGCAGGAATACATTTTTCTTGTCAAACACAGACATTTGGACCTGTAGTATGAATATGGTAAATAAAATAAATGGTTAAGCATACTTTCTCTCTAGAATTCAGATGTCTCTTGCACCTTAAAACATATATGGAACTCTCATTGCTTCCCAGAAATGCTAAAACCAACACACACATGCAAAGATAAATCAATAAATCATAAAGGTTATTGATCATTCAATAAAAGAGGCACGTTGCAGTAGGCATCTTCATAATCCTGCATTAACACTTGTTATGTAAGGAATAATAAAATTTTCTGATCTTTTAACTCTGAACATGGAGCAATTCACATTTAAAGCAGAACTTTCTTAATTATGCTAAATTATTACTGAAATTCTAGGTAGGACTGACAGAAAGTATCTATCTGCTTGGGTGCTGTTATAGGAGGCAGTGTTAAAGGACTGCAGAGCACAACTTCACTCCAGATAAAACAGGGTAATATACTGGAAAGAAAACAAAAAGTCTTCAGTTACACAATCAGATCATGTAAAGTCACAACAGGTTTTGATGGTCAGCAACTACCATGGAAAGTCCACAATTCCCATGGAAAGGAATACAGGAATGGGATAACAACACTATCGAACTTTATACATTAAAGTCCTTTTATGTTCAATCTCTTAGTCATCACAAAAGCACCTGGAATTCTTCACATAAGTTACACACACCAGTGAATTGTTCTTTTCATGCACAAAGCCCTAGTTTTGCTTCTCTTTGCACCAGCTAAGAAAAAGGATCACTTCAGATCTGGTTCCACTGAATTAAATGTAAAACTACTGGTGCCTTCAGTGTGAAGAGGTTCCACTTGAAAATGTATTTTCTTCTTTCTTTTTCTACCTCACAGAACAGCTGAGAAGTGTCTGAGGAAAAAAAAAAAAATCCAGGTATTTCATGTGAAGGAGCTAGAGCTAAAGTGGGGTAAATCGTGTAGCACCTTAACTGCAATAACAACTGGAGTAAACACTCCTCTTGAAACATGCACTCAAGCCACATCCAGTCTTTCTCCAGCTTCACTTGTAATTTCAGATTTGAACTACATAGGTACACAAAAGGCTTCTGACAGTTATTATTAAAACTAATGTTCCTTTAGAATAGCCATAAATTATAGCCCAGCCAAATTTCTAGTCTATTTTTATTTTCTTCAGCAATTTCCCCTCTCCCTTTTCTTTCCATATTTTTTTTCTTTTCATATCTTACCTGATGGTACCCAGATGTGGGCTGGTCAAACTCACTTTTCCTGTGATATTCCTCTCTACACTGAAATGCCTGGCCAGTCTTGCTAGCACCTTTAGATGTGTTGGAAAGGACAGCTTCATCAGGCAAGAGAACTAGGAATGACTTCAAATAGGTTGATGACTTCAACCAGGTTGATGACTTCAACCTCACTTTGCCCAGATGCAAACAGCATTTACATTTATTCTTTTAACATTTGTGATGATCTTTACAGCTTTGATAGTCACCTCTTAACACATTCTTCTAATTGTCAGAGACAGAATGGAAACTTAGTACTGCAGTTATGTCCTCCCCTGGAAACATTTGCTAAGTGACAGATAGCCTCTGTGTGAGTTGAATTCTGGATAGTGAAACAAATGGAGTTATTTCCACTAAATCAACAAATAACCTTGGGAAAGGAAAAGATGTGAGAACCTGGTCCTTAATAACACAGACATTTTGCTGAGTTGCAGCAAATTTTGTGTCCTTGAAGATAAGTAACTTCTTCTGAGAAGAAACTGGTAAGGCAAAATCCGGCACTTCTTTAGCATTCATACAAAATGCCCCCAAATTATGTTTTCTTGTGAAGAATGGAGGTAAACTCCAAAATATCTCTTTGCTTTCTCAGACATATTTTTTCATCCCAATTTCTACTTCCCCTGATGCTGTCAAATATGTCAGGTGTGTCTGTCTTTTGAACGTCTCACAAGACTGTAAAATGCTTTAAAAACAGCTTTCTTTTTGTGCTTCAAGCCTTGACCTTGATACTTAGAAAAATCTGGGCTACCTAATCTCAAAAAAACCCTGTCTATTGTTTATCAGCTTTTCAAAAAATTAAGAGTTTTGGAAGACTAAATGGCAGGCAAAAGAGAGCTTTCGTTCCTATAATGAGAACCTCTGAGACTGAACGTTGCAATACAAAATGGTCACTACAGCAACAAATTTTTATTACTTCCACATTCATGGCTTGATTCATCACAATTACACAGTGTACAATGCAATACAGTCCAATGGAGCATAAAGCGTCCACAAATTGTGAAATACTCTGCTCTCACAAAATACAAACTATATATTTCCTTGCATTTTACAAGTATTCAAATCAGTAATACATAAAAACATTTAAAAAGGATGCTAAATTTATTACTGGTGTGATTTTCAGGGATGAATTTAACTCTGGTTTCCAGTAAGGAAGGGTGGAAATATATTTTTCAATAGTATACTGTTTTCAAACAGGCTATTGTTCTACATGTCCTTGTAGACATTTGAAAGGTTACAAGATTTTAATAATTTAATTTTAGAGAGATCAATTTTATATCAGAATGTATTTTGAAATATTTGGAAGCAGTTCCATTTATCTTCCGATTTTCTAGGTACTATCCAGCTGTGTTATGTAGGGCTCAAATGGCTTCAAGTGCTTCATGAAATCTAATAAAAATTGAGCCGTTTCAAAGGAAAAGTAGATCTTACAAATGTGTCATGTACCTAACCTTAAGCCTCTAAATGTTCACATTCTGAATTGCTTGCTTCTAAAAACCTAAAAGAGAACATAATGCCAGCAAGATTTACATCCAAAGGACATAAACCATAAAATTCAGCTAGTGGGGAAAAGAAATAAGCTGTTACTGATAGTGCTCATCAGTATAAGACAGTGAGGATCACAAAGGGTATAAAACTGGCTTTCAGCCATCAAATCAGTAAGATCGATTTCAAGAATTCAAAGTGAAATAATGGTAGATCTTAGAAATTAAAATGTACACTTGAGTAATCTCCAACAGTCACGAACAACTGAACTTGTCTGTAGGCTGGACAAATCAGAACAAGATTGTACTGAGGTCTCATTATCTGACTGCATTTAGGAAAGTCCCCGAGCTTAAAGGTTTGGTCTCTTTCTCACAGTGTAAGAAGGAATTCAGACATTCAGAAGAAACTTACTGCAATTGCCCTCTTGGCAACAAAACAGATGGGCAGCAAGAAATCATTCCCAAGAGCACTATACACCAGGCTCTCTGGGCAACATACCCATTTCACTCTGGGGTTTTCTGAACATGATCTCTCATCTGTTTCATCAATGCGAGCATGGTGACTGATATATAACAAACATGCCCAAAGTCAGTGAAAGTCTGATGTCTACATATGTCTCCACATTTGTCATGTGATAAGAATTTCTGATGAACTAATTTCTGACTTTCCTAACTTGTCTTAAGGAAAGAGATGATAGAAAGGCCTAGGAAGAAAATTAAAAAGGACAGAAATATCAAGTAAAACATGGCACAGAGGTAGTGCTGACAGGTGATAGAGGTGAAGAGATCTTGAGATAGGTACTGAAAAAAAATAGAACTAGCAGAATCTGGTTCTTAGGCAGAGGAGTGCACTCTTCTCGTTTTCTTTACTTTCCTAGTGTTTCATTACTCTGCTTCCATCTCCTGATTTTAATTTCTATCTTCTTTTCCCCTCACGTTTATGCTTTCTCCTGTGTGTATCTCCCTCTTTTCAGTCTCCATTTACTTAACTCCCTTCCAAACACCCATGGTTCCCTCTCTTCTCACATTCTCCTTGCTCAGGAGAGATAAAATATGTTTTCTAAAGGAAATTACAGACATTAAATGTCAATAAAGACATTTAATTACATCCATAAATTTGGGTCTAATAGTTACTCTTAAAAGCATTCGAGTTGAAAACTAAGACATTTTCATAAAGAATCAGTGTTTTGAATATACAGAAATCAATGCTGTGTCTGGCAGTATGTTTGACATGAAAAGATTTAAAAGGAAGCGA
Organism: Rhipidura dahli; assembly: GCA_013399225.1. Classification (NCBI taxonomy): domain Eukaryota; kingdom Metazoa; phylum Chordata; class Aves; order Passeriformes; family Rhipiduridae; genus Rhipidura; species Rhipidura dahli. The sequence goes on along the minus strand of VXAC01007212.1, from coordinate 1,786,739 downwards.
ATGACACATTGTGATGGGAATATATTATTTATTTGAAGACTGTAGTCATAATATATTAATGAAAGTAAGAATGACTGTTCTTAACAGGGATGATTACCATCCTCCTGGTTGACAACACGTTCAGGCGCTGTCCAGCAGCACCATGGACAGTGACAAACAAGCTCCTGCGCAAAAGTTCAGCTGTTGCCACATTTCATCACTTCAAGCTCTTGACAGAAGCCTGGATGAGTCAAGATATACTGAGCCTTTCACTTCTGTCATGGCCTATCCTCCAGCATTTAATATGTGAAACATTTCATTTGGACCAGAAGAGTATTTTAAACCTATTCTTGGATCAGGTTTACCTCCTGCTTGTAATAATGCAGTATTTGTTTTCCTTCTCACACTAACTCTTGAAGTCCCCTCTAAAATCTATCTAGTTATCTTCAGCTCACATTAATATCCTATCCCCTGGTGAATCTGATTTCACTTTTAAAGTGTTCCTATATGAGAATTACTGAGTTTTACAGAAACCTTAGCTTTCCTAACAGTCTTCAATTAGGTAAAAGAGGTTTCTTAAAACACCATCCTTTCAGAACGTGACCAGAAACTCAATTGTGAAACACCACTTCAGAATATATTCTAAAAGAAATCTCAGGAGTTGGAAGAAATTTGTTTAAAATGAAATTTGTTTAAAAACCACAGAGGGATCTTGTGTGGAATGCTCAAAATGACATCAAAATGACATTCCAATCACATATCCAAACTGTCACTCTATCTCTGCTATTTTTTTTGCAAGCAAATGCAAAAGACCCTCTCCAATGCATTGATTCTGATATTCGGTCGGACTATTACAGTTATAAAGCTTCCAGTTCAGAATCTCACATTATAAAATGAAGCCACCTGAGTGTTATTCCATCAGTTTATCCTACATCATACACAAAAATGTTTCAAGGTTCTTCTAATCTTACCCTTGAAGAATGTTCAGCAAAGACTTATATTACTGTTTATAAACTGAGTTCATATAAAAACAAAAACTCATTATAGTGAAAATAATAACATTATATTTAGCTCTTTGGGAATAAAAGCAGCACTGACATACACAATATTGCTATCTTCTTCAAAAGACTTGTGATTTTAAAATCACTGTGTCATCCCACAAAACAGGCAAATGTTTTCTCTAATTCTTTTTTAAACTCACATTTCAGAACACAGGATAAATCACTGAAGTGCTTTCCCCACATTACTTTGCATGTATACTGCTGTTCATTGAAAGATTAAGTACAAGTGGAACACCAAGAGGAGCAATCAAGAGTCGATTTTGTATGCTAACAGCTAGCTTGAAAACAAAAAGCCCTTAAACAATCAGCAGTGATTTTCCTGTAGTTTGACTTACAGAGCCTGCAAATGCAAATCAATATAGTGTATCTTCAATGCTGCATATTTTACTCTAAAATTTGAGGCTTGTCATATTTGATTGTCTATAGATTCACAGACCATTACTCCACATCTACAGAATCTATAATTGAAATATCTGTGCTTTGAATTTTTAGTGTTTACTTGTCAAATTAAAGCTTCAGATTTACCTGCAGTTCTATTTGTTAAGGATATGACCATAATCTTGGATATAACCACTAAAATCAGGATTAAAAACCCAGAAGCCAATACACTTGTGCTACTCAGGAACAGAGTGAATTCAGCATGAATTTGTGCTTATCTTCTCCCAGGGGAAAAGCGCATCCTTAATGTCTATGAATTTTCAGTAACATTAATCCATCATTTAAAAAGCACTTTTCCATTTTAATTTGAAAATACTTATTTTTAAAGCTTAGTTTTAGAGCTTAGTTTTCTCACATAGATGGATAACAAGTGGAAAAAAAACCCAACCAAAAGAGACTATCATGTAGTCTTTTGACCCAAACTAATTCCTGCCCTGTAAAAAATTACTCTTTTTTTTTTAAAAGTTGTTTTATAAGGAGTATTTGTTCATTTGTTTTACAAAAGGATCAACATTCTTATGTAGAGAAGCACTTCTGTATCAGATTTTGACTTTTGCTTTTTTTTATTGCACCAGATTGGACCCTTACAATTTCTTCCTGACAGAATGACAATGCATTGACAGGTATTATTTCTGAAAACAGAACTCTATGGATCTACTCTTAAAACCACAGATGCTTAAGTGTTTCCTGGACCATGTCTGAGAGTAATAAACCTGCCTTTACATTTTTCCCATTAGCAACTAGATAAGTTACTATATTGAGGTATTTCATGGAAACAAATTTTCATATCCATAACTCTTTTCTCCTTTATCCATGGCATCCCTCTCTGAGACACTGTATCCCTATTTCAAATGTTTTGATGCCTGCTGTCTCAGGCAAATTCTGCAGAAAGAGAAGAGTTTGCACTTTTGAGCTGAGGGTGTGTGGGAGACAAACTGGTCACGTTCAACAGCTGCAGCAGAGTTATTTGTAGTCTAAAATCGGCCAGACGGGCTTAGATGTGCAAAGAAAGAAAAGTGCTTGCTGAGGTGTTATCCCAGCAGTAAAAATGCTATATATAGCTCACACAGCCTGTGACTGAACAGACTTGCAAAAAAACCACTCCCTAAAATGGGAAAAAAAAAAAAAAAAAGAAAAAAGAAAAGTAAGAAATATTCACAGGAAATATCTGAGGAGTTCATTTTTTTCCCCCCAGGGGAATTGTGTCTCCCTATTTGCTATTATTGATAATGTTATGAAACCTTGCATTTTTGGTTTACCTTCATGGAGAAAGTGAGTGAATCATGCTCTGAAACCATAAAGTTTCTTACAATGTGAGTGGAGAATAATTAACTGTAATTAAAAATTGTTCATATAGTACCTCATGAGTCACAGCTTGTGCGTAATATGATGACAAGTCATCATGCGCAGTGTTTAACTCTTGAACTCCATTTGCCTCCATTTGTAAAAAATGTGAACCTTATGCCAGATTCCCAAATCATGCAGAAATTTGAGAGCCCAACCTTGTTTTTTTTACCTCCAAATCCATTGTGTAACATTGCCCAATTTCAGTGCTATCCTCCCCAGTTTGAAAAATTATGTTAAATAACATTCCTGTGGATAAAAAAATGCTTGAAGTTCTTTAAATCATTCTTTACCAGCCCAGAGAACAGCAAGTTACTTAACTATGGTAAGTATCGTATTTTACTCACTGCCTCCAAAAGGCTGCAATTCCAAAGTGGAAAAAATTATAACAAACCCTGTACATATTGGCAGATCCAGTTTTAGCATGTCTTTCAAAGCTATCGTAATTTCAGACAAAAATGTCTCACCTAAAATTTTTTCATCCCGAGATGCTTCATTTCCACATGAATATCTGTTCTGTCTTTCCTGAAAGCCAGATATGTACAATACACAAGTGTAGTCATAGGGTGAGCTGAACAGGTTACATTTTTGCAAGCTTCATGTTAAAATACTAACAAGCTATCATTATAGATATTATCTGAGGTGTAATTATCTTTTATGACCTTTTCAGTGTATTCCTGTTATATCTTTTAATACAGAACAATTACTGTTAATTAATGGTTGCTGATGCAACAGGCAAGCCATGTTAGATTGCAAGTATCAAGGCAAGGAGCCTTGTTACTTTTTGCAGAGACCCAGGAGGGTAATTAAAAAGTTCCAATGAATAAAAAGTCTATAAGCAGGAATTTCTATATAGAATGGTATAGTAATCAGGAAGTTAGAGTTCTAATAATCCATGTTATCCTTAAATTCTCTGACTGTAGGAATCATTTTACTCAGAAACAGCAAGAGAAAAATTGCACTACACTTTTGTGAAATGGCTCTATGGCAACTGAGAAGTATTTGTGTTAATTCTTCTACTGAATTTACTATTGAGAAGCACAAGAGTTATTTCATCACCCTTTCAATGTTCTTAATCTCATTAGAATTGCCTAAGAAGCTGCATCATGGAACAGTTTTAAAGTGAATTTGTTCTCCCTACGCAGAACATACGTGACTGAGTTAGGTTATTTTATTCTATTGAAGAAAACCAGTAATTTGGAGGTAAAAGCACCAGTATTCTCTCTGCTTAAGCATCTCAGAACAGCAATACAATTCTTACAGTGAATTCTGTATACACTCTGCTATTTTGAGATCCACTGAGTTGCAGTACATTTTTTTTTTGTGACAGCTTAGTTCACAGCATTATATTTTACCACAGAAATTTAGGACCTGAGCCAAAATGGAGGCAGTGGAAACGTTCCCATTGACGTCAGTGAGCCTTGGATAGGGCCCCAGACGGCTAAGGACTAGGATTGTCAATTTACAATTAGTGTAATTAATGCATCTACACTGGCCCTAGAGCAGTTCAGGCATAAAATTCCTCTTTTGCTGTTAGAATTTAGTATCTTTTACCAGTAACTTTGAGAAAATACAAAATAAAAAGGGAATGAAAAAAAGGGTGGGGGAGGCAGGAGGAGAAGAGAAAGGAGGAAAACATCTACAGGTTTTTGAGGGTAAAGCAGAAGCTTATATTCAAGCCTCTGTATAAGCTGTTAATTGCTGATCTCTAATGCAACAGAATCATACAATGCCAGTAGATACAAAAGCAGTTTCCATTCACAGTTCAAGGCTGTTGCCTATATGGGTCTGAAACCTTTCTCAATTAAACTAGGGTGTCTACAAAGAAAGGAGGAGTCTGCACCTAATGACTGAATTACAGTGGTAACAGTAAAATAAACAGTTCAGTTTGTACGAGATTTGTTTTTGACATTTTCATGTGTTTACTACAAGTATTTTTGAGGGGTTGAAATATGTAACTAATGCAGTGTGTCTCACAGAGGATCATTTTCTAATACTGCAGGCAGCAGCTTCAGTACAACTAACAAAGTGAACAGTGACAAAACTTCCTGTACTATTTCCTTATTGCCTTTATATCCTGAGCCTTTTTCTTTTTACACAATAATGTGTTTTGGCTCTCTACTTCACAATTTGAGCTTCCATTTATTTCTTTTTGTAATGTTTTATGTCACTTATGTTTAATTCTGTAAAAAAATGCACTTACTTTTCAGTTAATTAAATATTATATCTTTGTGTGAAAGACACATTATTTCAATGGGTTGCAACTCCTAAGTGCCCAGTACCCATACAGAGGTGAATCACAGTTATATGTCACAAGAATGTGACACAGAATTAATGCAAGTGCAGTGAATGATTAGTTCATAGGTTTAATTTCAATGAAATTTTCCAAATATTACTGATAGGGTCTCATATTCTAGTACTTCCCCAGACACTTATGAAATTAAAAAAACCCAAGTCATTAGTAAATATCAAAGCCATAGTAGGAAGGTTGATGTGATGAAAGCAATCAGATGTTCACATAAACAAGCTAATGAACATCAGATCCATTTTTATGATTGTAACAGAACATTCAGTTTGAAGGAATGTCTTCTGTACACTAATTACTCATTTAATATAAAAGGTAATTTTAGTTTATTATTTTCTGTGTTGCACAGAAAATAATACTGGTAGAAATACCCATTTCAAAGAAATACTTGGTGTTGTAATGTCTTTACTTACCCTGTGGGGAGTAACAACACTTTCAGGAAATGTTTTAGGCTCCTGAAGAATCTGAGAAGCATCTGCTTCAATGAAAATATTTTCCTTCTGAAATGCTGAACATTTAGCACTTACTCATAGGCATTTCATAGCTGTAAGAGAGTGGATGATAAAAATCATAGCCTGAACTTGGGAAAAATAGTTTGACTTATCATTCTTGACTACAGAAAATTAGAGTGCAAATATAGGAAAAAAAGTGCATGTCACAAAATGGGATAATGTTAGAATTATTTAGGAGTACATCACCATATACCCATTTCAGTAGTACAGGATGTTATATATGTCACTTAATTCATCTGCAGTGTCTTTGACAACATAATGGAGGAAATAGAGTCACTTTGGTAATTTAGTCTGTGGATGATTCAGCCAGGTAGCTTCCAACTCTACAAGCAAAACCAGTTGGAATTAATAACTTTTCTAAAAATGTGATTTCCTGAATTTGGGTATAGTTTGAGCAATTCAAAGCTAAAAAAAAAAAAAAAAAAAAAAAGGGAGAAGGAAAGGAAACAAATAAGCCAAGTAGCTAGATGAGTTCAAAATAACAGGTTTTTTTTCACTTGACATCTTCAAAAGGAAGTATTTCAACTTAAGTATGTTTTTGTTTCTAAACTGTTTTTAACTTCTGAAGTATATTATCAATTACCCAAATAAAAGCAAATATTCCCACTCCATCTGAAAAAGAACTCCAGCTATAAATGTAACCTTTTTCTTCTTCACCATGCAACATTTCTGGACTGACCCAAAACATCTATTATTTGAATAGATCTTCCCTTCAGTTTCTCTAGGGACTATTCTCTGACAGTGGTATGATCATGCCCCCACTATCTGAACTAAGCTGAAATACCAAGGTAGGAACTGCTGGGATACAGCCACATATAAAACAAGGAATTGTCTATCTGCTAAGAAAAACACCTGGATATTTCTCTGAGGTGTTTATAATAGAACAAGTGAAGACAGAGAGAGTATGTTCACTTTGTTGTATTCATCCTTCTCATTGCCCCTCAGTTTTGTCTCCTTATAGAGCTGGAATCTGGTTTTGCAACGTGAAAGACACAATTCCTTTCAAATATGAAGGAAGAATTTAAAAAAAAAAAAAAACAAAAAAACACCAAAACAAAACCAAAACAACAGCAACCACAACAACAAAAAAATTCTAAAGAATTTCTAGAAGTACGGTTGTTGCTCTGTTACTGTCTGATATCCAGCTGAAAAACCAAAAGCTGCTGAAATATCTCTATATGTGAGTTTACAAAAGCTTGAATATATGGAAACATTTAGGGAAACTTAAAAATAGATAAACTAGAATGTACGTTGAGAAGAGTAAAGCAGTTTTAAATGTCTGCTTCTAAGGGACACAAACAATAAATTTTCCATGATGATGACTGCACAGATACCTTAGGGCAATTTAGAAAATTACCAGTTATTTCATTATTTTGAAAGCAGTTTATTTCCCTTTTTTTTTTTTTTTTTTGGTAATGTTGAATTCATCCTATGAAATATTATCTATGAATATAACAAATGACTAAATGACTCACTAAAGAAAATGAGTGGTTCACCACCTTCAGGGGAAAATACAATAGAGTGAAGATTACATTAAAGAAAATGCATTAATACATAAACAATGTGATCTTCAACTCCTTAAGAAAAGGATAAAAAGAGAAAAAAACTTCTGCAGCTGGAGAATGGGAATACCAGCAGCTCTCCTCTGACCAATATTACTACATCAACCAGGAAGAATAAAGGATCTCCTCTCACATTCAAGAGTTAGGAAACCTGAAAAAGAATGAACCATCTCCCCAAGCAGAAACTGGGCACAGTATTTCTCAGCACAGTATTTCTCCAAGCACAGTATTTCTCAGCTATAATATGTATTCAATAGTCTGGGACAGGATTTGTGCAGGTCCTGTTCGTTTTGCACCTGAAGAATAAATCTGTTGATGAGAAAAGTGTTCAGTCAAATGTCTTTTGAGCTACTAGCCACTGACTCAGCCCCTGCTCATATGAATGCAATGGTTAGATGTCTCAGAAATATTATATATTCCACAGCTGGAGTGCAAATTCACTAAAAGTAGACTAATTAACAGGCTTTTACAAACATGGGTCATGCCAATTTATTTAGAATCTTTGTCTTGCCTTTGTTATTCTTTTTTTCAAATAGAATTTTAAGTTCCACCATTAAAAACAAACAAACAAACAAAAAAAAAGGGTCCTCCTCAGCTTCTCAAGACCAAAATACCAGGTTATTTATGGGTATTTTAACATACAGAATAGGCATTTTGCTGATTACTTTTAGATGTCTTGAGTATATTTTTTGCTGGAGACAAGACTGACCTCAGCATTTATTTTCTGATTGTACTAATTTTCAGAGTGAAATTGCTGCTTAGCAGCTTTAAGGGGTTACAGAAAAAAGGGTTACAGAAAAGACTTCCATACTTTAATCCCATTCACTCTCATTTCTAGACATTTCCCATACATCTATCTGACAGTGTCCTTGCATTCTCTTACCATTCTTAATAGGTGAAATCATCATAAATCCTGGATGCTTAAACTGATCTGAACCCAGCTGTTAAGTTCAGCTGACAACAGAGGAAATCAATGAAAAAACAACTGCAGAAGACATGATTTTGCCTAATTGTTTCACATTTCCTCAGTATGTGATAGCATGTTCTTGAAAATGCAAAACTCAAACACTCTTATAAGTACACCATAGTGAATGGTTTCTTTTTTCTTGTGTAAAAAAAAATTATAATTTAAAATAACTGGCTCCATATTAACTACTAAATAATAGGAGAGAGCTTAAGGAGATTAAGCAGCAGAAGACATATATTTCCTTGAAAACAATGTTATTATATCATATATGATATTTTCATGCTCAGTGAAAGAGTAATTGTAGTCACTTCTTCAGAATTAACTGAGCTCTGTGAACTGACTGCTACAGATGAGAGAATCTGACACTTACAAATATATGAAATAGGAGCAGTCATTAAGGGACTGGATGTGAGTCCAGCACACCAGGAGAAACAATAGGAGTACACCACACCTCAGTCAATGACTCAGGATGTGTTTTGTGATACTGTGCTTTAGTTTCTTTAGCAAAGGGTACTAAAGCCCTGAGAGGCAATAAATTCTTACACACCTAGTAATTATGCAGATTTTTTTTATTATTATTATTTTCATGCATAAAGTGGGGAAACCCACTTATATTGTCAAATCTTCAACACCTTTAGAGAGTTCACTTTGTTCCCCACTAAATTTTGAACACTTGAACGGGGTTTGTTGCCTTTTCTGCTTTGCTCTCCTGCATGACATTATGATGTCACTGACCAAAAATTTGGACCCATCTGCAAAAGGACATTTAGTAAAGCTAAAATGAACTAATTGAAGGTGTGAACTGAGCTGCATCATCCAATTCTTGTGCTGCTGTTTATTTCACACAAAGGTGCACTTGACTAAAATAACTCAAGACCATGCTTCTGAAAAAGAATATCCATTCAGATGTAATACACTGCAGTCTAACTTCACACCTTTGGCTAATTCCTCCTAATTTCCCCAGTGTCTCTGTTTGGAAAAATATCCCGGAGGCACACTAATCTTTGCATCAGCTACACAATCTTTGTAATACAAAATTGGCTATATGCCTGGAACTTCTGGTCTCTGATTTTCTCTTTCATCCAGCATTTTTTCTTCTAATATTCCAGACAAGTAAAGTCCAGATGTTTTCTGCTGTTCAAGAAAGCACCCATTTGCATTCAGTCCTTAAGTTACAAACACCCCATTAAATTTGGTATATTTCATTTGACAGACATAGAAACAGTTCGTCTTTGAATTGCTTTTCAAATAGTAATTATTGCTTAGTACCTTAGGGCTTCATAGTTCTTGCATCCCTTTAAATGGCATAGGGCACTGAATTACCATGTTCTCCATCACTGATTTGTATTTCTAGAGCATGCAGGGCTTGAAACAGTTAAAATGCTTAGCCAGCTAGTAAAACTGACTAATTTTTCTACAAATACAGGTACAGATCTCTATTAAAATAAATACTGGGTCCAAGTAATTAATTTTCTAGAATTTACTACTCCTTACAGTAATTTGTCAATTAACATATTTGTAACATATTTTAAAACACAAAACTCTCAGAAAAAAAGCTTGAGAAAAACTTCCTTTAATACTTGTACAGCTTTATAGTCACTTTTTAACTCTCCTTCTCAGCCATCTTCATATATCTCTGGCTGCATCTAGATTTCTTGAAAGATTTCTTGAATAAATACTGTTATCTATTACTCCTAATTATTTATAACTCAGTCTGTATTTCTCAGTGAAAACAGTAGTTTTTTTGATCCTACAGAGCATATTAATTAAACAGGAACAAAGGAACTCCACTACCAAGTATGCCAATGCCACCACTTCATGCATCCTTTCTCTGCACAGCTTTTCTCCTTGCCCATCTATGTATTAGCAAACAACACTTAAGGAAACTAGTTTATTATCAAGATTTTTTTGTCTCTAATGTAATTTTATTTCACACTAGTAACAGTATCTCCTTTGAACAACATCTTAATAATTTTTATACATTATATCAAAATGCAGTAAGGGAGTAGTCTGGTGGGTTTCTGGGCTAGGACAACAATCAGGAAGATGTATACACTGGTAATATTTTCTGTGGTCCAGAGAGCTGGGCAAGACATGGTTCCCAAGGCAGTGGGGAGCAATAGGCACTTTTTCCTGTTCCCTCCTTCCTTCCTCCATATTTCTCAAAAAGTCCAGATGGGCTCCCAGTGCAAAGCAGACAATTACAGAGGGTGGTAGAAGTGCCACACTGTGCCACCAGCACTACTCTGTCCTATTGCTGCAGAGCCCTGAACAGCAGCCCCACCCCTGTCCCAAGCCTGCTTCCCTCAGGAGGGTTCCCTCCAGGCTCCCTCGTGCACAGCTCTGACCCAGAGAGAATAGGCACTGGAACTTTGACATTGTACTTCTTGGTACCATTTTAGACAACTCTGAAATTTCTGTCTCTACTTTTGTGTGACTATTCTAGCTCAATACAAGTATAAATTCCTGCACAGGAGAAAAAAAAAAGGGTCCCTTGTTTCTAGCAAGAAAGACTTATAACACATGCTTTGGTGATATTACTTGTTATGTACTTCTTTTACATATTCTGATTCTTTCTCTCTGAGCAGAATAACAGAAAACTATCATAGTGGTTTTCATTGTTTAATGTCCTCTAATTTTTTGAGTCATTTTCTTAGTGTCTTATTGCCATATAATTTTAAAACCACTGGTCATGTTGTAATTAGTTGAAAATTGAAGAAGGAATCAGCAGATGAAAAAAAAAAATAGAAATATTTCCTTTTTAAATTATGCCAGACAACATTCAGCAATCCTATATGTGAAAATACTACTTCACAATTTTTAATTTTTACAATTAAACAACTTTGTGTCAGTCAGGTCATTTGTCATAAAGTGTACAAGTTTCAGTAATATCATCTCTGAAAATCTTTATGTTCCACAAAGTCCAGCTACCAAAAAGTCATTTGCATTAGCTGTAGGTATTTGAATAATATTCCAGAAGCCTGAGAACAGTCATGTAAATATGTTCTCAAGAATATGCAAGGAAAGCCCCCCAGGATATCTACTATTGAACATTGACAATACATTGAAATTAAGCAGGTAAAAATGGTTCAAGAGACATGCTTGGTTTCTCCTGGCTTGAGAAAGAAACTGAATTATTGACAGAAAAGGGGCTTTAAAGACCAGAAAAATTGTACAAAACCCAAAGGCTGAACAATGAACTTTCAACAGTTTAACAGGATGATAATTGAAAATTTTTAACTATAGATTGAGCTTTTAAAACATTATCTTTCCACTTACAGATCAAGAGAGAATAATAGACTCTTGAAATTATTTCTGTATTTTCTTTCATTCAATTTCTTACCAACTTTTAACAATAATTTTAATAAGTACATTTCTAAACACAATCAAATTTTACAATTTAAACCACGAGATAGGCAGTTTCTTCTTTTGTATTAACAAGAAGAACAAAAAAAGAAATTCATATCTAGCATACTAGAATCCCGTTGTTCTTTCATTCTATTCTAGTGTCCCTAATAAAGTGCTATTGCCTTTCCTGTTACATTACCATAGCAAACTATCATCTCTTGAAACTCCTCTGGAGAAAATGTGGAATGCAGTACAGATACTGGTTTGGTAACCTTACTGCTGAAAAAGAGTAGATTCAGCTAAAGCCACATGGACTTGATTTACTGAATAAGAGATAGGGTTGGTACCCGGTCACTTTATGAAGAAGAAATACTTGAGTAGAATTTTTTCACCTTCTAGGATTGCCTATGTTATCCTGAGCGTAAATCCACCATCCAAGAAAATCTGAAGCTGGGCAGGCTCTCAAGGAAATAAAAGTAAATTTATCTTCCCCTTTTTAACATTTTCTCTCCCTTGTATATTGCCTTCAAAAATTCTGCTCAATGCTTCAAGATCCAAAATACATCCCATTCTCTAAGAGCACAGGTAAGTCTTCTTTAAAAGCAATTATTTCCACTAGAGTAAAATTTTCTGACTCATGATCTCCTGATCAGAGATTTTCCCCCTTCAGGGTAGCCACCCAAACTGCAAGCACAATTCCATCTGCGACTCTCTTGGAAATAAAGATCAGCATGCAATAAATGCTAATAAAATCCCCATCATAAAACCAAAACCCTAAGATTTCTAATTTGATATAGTCAAACATCAGCAAAGCAGCATCAAGTGATTTTATCTATTCCTGCAGCAAAGGAACCGAAAGGGCATAAAAAACCCTCAGTAAGACCCTATATAGGAACAAAATTGGACAGCAGCCCACTAATCCTCAAGAGATTGGTTTTTTTAATCCCTTCTTACCACCCCCTTTCCAAAGCCACCACCTTGGGTAGACACTTGTGCAGAACTTCTGTAGAAGATGCAAACTGGGAGTGCGTTGATGGAAAGCCATCAGGGAGTTCTACTGTCAATAAACAAACTGGAGAAGGGTCTCTCTTTGTTTGGGCTTTCAGAGAAACCAAAGGGTCATTTGTACAAATTGGTTTAAAGCTAGGGTGTTCTCTCCTTTTTCCTCAGTATTCCTGAATATTGCTGAAGTGATGAATGGTTCCCTCCTGAACATTCACAAACCTCAGCTGGGGATCTACAAGGATGGATTCTGCCCATGTGTGCATGGGCTTGCCTAAGCCCATTTGGGCTTCAGAGGATAATTGCTCATTTTTAAAAATGTCTTAAAATACAGTCAAAATAATAACTGAAAATAATTCTTGATTCTGTAATATTTTTCAGGTTAGTGTAGTTTTTGCAGCTGAACTCGTTTTATTTATATGTCCCATTAAAAGAGAAAAGCTTCTGCCTCTTCTAAGAAAACATCATTAGCTCACTGACACACCCATATATCACCAGCTAAGGAAGAAAGGATGAAATATGGCAGTGCATGAGCAAGCCATGAGTTAGAAAACAGATTTTACTTCTGGTTGGTAAGCATGTACAGGCTTTTTTTCCAGCCTCTTAGTATGATATGCTTTTAGGACAAAGACATTGCAATATAATTCCGTTCACTGAATTTTCTGTGATTTTTTACTGACATAGTTGACTTAATTCTGTGGGGTTTTTCTCTTCTGCTATTTAGTTCTCAATTTTAAGCACACTTTTTCTTAACTTTATCCTTATTGTCCAGCAACGAGGACCAAACCTTACATTATACCTAAATATTACAATGACACTTCAAACACATTTTACAAATGGAGAAAGCTAGCTAACCTACTTTTAGCATGCAACAACTATTCTGTACTGACTTCCTACAGTGCAACTGTAAATTCCCCATCCTTCAATTTTCGTAGGGAAACCATGTCATTTCACTCAATTTCTTAAAAACTCAATCTGTATATCTACCCTATATTAATATTACCTTAGGGGTTATATGTTTGAGCTGAAAAAGACTGGAACCAAACTGTTAAAAAATGTTACAGCAAATATAAGACTTTAGCAAGTGATGCCATATGTTGGATTTAGTTTCAATTATAATGTGTTTAGAAATATTTAACTGCAAAAAATCGCTTTGTGTCTTCATCAAAGGCAAAAAATTACAATTAGCCCTTACATGCAGAGCAAACGTTATCTGCACTACAACAGTTGTGTATATACATTGTTTCTTCAATGACACTGAAATGTCTCAATTATATATGTTTCATAAATATCTTTTGATTAAGATTTTCCTCAAACGATACTTGCTGTTTAAAATGAAAAAAAAAAAAGTTACCTTCTGCTAACTTTACCTTTTTATTTCTTCTTCTTATGCTAAAGGGTCACATTAATTTTTGTGAATTCAGTGAAAAGCACCCTAGAAATTTATCCAGTCCAACCTCCTGTTCCATGACAGAATTAGTTATTTGTAAATCTTTTACAGTATTTTTGACCAAATAGTTTAAACTATCAGTTAAATATTTGGGTTCTTCCCATTCTTCACTGTCCTTACTGTTATATTTGATACTTATCTAAACTACTTCAATCTGCTTTGTTTTAGCATTGTGCTGCCTGCTATTTAATCCTCCTCAGAACTAGAATGGAGAGAAAATGTTGTGGTCCTTTCCTATTTGTAGATAACACTGTAATGTTGGAAGACTTCTGTCATTCCATAGTTTTTTATTCTCCACACTGAATAAACATTTCCTTCAACTTTTCCACTAAGATCATGTTTTCAAATTTTCTAACACATTTTGCCATTCTCTTCCATAAAATTTCCAATGGCATTTCTTCAATGTGACACCCAAAAGGGGACAAAATACTCCAGGTGCAACTAATGCTGCAGTAATAGGTGGAACAGACATGTTACACTGAATGTGCTACTTCATCCACTTCCTGAAGTGTTTGGTTTAACAGCAGTCTCAAATTTTTGGTCCACATTCAGTTAAATTCACAGTAAGCAGGATCCCTTTCTCAGGAACTAGTACTATGTAGGTATAATTCCCCAACCTGTGTTTCCACATTTGATGATTTCTATGAAGGACAGAACTTTGCACACATTTAAAAGAAAAAAAAACCTCAGAAATTTCAGCAATAATACTGATAACACTGGTACTACTATTACTACTGCTACTACTACTGCCAACTATTACTGTTTCTCCAGTTTACTAAGATATTTTGAATTTTCAAATCTATCTTCTGAAAAAGTTGTAGCTACTATTTGCTTGCAACTGCTGGCCAGTTCAGTGAACATATAATTTATTCTAATTGTCCTTGTTGAAATACAGAACAGTACCAGAAACAAAGATCAATAAAAACTTCCAATGAACACATCCTTTCAGTGGGACAGACAGCAATTTGCACCCACCTTAAAGCATGTTTCTCTAATTTATTTGGAAGCTCCTTAGATAAATAGATATAAAAGAGGTATTAAGTAAGAAGCTGTCTGAAATGATGTATTCATTATGACATAATCTTGTGTAAATCCACTCTTAGTGCTAACTTCCTCACTGGAACATAAAATTAAGTTTAATTTGAAACAGTGTAGTGCATCTGACTAGTTGGCAAATAAGTTGAAAAGCCATAAGACACTTTTCTAAATTGATACTTATTTGAAAGGGATAGAAGCATATGCTACCTATCACCCAGACATTATCATCATTATAATAGATTCCAGAGTAGCATAGAGAAAATACATTAGTGAGAGAACATGGTGCAGAGAAAGTATTCCAAGTTAGAGAGCTACGTCACCAGGTTGTATAATAGAGTTTTTCTGTACTATGGCTTAGAATATAACTTGAAAGAAATAATAAAGCAAGACTATTAGATACATTTCTGAAAGGTGTAAAGATCAAGTCTAGTTTTCAATGGCTATTTCTTCACGTAGAAATAGCACAGCTGACACTAAGGTTTTAAGTGAAGATAGAAGCAGTCAGCTGAAATAAAGGTCAAGAAATAGCTCTGGAAAAAGCACAGATTATTTTTATCCTCTGTTTTGATACTGAAGACAAGTTCACTGCTTTCCCCAGTGCACCACTGTTGGATAAATGAGATTACTCAGACTAAAGCAAAGATTCATAACATAGTACGGATGGTGACCCTGTGGATTCTCTGAAAGAACAGTAGTGATATCAAAAAATCCTTCTCATCTTCCTCAGTCCATTTGTCTTTAAAACCTCACAAGAAGTATTGTAATCCTGTTACATATTCAAATAACTTTAATTTTGTCAGAGGGGCTCTTTTGCCAATTTATAAATTTAATTATCTTTTAAGAGGTTCACCTCTTGTAATTAAGAAATTGCATGAAAGAATAATTATATACAGAATAGTATTCACAAGATCTCAAAGTATGCAGAGACATACTTACAAGAAAACAGAATTTCATTTTGGCAATTAGTTTTGAATGGGTTTGAAATGCATTGCTTTTGTCTTTAAACACCATCTTTTGTGTAACAGAGCCAGCACACTGTTTGTGTTATGACTGTTTAAGGAAAGTTCAAAAGTGTAGTAAATTAGTTTTTTAAATAGAAAGTAAATTGTAAATGGAGAGATTTCTTTCTTCAAGTCCTGCAATGCAGGAAATACATTACAAATAACTCTGCTTTTTAAGCATCCTTTGCTAAGGAAACCAACCATCTAAGCAGCATGGCTGAGGATTTTGGAACAGCTAGAAGTGCTCTGCTCTGCTGGAGAGCTGCAAGTGCAATCACGACCTTGGCACACACAGCCACTGGAGAAGAACTCCCCACAAAGGTTTGAAAAGTCCCTTCTCTCTTCTTCTGCAAGCCAGCCTGCAAAACTTAACCTCTGATGTGAAAAAACTGAACATGTACACAGAGAGACCTCTGACTGTCATGTCCAGTACAATGTCTCTTTTCATTCTGTTCCTGCATCAGCCTCAACCCATCTCATGTCTTTTCACTGCTCTGCGCATCAGTGCAGTCCCCTAGAGACTCCTTTTTATTCTGTAATTGTATGCTCTGAAACATCAGGGAATCTCAGGCTTGATTATGGCTCCAAGGTGCTGCTGTAGCAGAAATAATTATGTAGTAGAAAAGGAGAACAGGATGATCTTAGAGCTTTATCTCTGCCTAGGGCCATGGACCCAAACTGGAGAAAGCAATTAATTGTGTCTGCTGAGTTATCAATTGCCAGGTCTTCTGCAGAAGGTTGGTAATCACAACAATTCTCATTTTATGTAGGGAGACCTAAGGGCAGAGAATAAGACCAGAAAGGTACGTTGTGGAGGGATTTTTGCTTTGCTTAGTTTTTGTGGGCTTGGATTATAATAGGGTTCTAATTAGTTATAATTGGGGCATGTAGTTATAGTTAACTACATGTGAATAAAAGAGAACACAACCATTCCTTTGGTTGTATTTTTGAATACAGCAGTCTAACAATTTCATTGCTATCCTAAGTTCTATTCTCGACATACAGAAAAGATAGTATCTGAGCCTCATTAGTCATTTACTGAAATCTTAGTAAAGTGCTTTGAGGAACTTTCCCTTGCAAGGCATTGTTGCTAGCTAAATTAAAAGTCTTTCTGATAAATTTAAGTAAATTCTACTGTTACATATTTCCTACAGTAAACTCCATTCATTATGAGTGAGACTACAGCTGGCATGTAGTAAGCTCATAATGCAGAATCAAAAAATGCAAGTGGGACTTGCATAGACATCTCTTGCAAAACTGTGTCCTGAACTGCCTCAGATGAGGTTTTTGGAATGAGTAACAACATTTCTCTACAGTCTTTTCAATCTTTATATGCTTTAAAACCTTACCGGCTTTACAAGAATTCTAAAGAGATAGCAGAAAAAAAAATCTATATAAAACTTGCGTGTGAAATGTTACCTGTAAAGAATTTTTAATAACACTTTCTGGCTCATTAGCATAGGAAGAAAATGTTTAAAATTTGGAGTGAACCTTCAAAGTTTAAAAAACAGTTAGTATAATTTTCAAATAAAGTATAGATGAGTCTACAGAAATATCTTGCAATTCACATTAGGTACAGTATACTTTTAACACAACTATTACTAATACAGACCAAAATTACTACTCAGTACTTCAAATTATTTACATGCAGTAGATGCAAAAGCAATTAATCTACTTCATGGTATATAATCTCAGTTGCTAACTTAATGAAAACACAAAGTTAAGAAAGATTAATCTAAATGATAAAAATTCACGTGGGCAAATGAGACTTCCAGGAAATGAGAGAAGTCAGAAGAAAGGACAGACGTGTTTCAAGAGCTGTCTTCAGGAAATCAACTACAAAATTTAAAAATACACCTACAATTTTCCAGAAGATCTCTGACAAGCAATATTTCTCAGTCACCAAACTTCACCACTGATATAACTCAAACAAAAGTGAACAAGGTTTCCCACATACACACTTATTCTGAATAGAAGACAAACAGATAAATAAACGAACCTGGAAGAGGTTTGCGAGTTAAAATTATAAGGAAAACGTGTATTTTTATATTTAACAAATACTAATAAAAAAAGATGTTTCAGAGTACCATGGGATACATAAAGTTTTACTATTAATACTGTACTACTTTGCTGCCCATTGCTATTACAGTGGTAAAATGGTTGAAGAACATAAGAATGGACCAGAATTCTTGTATAAATCTCACACTGAGTTACTCCAGTCCTTTTGTAACAATTTCTTATATTATTCCCTTTATGTAACTATTATTAGGTTATGTTTAATATATTAAATGTGATCCAAACATTTATGTAAGGACTGGAATATAGATGCTCATGTTTCTCATTTGTTGATTCAGAGTTGTAATTTCTGCAATACTGAACTTAGGAAATTCATTTATTTATTTCTTAATAAAAATCCTAGAACCTGAGCCATACTAAAACTGAAATGACCAATTCCCATATTTGGCACAAAAATCTGGAATTCCAACCAAATGTAAAGAAGAGCTTTTCTGAAATGGAGCTTGATTTCAATCATATGTGAGTGAATGATGTGGTAAGGTGCTTGTTTCAAGGCTGTCCCCAGGTCATAAGAAAAGCATTTGGAGTTTTATGGCAATATCTCATCATTATCTCTTTCAAAGCCTCATCAACTCTGCAGGACAAATCTGTCTCAGCCAAACTGGCACTAAAAAGAAGACGTTCATCTAGTCTTACTTAATCTTTTTTTCTTCTCAACATAGGGCAGAAGGGCTTTTGTTTCCATAGTTACTGGGATATTTCCTTTGAACTTCTTCCAGAGTACTTTTATCTTTTCCACATGCACTGACAGACAATCCTATGAAGTATGTATGTATTTGTGAAATATTCTGTGCTTCATTACCAATTCTTTACTGGATATAATACAGGAAATTGAGCCCTCTGTTAAAGCCAAATTTCTGACTTTCTGATTTAGGTGTTTTAATATTTAGTAATGTATAAATAGGTTTTAGAATATTACAACTGAAAGATAAAGTCAAGAACACTAATTCTGAGAGTTTTTCAATGTCATTATTGTGCAAAGCTGATTTGCTGTTATTAGGTATTTTAAGTCAATACAGTTGCATATTTTCTAAATTGAAGAGAGCATGTTTTAAAATTAAAATATGTACTTCTTAAAAAAAGTTGTATCAGTATCTCTTTACTGGCAATAAGAACCTCATGAAAGAGATTGTTGGTTGAGTTTTTTTGTGTTTGCTTTTTGATGGCTTTTTGTTTGTTTTGTTTTTAAGATAGAAAAATCTGAACTTTAGTTGTATGTATCTAGTTTTTACACTTGAAAACATTGGTATCACTTTAAAAAAATCTTTCCATTGTGGTCTTCAGGATGGAACCATGTTAGCACTTCCTCAAAAAGCATTCCCTTGCACTTTAAATACCAAGTCTTCAGCAAATGAAAAACCTCTATTCTATATACCTAGATATTCTATGCATTCTAAACTGATATCAAATGCCCATGAAATAAAAAGGCAAACCAAACTTCAAAGAGATTCTTTTCTTAGGAGATTATTTTGAAAAGCTGTTACACAGAAATACATACAACCAGTTCCACAGAAAGATATAAAACCAGATCCATGGACTACATCAGTGATTCTCAAAGTACAGTTCTTTGAACTAGAAGATTTCTAAAGCAACAAGAAGTGAGCTGCCCTTGTAGTACAAACCACTGCTCAAACCTTATCCTTTCACTATGAGGGTTTGTGCTCCACATGCAGCTTGTAGTGCAACTCCTTTCAATCCTCCCTGGCTAGTTCACTAAAAATCCTGGAAACAGAAGCTATACTGGGGCTCTCCAACACTGGACACCAATAGTGGAATGAAAGCTCTGCCAAAGTCATTCTATTTGGGCTGCCATCTTCTCTCTAAGGGAAGGAGACAATGAGTCAGCTGCTTGTTTAGCAGTCAAAGAATTGACACCCCAAATGAAAAAAAGGACATCATGTGGGATTGTGCCTCCTTCCTTGCATGGATGTGGTAGATGAAAAGTTAGAAATTCCTTATATTGATCCAACTGCACTGCTGTACAAATAGCTTTCTATGAGAAATGGAAAACTCAACAAAAGCAAACCAAAAAAACAAACTAGGTTCCCACTAAGGAAAAAAAAAAAAAAAAAAAAAAAAATTCAAATGCTCTCTGTTCATTTTGGGGGGAAAACACATAAGCACTAGCTTATTCTGACAAATGATTAAGGCCACAGAGTCCAAAAAAATGCCGCAGAACACTGTAAAGAAACACAGACTACATTACAGATCTGCCCTAACTTTAATATGCAAAACTCCCACCACCTTAACCAGAAATAAGTCTCATTTATGTTCTATTTATAGTCAGAAAACTCATAACTGAAAAAATGTTGAATTCAAGTTCCTATTGCATGTTCTGCTACCATTAAAGATTTTTAGCAACCAATAAACCACTGGAAATAGCAGGTATTCTACTAATGAAGCATTTAATAAAAACAAGTTGATTAAAGCTTTCTATCAGCATCTGTCTAAAGACAGTTAACTAAACATTTGCTTTATGTCAGAATGGGTTGATTTTTACTCAGGGAAGCAAATCTCACAAACACAACTTTCATCAACAGCTCAAGAAAAAATACACATTACTAGAGCTCTTTCTGATAGGAGAGATGATTTACAGGAAATGTTTTACTTCTTTTAGAGAGTAAAGTGGTTTCAATAAAGACTTTGTCTAAAATTTTACTAGAAAGAATTATGTGCTTTGTATCCCCAATTATCTCATATCCATTGCTAAACATTGTGGGAGTGGACATTACAGTGAAAGAGGTCTAGATGATTAGGTTATTCTTTATTCTACTGGCTTAAGTAGTGAGCACTGAGCCTAGTTTCTTCCTGATTAATCTGTTACAGCAGCAATATGAATTTGGATGAAGTCCACATAATTCATCTTGATAAAAGTAACATTTTTTTTTACAGTGAGAACGATCCATAACTAGAGGAAGCTACTCAGGGTTGTGATTGAGTCCCTGTCACTGCATGTTTCCAAGGTGCAATAGGGCAGGGTGCTGCATCATCTCATTTAGAGTCTCTTTCCTGTGACAGGTTGGACCAAGTGGTCTTTCAGTGTCCCTTCCAGTCTGGGCTGTTCAATGATTCTGCTTGTGTTAGCAAGTGATCTGGTACAAAATTTGATAGAAGTTTCTTTGCTGCATGTTATTTAACTTTAGTTAACGATATAGACCCAGGAGATATGTGGAGAAGGCATAAAACAAGTACAGTGACAGTGGTGGTGTCTTCTCCAGATGCTTCATTGCTCTTAAGTGTCATTTCACTTACATGTGCAGTGTGTCTGCATTGGCCCCAGCAGACTTCAAAACAGGATCAAAATTACTCTTTGCAGCCAAATTATAAGTCCATTAGACCATTCAAACAGATCCTAGTATATCTCATTTATTAAAAGGGAGGCAATGTTTGTGAAAATAGCTCCTTATTCCCAGATGGAATAAGAGCTGCTCTCTGCAGTCACAGAGACATTTGGCAGTTAAAATGTGGTGTTGACACAGCTGCAGGCCCTGAGTGCTGAGCCAGTTTCACATGGCTCTGCTCTTTCCTTCCACCCTCTTCCCTCTTAAAATCCAAGGAAAAACACTGGAGAGTTTCTCACCTGGCCTAGTTGGTTTTGTGCTTGAGTTGTTACAAGACTCCATCACTGTCTTGCTTGATGCAGGCACATTTGGCTTTTGTATTTTCAGAAGGATTAAGAAGACAGCTCAGTAGCTGTCTTTGAATACAAAGTTGGTTATTAGTACATGACTGGGTCAAGAGTTAAATGAGGACAGGTCAACAAAGACAATACACAGATGAACTAACTCATATGGGTGGGAGTGAACCACAAAAAATAAATTCATATTGTCTGTGTTTAGTCAGGTGTCTTACTGGATCCTTTACTTTTCCTAAATGTGAAAAACTTTTGTGTCTAACTTATCATACAACTCAAAAAGCACTGACAAGAGAACGCAGAAAGGAAGAAGACATTAATATTTCAACATTACGACCCACTGGGATTGTGAAATGTTTCTGCTTTAAATCACTGAATAGTGATCTACTGCAACAATTTTTGCCTGGAAAACACTAGATGAAATGTAGATAACACAGCACAGATTTCTAAGACACAAGATCCTACCTTCCTTTCCATTTTGTTGATTGATGAGTAACTGTTTTTATGACAAGCTCATGGTGTTAAGTTACATAACGAGACTAATACAGTCAGATTTGTCCTGAACATGGAAACTCCTTATCTTGAAAGAATTTATAGAAGCTCCTCAGAAAACATTCTCATTGTCATTACATGGGGGAAAAGGCAGAAGAAAGGGAGTTTTATTCTTGCACCTTTTCAAGTTTTAACTTGGTCCTAAATGGGAGCTAGTTTGAGGGATTCAGATACATTATAATTAAAAGGAAGAAAAATTTTCTCCATCTTTTGAGAACTGGCTGATGAATTATCCATCTGTGAACTACTAGAGGAAGAAGACATGCTTTCTATGGACTTTTTTAGTGTATTTTTTTCCACAGAGATCTAGGTGTTAGGAATAAATAAAATGGGTTTTAGAACTACTCTCTGTGTGTAGCTATAAATAACTTTTTGCTTCAGGAGTATACTGACTTCCATTTTTAAATAAGATTATTTGAAATATTTTTTCTTCCATCACATTAGATCCAACTCATTTTTGCATTCTGTATTGGTACTAAATTATCTTTCTGGCTTCATATTCTTTGACAAATCTTAGGCAAATTCAATTTAATTTAGCAAGAGTGACTATAGATGCTAAAGTTTAACTGGTGACATTTCAAGTAATTTTTATATTCCACTTATATAATAATAATTTTATATATATTTTAGACACTATTACATAAGCTTCTTATTGTATAATATTCCTTTATAAAGCACTTTTTCCACCCTCCAAAAAAAAAAAAAAATCAACAGTTCTCCATTGGCTTTTAAACTGTTATACACAAAAATATTCCACATGTGCTGCATCACCAAAAGCAAATGGATTATACTTTTACAGTGCTCAGCAACACTGGAAGTCCTGGAAGTTGAATATTAAAGGAGAAGACATGCAGAAGTGCCTTCTGGGATCAAGGTAAAAGGCCTTTCTGGTACACCTAATGTTTTATATTAGAGTTAAATGTCATTGAAAACCTTTGAAGCAAAGTCCTGTGTGATTAAATTAGGTGTCCTTCCTCCACCAATGGGCACAGAACTGAACCTTGCCAGGCAGTTCTCTGTAAATCACTCTGGGGCTCACAGACATCTGTGTGCCTCACTGAATGGAACATAACCACTCCCTCACCCTCCTCCAACTGGCAGCAACATCTTGGCTGGTCTAAGATGAGGGTAAGAGAGATGGAATTGCTTGCTTCAAACATTGACATTAGTCAGACAAAAGACAAGTAGTTCCAGTTTCCAATAATGCCCTCTAATCTAGTTTTTGCAATTTTACCAGAATAAAAGAAATTAGATTAGCAGAAGGAATATCACCATCTTCTTTCCAATGTGCAGCTGAATCCCTAAAAATGTCAATGTTTTCTAAGAAATTCAAATATATGAATGATATCTTTCTGCTCAACTTTGGATCAGAACAGGCTGTACATGTCTCTCTCTCTAAACAGACACTAAAAATCCACCCCAAAATCCAAAGGAAAAAAAATTCCCACAACAGCTGAAGTTGAATACCTGGGGAATTTGCATACTCTGTAATGCCCAATGACTTTATATACAAAAGATTAACTATCTGGATTTGTGTGTGGTATTTATGTTCTGTACTTGGAAATATTCTTAGTGTCCAACTGGGATTTGGGTAGACTAGATGGCAAAACACTTGACTCTTGATTTAAGCTATATATCAGCATTCTGAAGTTAATGGGAAGTCATTGTACTTCACATACTTCAAAAACAGAACAAAATTTAAATTACCAATAAGAGAGAATATGCATTCCATGACAATTTTTTGAGCTTTTGGAAGACAGAGAGCATACTAGATTTTAATTGAATAGATGGGCTCAAAAAGTCCAAAATAATAATAAAAAAAGTTATTTCTTGTAACTGGGTTTATTTTTGGAATAACTGCTTTGTTTTGTCCCATGAGAACTGTAGCTCTGATGCTTCCTGAATAGATCTTGACCTTTTCAAGTGCTCTTTGCTAAAGAAGTTACCATACAGATTACATACCCTAAAAATAGTAATTCAAAGGATACTTATGAATTTTAATCCCTTTCTGATTCCTTCTCAAGGCAGTTAGCAGGCAGCAGTGATGCGAAGCTACCCCTAACAAAACTTGTATCTGGATAGAATAATAACCCTGCAATTATTTGCTGTATCTAATTAACTGGATATAGCTTTTGTCATGCTTTAAGTCAGAACTGAGGGTTCAATTAAGACTTGTATAAACCCTCAATTCCATTTGTCACAATACCTCGCCAGTTCTTTGGTAGGGTCCTGAATGTTTGGCATAGGACACAGACCACTTGCAGAGACATCATTAATGAACGGTAATATTGCAAATAACTAAAATTGCAAAAAACTCTGAAATTATAAATTTCATTCATCATTTTCCAGATTTGGTTTTTTCATCAAAGAACAAATCACTAAGAACAGTAGTTATTACTAAGGTTAGCTAAATGGACAGACTCCTTCACTCAAAAGTCTGAGGAACAAACAATACTCAAATAGATCTAAACTATTCCATTCTGTTTTGTCCATATCTGCTGTTTACACAATACAGAATCTACTCCTCTCTCTGAATCTTCAGACAGGAGCGGAGACAATTAGATAGTTTGGTTTTGTTTTGTTTGATTTTGAGTGTTTGTGGTTTGTTTTTATCTTAAACCCATACTTTCTGGATTTCAGAGAAATCTAGCAGTCTTCTAGCTGCCCTTTGGTAGCTGTAAGCCTAAATGACAGATACAAGACATTTGAAGACAGCTACACGTTGAGGAATTCTTGTGTCTGGAGATGTATCCCTCACCACTAGACAGGTAAGTTTGCGGATCAGAGACACCAGAGCTTGAAAAGGTATTAATTCATGGAGATCATCTGACATTTTGTCTGGTGCCTTCCAAATGCTTCCTGAGGCAGAGTTCAGTACCTAAATATGGAGTAATTAATCTGTCCAAGCTGTTGATGAAGCCACAATGCCCTGGAACATGCAGTGGTTCTTGGAAAGGATGCTCCATTATGATTTTGAGTCTGCTTTTTCCAATGTCTGCTGCAAACACGTCCACAATTCAACCTCTACCAATCCACTACAGTGATTGAATTAGAGGAAAAACTGTTCCTGGACCATATTCATTCAGCTGTCCCTAAGGTTCTGTCTTTATCCAGTGGGGTCCTTCTTCAGACAACATGACAAGTAATAAGAACAGCCCTATGCACTGGCTCCAAACACTACAAGGAATTACCTCTCCTGCAGCTTGAATATAAAATATCAAAGCCACAGCTCTATTTCATAAACAGGGAATGAGTACCTTACATGCTGATGGATTTTTTACTGAATGTAATCAGGCAACTATTAAGAGTTTAGAATTGACTTCTCTGTTTTACCTATGTGCTAAATACAGTGTCATTCTAGTCTTTTACGAGAACCACATGGTCTGTTTATGAGATATCTTCAAATGTTATTTTTGGATCTTTTCCAGTCTACGTGTCTTGATTTTACAATTACACTGTTGCTTTATATAGCTCTCATTTAGTCCTTGATGGACTACAGACATCCTGTTTGCTGGCCTATTATCCAGCTTCTTATCAGTTCCACTTTTAACCATTATTTCAGAGAGTATCTCTTGTCATTGTGCAACTTTCTCAAAGTACAGTGTTTTAATCTAGCCTTTCTAAAACAACTTGTTCCAAGCGCTTGAAGAACGTTTTCTAACTAAAGAAAATAAAGCACCTTTTAAAACAATCACACAGGAGAAGGCAAATAGATTAAATATAACAATATTATTACTTCGATCACATAAAACAGAAGTATCTCTTGCATAAGCTCAATGCCTCCACAAATTATCACACTTAAAGCAAAAACCGCCAACAAATTACATTCTCCTTTTGGGCATTTCTGTGGCACTGGAATTTATTTTCAACTTGTCACCAGGGTTTCAAGTGTGATCTGACCAAGAACCTTACACTAGATAAAAACCTCCTTGTAAATGTGCTTGTTCAAGCAAAAGACAGGTTATAATTTTGATTTTTTTTCCTGAAGAGACATGTTTTCTCAGATTGAAGCAAATAGTCTGTTTGCAGGCATTGTGCTCTCCATGCTGCATGATGAGAGAAAGCAGATATAGCATATATAGCTCTGGAATTACATTTAATGTTAAAGGGATAAACTGCGCTAACTATGTTGTAGTTTTGGGGTTTTTTTTAAACATCCTGTTGTTCCAAAATGCCAAGGTTTAGTACCAGCTATTTGGGGAGCTGATCATAACAATCATCATTATTACATTACATTATATTACATATAACCTCAGCTCAGACACAACTGATTGATGTCAACTGCTCACTGAGAAGTATTGCCACCTGGGAACCAAACATCTGTAAATATGCTACTCCCACCAAATAAAACAAAGTTACCCTATCATCCTCATCAGAACACTTTGCATCACCTCAATGACATGTATTTTGCTGATGGAATTACACCAAGGGATGCAACTCCCATTATATAAGGAGGACATGAGGAATGAGAGTTAAAGATAGCCCCATTTAATGACCATTCATTATAGAACAATAGCTACTTCCAAACTAGTTCATGGCAGAGTATTTTTTCCTGACAAAATTCTTATTGTGAGAGGTAAGGAGAAAATTGGGAGTCCAGGATGGCTGATATTCTCAACTGCTACATACAATTAGATCAAAAAAACCCCCACTTTTTGAGTATTTATTAAAAGTACCTAAAGAATTAAAAAAAAAAAAAATACCTCAATCACTGCATTTCTCAAAGCAGTCAGCAAAAAGTTTGCTTTGCAATTTTACCAGAGACAGTAGAGAAAGAACTGCAGAATTATTCTTTAATGGTGAAAAGTGTTTTTAATGGAAATCTTCAAGAACGTCTATGATCTATGTCACTGTTATAATTCTCAAGCATCAGCTCCTACTTTCTCCTATTATGAATCCAGATCCTGAATTGTGCCAATATATTTTTAAAACACAGCATTTGGACGTGCTATGCCATCCCAAGACTGGAAAAGGGCATTATGAAAACAATATAGAGAACTTTCTAACCAGGAGGTGTTAATATCAAGTGTGAATGTACAAGAAATTAAATCTTAAAACCTATTTTTCTACTCTTCTTTAGGATTTACATACCTTTTTATCCTCCATAGTGACTTAAAAATGTTGTTGTGTTGATAAAAATATAAGATTAATCATCTGTGTATCATCTGACTTAACAGAATTGTTTCTGTACCTAATAATTGGGGAAAAGTGAAAGCAGAGTTGATTTTTTCCATCTCATTCTTTGATTTGAGACTGAACCTAAAAGAGATACACTTTCACACCCTTTGGGGAAAGAAATACAAAATTAATCTTCCATTCCTGTTATGCCTCTGTTAGCAGCAGGGTATAAGGTCACACTGCTGCCTCAATAAAGATTGCTCAACATCCTACGCCAAGTGATGTGGTCCTGCAGAGTATGAACAGCTTGTCTATGAAAGAGACTCTGGATGCAGTGGCTCTATAAATACCTAGCCTGTGCAGTTAATAAGGTATATCAGCTGGCAAAAGGTCTTGCAGATGACTAAAGTCTATTGAACAGTAGTTTTCCAGCCTTGTAAAATTGCTCTCCCACACCTTCTCCTTAGAGTTCACCCACGCACGGGCATAAATCCGGATGGAACTGTAAATGCCCAAGATGCAAGGTGCAAGACATAAAAACAGGGATTTAATTCCCACTTCCTCTCCATGCCATCATCCTCCAAGATGGAGGATACAAAAGAAGGGGTGGGTGGTGTGGTGGTGGTTCCATAGGCACCTGAAAAGCAAACATTGCAGCTACTGACTCCCTAAAAAGGCTGGGAAGTGCCTGGATCACACAGCTAGCATCACCCTCAATATTACCTGTGTTTTTCCTTCTCTGTGTCTATTCTATCAAGTTGCATTTGTGAAAGAATCATAGAATATTCTGAGCTGGAAGGGACCCACAAAGATCATAAAGTGCAACTCCTGGCCTGGCACAGGATAATCCCAAGAATTACACCTTGTGTCCAAGGGTGTTGCCAAATGCTTTTTGGACTCTTTGATATAACTTCATGCCAGTCCCATTGCTTGTCCCCAGAGATATCAGTGCCTGCCCCTCCTCTTCCCCTCACAAGGAAGTTGTAACTGCAATGAGATCTCCCCTCAGTCTCTTCTCCAGGCTGAACAGACCAAGTGACCTCAGCCACTCCTCATACAACTTCCCCTCCAGACCCTTCACCATCTGTGTTGCCCTCCGTTGGATGCTCTCTAGTAGCTTTATAACCTTATATCATGGTGTCCAGAACTGCACATAGTACTTGAGGTAAAAGACTAGGAAAGGCCTAGAGGGAAGCCTAGGACAGAAGCTGCAACTATTTGAAATATATGCAGTTCTAGTTCCTTCTCCCTTTAAAGGGTTTCCACTTACCAACCTCACTACTCAAGAATTTAGAAGATTACAACTAATGAACCTCATCAAATATTGGCAATTTCCAACACCAGCACTATAAAATATTCACTTGCAGGACCTTAATGCACATCTTACAGGTCATGTCAAAGAAGAAAGTGGGACAGGTAAGACACCAGATCTCCTTCCACCCCAAAGACAAGAAAACACATATGCTGTGGCTTCTTGCAGCTGAACACAACACAAAAGCAACTACTCTGGCTAAGAGGGAAAAAAAGTCAATGTCAAAGGAGGAAATATAAGAGCAGGGCAATTAGCTTTCTACCATCCTCCAAACCCTCCAGTGCTTCATTTTCAGCCCGTTCCAAGATGCAGTTTCTTCCTTTATTTCAGACACTAACAAAGTCATGGAGGAGACATTCGTTGTTATTGATTAATATGAGCTTTTAGAACATACCATATTCTTTGAGTAGAGGTTCTACAGATCAGCTACGTATGTGAAGGACCATCCCTATTGTTTTGTTTTGAACCTGGCTCTGACTATTTATTGTTAATTTTTGCTGTTGCTTTTTTGCTCCTCCTCTCCCCACAATGAATAGGAATGAATACGGCAGCAATCTTTTGCTCACAGCCAGCGTGCTACAAATGCATCACTGTCAAGTCTCCTCTTCAAGTTGTCTTCTTGCCCTCAGTCACTTGATTGAACACTTCAGCTCTCTAGATTTCTACTATTTGTAACAGAAAATAACTCAGACACTTGTAATTCAAAGGTGAAAGCACAGTACTAAAACATCCCAAAACAGACAATAAAGCATCCTCAAAAGCCCCACCACAACTAGACCAGAATGCATGACCTTTTTAGAAATTATGCCTGCTTTTGTGCCCTACTGTTCTGGCTACTAGGAACAATATGATTTATTACACCACATAATCAGATTTACAATTGGGCCTGCAGTGGTCGTATTTTACAATATTTCATTATTGACTCCAAAAAGGAGGGCAAGCTATAGGCCCTGATTTAAGGGCTTATACATTTCAGGGAATATTTCAGGAGAAAAAGAAAAATCTCACACCTTTGTATTCATTTACTCACAAAAAACTTTCAACCTTTTCAGCTTCCCTCTTTATTGACACAATAACACAGTTTATTTACATGAACACCCAGGCTTCCCTAGCTCTTGCTCACCAAACCAGTGGCCAGGACAGGCCCCCAAGCCTCCAGCTCCAAGGTCTGGTGTATTTTTTTATTTGCCTTTGATTACACATCTCTAATCTTCACATAAAAATACTTCACACAGTTCCTTCCTGCAGTTTGTTCGTACACTCACAAACCAAGCTGACTCTCAGCTCTTCTGCTCTTAACTCTACAAGTGTCATACTCCCCACTATTCCAATAATAATGGAAGTCCCTTCCAATACCAAGTTTCAAACCTTTTCTCCAGAGCTGTCAGTCTCTTGCCTTATCCTGCCATGAACATCTTTAGCACTTTAGCGATAAATCAAGCAAGTTTCATTCCTCAGAGTCTGATCTTTAAGAAAGAGATGTTGTATTTATAGATCATTTTAGAGGATATAATTATATAAGGACAATTCAATAATTATGAGTCATTGTGGATATGAAAAGAGTAAATCATGTTAAAGAAATCTGGTTACTTTTAAAAATGAAAAATGTTATTAGCCTAGATAAACCAAGAGTCTGACTTAGCTGGGGTTTTAAAAAGGTTCAGAGGGAAGTCAAAATGATGGATCATTGTTATCACTAAGGAAGCTTTGTTGTGGATGGAGTAAATCTTTATTAAAACTTTTCTCCCAATATCAAGAACTTCTGACCCAGCATTCAGATCTGAAAGTCTGTATCCTGATGTCTGACTCTTTCCCATCCTTGATAGGTTTGGGTTTTTAGGGCGTCTGGTTTTCCTGTAAGAATGTGATAAGTTCAGTTGACTCCAGATCTGATGCAGTTGCCTGCCTTCAGGTTTGAGCAGTACCAAGGTATTAATTACCCCCAGAAAAATGGGATTGGATGGAAAATGGAAAGGCAGCTGCTGAGAAGTGAGGTCTCACAGGATTGTAGATTAATACCAGCAGATTTTCATATTTTATTAAATGGTCTACATAAAGCTGTAATAAGTCAGATCATTAAATTTGCAGATGATACTAAAATAAGCAGAGTATTTAAGACTCAGAGGGATGCAAGAATAATCCTGACATTAACAAAATGGGCTCAGAGGTGAGATAGGAAATTAAATGAGTATTCATTTAATGCAATGAAAATTGACACACTTCAGTAAAAATAATGTTCAGGACACATACTGAGACAAAAGTTAAATTATACTAAGGTAATTTATATGTAAAGAGAGAAAAAGTTATGAGCTATTCTTGAATTGCCATTCATAGTTTTAAATTCTAAGAAGACATGACCCCTGTCCTAAAGAGATAACAGACTGGCATAGACAAAATAACACACTGTCATTTAACACAGTAAGAAAGAGTGTCTTCCAGTACAGTACAGAAAAGAGAAAGAGAGACCTCTGGACCTGATAGTCTCTAAGATGGCTCAGAAGAGTGACTGTAATGGCCATTGCCACATTTGACTTTTGCTATTCTCTTCAAATTTATGTCTGACTAGAGGCTACTTCAAAGCTACACAGAATATTGTAAGAAAAGAGTCCTTAGGTATGAAAATAGAAATGTTATATTACCAGCTATCTGAATAATATTCAAGAAAAATAAATGCCTTTTCCTAAGAGAAGACAAGGACACCCCAGCTAGCAAACAAACAAACCCTCTCAAAATCCCAGCCTCTTAAAGTAGGCCTTTAACTCTCTCTTAAGGTTGCAGAAGGAAAAAGATAGGAGAATAAATCAAGCAGAAAGCCAGCAAGATGCAGAGGAAAGGGCAAAAAATGGAAAAAAAAAGAAGAAATCAAGAACATAATGAAACAAACCTGCAGGCCAGCTAAAGACAGAGATACTTTGCCCCAGTTCACACCAGAGAAAAAGCAACCCCAAAAACACCACAAGAGGCACCAAAACACTTTTTAAGTATATAGTAAAAAGACTGTGAAAGCCAAAGTTGTTCTTCATTAATAGTATTGTAACAGCTTGTCATAATACATACCCCCAGAGGGGGTATTCCACTCCTTTTCATTATACAAGTGAAAAGTCTGAGGAAGACTGAAAGAACTTTACCTCACAATTTCCCCATTGAACCATTTATATTAAGGGCAGCAGGGTGCCCTGCTGTACTTGGTTTAGACAAACATCCCCGCCTAGTCTGTTAGCAGCCCAAATTAACTACAACCATCTACAAACATGTAGAGACTCAGTAGACCTATTGTTTGTTGCAATTTGAAGAGCAAAATTTCAAGGAAAAATAACAGCAGTGTTAGCAGAGGAAAACTGCCAAGGTCATATGATTCATTTATTTAGGAGCTTAGCAACAAAGGAGAGCTGTGAAATACTGTAATAGCAATAAACCAATGGATTAACACAGCATCAAGCAACATCTTGAAGGAGATCAAGGTAGTAAACAAAATGAAATGCAGTGACAAGAATGAGAATAGGGTGCTCAGTTCTTAGCAGTATGAAAGAGTGAATGAATGGCAAAGGATCCACATCTTACAGCAATATAAGAGGAGGGGAAAAGATGCTAGCTTTACCTCAGTTAAAAAAAACGGAAATAAATTTCTGTTCCTTCTTTAATGAAATATTTTTTGGTGTCTTTCCTGAATAAAGGATGAGAACTCTGAGTTTTATAAACAATGTTATCCTAAAATATTTAAGCAAAAAGTAGAACAGTTGCAGGACATAATGAAGTACTTCTTAAGATTCCCAGAAAACAAAATAATTCATCTAGGATACACTGCAGTGTGAAAAAAAAACCAAAAAACAAAAAACCAGTGACTCATACTGGTAGGCAAGCACTCTGATTCTCTGATTCAAGTTTAGAAAACATAGTTTGATATGTCTGTGAAAGAATTACAGTAAGGGTATCAAAATCAATCAAGTCAGGGGATATATAAATAATACACTGTATCAGGAAACATTGCTCCACACAAATAAAGGGCACAGTGATGTAAATGGGACAGAATCAGTTAAAATATCACAAATCCTGATCAGTAAAGATAAAACCTCGTTTAAATATAGACTTACCGGGGAACAAACCCATTGTGAATGAAGAGCATGCTAGGTGTCAGGGTGATGGAATCACACTCAGTAAATACAAGAGCATCATCCATCAGTAACATCTCCTTGCTGCAAGCACCGAATTAAATCTGCAAAATATTTTATCTTGATCGCATCTGCTGTTAAATATCAAGGTCTCAGCTTGTATATGAATACATACAAATGATACCATTAAAAAGTCTAATTTAGCAATAATATTTCCTATGCAAATCTCTGTAATGCCTCAAATACGATAACAATTATATGGAATTAGATAGTTCTTGATAGCAAATGCCAAAATTGTGGGTTCAATGCCTGTATGGGCCATTTACATTCAAGAGCTGGACTAGATGCTCCTTGTGGGTCGCTTATAACTTAGAATTTTCTGCAATTAATCTGTGCTTCAGTTACTTTAGAAGGTGGAAGATACACAAAATCCAAAATCTTAATTTCCTGCTCCTTTTTTGTTGTGTCTCCACTAACACTTTCCCTCACCC
Source organism: Rhipidura dahli (assembly GCA_013399225.1). Taxonomy (NCBI): domain Eukaryota; kingdom Metazoa; phylum Chordata; class Aves; order Passeriformes; family Rhipiduridae; genus Rhipidura; species Rhipidura dahli. Next base: position 1,753,440 of record VXAC01007212.1, on the reverse strand, counting down.
CATTACATCACTCACCCACACAGTTGGGCCTTCTAGATGTATTCTACTTTTCTGTTTGCAGGAGATGATAAGAAAGGAAGTATCTATTTCACTTCTTTCTCTCACTTTATACCCTAAGAATGCATGTATTACTCTGTTTAGGACAGGAAGAGCAAGGAACTCTGATACTGCAGTCTACTACTGATACTTGTACCAGTCATGTTCAGAAGCAATTCCAAAACATCTGCTTTCAAATTTTTATTCTAAATGTATTGATGATTACTTTTCCCATTGTATTCCTTGTCAATTAGTTCACCAGTTTCTGGTTTTTATTGTTCAATCTCTGAAGACTCAAAGGTTATATGCAAATGGACCTTTAATTCTCTCAGGTTCTGGTGTGCACCCCAGTTGTGTTTTGACTACCTGCTGGCACATGGCAGGAACTTTTCACTCGCTCCCTCACTATGACATATGATTATGCCAGTCTGAAAGCAGTATTGTGTCCTCAATCTAAACAAGAGGAATTCCCTGTTAATTCCAGCTACTATGCAATCGACAGACAGCCTGGGAAAACCAGTCGTAATACCTCTTAGCTTTTGGTTTATTTTCTACAAAGATGACTCCTTTTGCAGTCTTCAAATAGCCCCTTTTGACTGCTTTTACATATAGGTGACTAATATTGTGGTAATATGGAGAGGGTCTCATCAGCATCTTGTAAAAATAGCATTAAGCCCTTTCCCTCTTTACAAGGAATTTCTCATTGCACACCACCTTCTTTCTCAATCCTTTAGAGACCCCTGGAACTGACTAGCAACCCCAGCTATTCCTTCTCAATTACACTTTGTCACTTTGAGTTAACAGCAGGCTTTTGTCATTAGCCTTTCAGTGAATGATATTACTGTTTGTGTTACTAGAGTGCATTAATTTTCTGTTATTTTATTTACTGAAGATTATACTATATCCATATCTGTCTTTCCCAATGTCTTTCAGCCTTATCAGGTGATTTTCATTTCTGCACTCAAACCTTCTGTGCCAAGGTAATTAGAGAAAAGTTAAATAATAATAACCTCAAGACTGAGTCTCTAAGAGTCTAATATTCACTCCCAGGGTGTTTTTTATCAGCTTCATCAAAGAAAATTAGAACAGGTGAACTGCATGAGACCAGAATTCCCCTTTTACCTAATTATTTAGGGAAAGTATATGATTTTTGTGTTGAATAGCCCACAAAAGATATTTTTTTTATTCCATAAATTCAAGTATTTTTGAACTCCATAAACACTTTCTGTGTTAATAATATTCTACAACTCTCTCTACTCTGAGTGTAAAGTTCACTGCTTAATTATGTGGTAGGTGAACTCCATTTACTTTTGAACCTAACAGCCTATAACTTCATTTGCTGTTACTAAATTTTTCAGCATTAAAGGAAGTTAATGAGCATCCCTTTCTACTTGTGATTTTATACACCACAATCATATTATTTTTCCTGAGGGTGAAAAAACCTATTGTATTTAGTCATCCATTTTTTTCTGTTTCCTTACATACTTTAATATTACTGCATTTATCACAGTGTCTCTCGAATTTGCAGTAATTGTTAAAGTATTGATAGATAATACACTGTTCTTGTCTAAAAACATCACTTATCCCATGGAGAAATGGCAGCAATTTAATCTGAAGTGACCTTGCTTTTGTTAACGATGCTGCATTTCATTGTTTCCTATTTACCTGAACATTTTTAATTTTTTTTTATGTCTTAAACACTTTTGAATCCCACTAAGGTCAGATTAATGTGCATCAAATTACTTCAATTATTTTCTCCTTTTATCTAATAGAAGTGCAGTATCTGTTGTTCTCCAGGGATGAAAGCATCCTTATTGTTTCATTGTCTTGGAACACTAAATAATGGGTGCCCAAATCTGGACTCATTAAGCTTACCTAATTTTGTTTCCAAGAGTTATTCACTTTTTATATATTCAAACTCACCAATCGTCCTCATTTTGCTTTCATGTTCTACGTCTTCCTCCTAATTTAAAACTGAAACAAGGCATTCATTTGTATGTGTAGACATACTCTTTGAATTTCTTTTCCCATTCCTTTTACAGCTTCTGAGCTCAATGTTTTGCAGCTCTCAATTGATCTTTACCAGTGTAAAGCTTCCTAGGTAAAGTTTTCTTTGCTGGAGTTCTTCTTTTCAATTCTTTCAGATTTACTCCTAGTATATTTTTAACACAACTAACTATTTAGTTAGGCTTAGATCTTTCCCTGCATATTTGTGTTCTTTATTCTCTTTATATTAATAATAATAATAATAAAAATGATTTTTAAAATCTTTGTACAAGCTGTTTAGGTGCTACTGTTTAGGAGAGATCATGCCTTCAAAGAAGTGCCTTTCTACCAGCTTGCACCACCATGGATCTAGTGATGTACCTGAATTAGCATGCTACCCCCACAGCCTGGACAGTGGGGAAAGTGATGTAACAGGCATCCAGGTGGCTCTGCACAGAGCTGTGCTCTGTCACAGCTGAGATGAAGGGGGATTTTAATAAGCCAGGACAGGCTCGGGCAGGGTATCTCTGTCCTGTGCTCTCAGTACACAATGTTCCAAGGAGCTTATCACCACAGCACTGTGCAAATCAGGCTGGAGCCTTTCTGAGCTTAATGCACCCAATTGCATGATAGAAGAGCAGAGGTCTAAATACCTTTTCAGAGTCTGGTTGAGAATAGTCAGGTATATTAGAAGCTACTGGCCATACCAGAAACAGATACAGATACATACATAAAATTCCCTTGTGGTGTTCCTATCCCTCTGTTTCTTGTGATTTTACCTGCTAAGTACCCAGCAGAGTTTTACTCATTTAAATTAAATAAATTTCTCCCTGGATATCTATCTCCAAGCTTAGAGAAAGAAACTTTATGCTTCTAGTATTTACTCTTATATTCATTTGTGCAGCCCATCATCTTGAAAGCACTGATCAGCAGAGAAAAGTGACTCTGCAGTGTTTGCTCACCTGAACTGTGCCATGAAAATTGTCCATAAAAGTGAAACTGACAGAGTGCCGAACCAGCATTATTTTATGTAGTGATATTTGCACAGAAAAGTCACAATGTGCTAACCAAACTAATTAATTACTTCCTGTTTTATTCTTTTACAGACAATCTGAAAATACTAAAGAGTATGATAGAATTCCTCTTAAATAGATTAAAGGTGTGCTTAATTTGGATACATTTTCATTATAAAAAGTGTCTTTACAACATTATTAACATTTCATTTCTCCCCCAGGCTCTGTAAAGGCTGAATAAGAATGGAGAACATACCACCAGCTGTAAAAATTGAACATTTCTCACTCAGCAGCAGGAAAAATGGGTATGTGATTTCTATGAAAACAGTAACTGCATTATAAGTTGTTTTATGTGGTATATTCTGGGGTTTATGCATAGAAATCTGCAAAACAAGCAGTTCAGAAAACGGTGAAGTAATGTGAGGCTTTGTCAAGTACTTTTACACTAAGATTGGTTGAGTCAATTACATTTGCTATTCTAAGATCATACTTCACCTTTTCATTCCATAGTAAGTTCCGTGTCTGACTAGTTCCCTGGCTGATGTGTGGGTTTATTATCATAATGGAGTGAATAGGATATAGCCAAGTTGCTACTGGGGAAGACACACCAGAATAAATAAAAGCAAAACCAAATTTTAAGATAGGTGAAACAATACCAAGAAGTAAAATCCCATGTAAACCTTTGGTTGCCTGAGAAAATAAATTTTCTTTCAAAATCAGAATTAACTGAAATCAAATTATATGCAAAAAACCCGAACCAAAATAAAACCCTAGCAAAAAAAACTAGCAAAATCTATAGTGTGAGGCAAGGAGGAAACCTCCTGCTTCTTTTGCAGAGAATTCCTTATCATATTTTTGTAGAATTGAAGAAGACAGGAAAAGGCCCTAAAGTCACAGCTTCCAGCAAATGTAAGTGAAACTTTCATATGAAGATATTCCTCATAGGCCAGATGTGTATGAAGAGAGGTGGCTTGAGGAAAATGTGCATTTCTCTGGTGTGCATTAAGGGACTCAGAGAGTTCTCAGGAGAATAAGGAACAAGCAGAAAGGAAAGGTTCTGGAAGAGTCCTGAGCACTTGCCACAGCACACTCTCCTTTACACATTTCAGATCTCCAAATTTCTCCTAGAGATTTTGTGAGGTAGCATTACTCAGTACTGCCTGCTGTTGACACCAGGGACTGACTGCTAGAGATGTTTCATAGTGCATACGCATTTAAAAAAAATGTAAATGCATTGGGTAATTCAGTGCAATGTAAATCCATTGACCATGCTAATTGTTCATCAGTCTTACACCTCTGGAGAAGTCTAGGACTGTAAGCTCTGAACAGACACAGGCCATATTCTCAGTATAATCCATGAAGATGGCATGCTTATTCGAAGCAGAGTTAATTTCATTCCAAATACTCTGGATGGCTGAGTCCCTTTGACAGCACAGACACCAGGTATCATTGCTCATGAGGAAGGCTTTTTTGCTGACTGGCTGACTGCTACTGTACCCACTCTGTTAGATTTGGTTCTGTCAATACTTGTCAAAGTCTTGTGTATATCTGTAGAGAATTCAATTAAACATTGTATTTGTTTCACTTTGAGGTTATAGCTATAGTTCATGGGTTCCTTCTAAACAAACTTCAGACAGCTAGGGAAGTTTCTAAGTTCACACATCATCAAACAAGAGAAAGGCACAATTTTCTTCTTGAATCTGATTTGAAATGCTGCTACATTTTTTTCTTTTTTGCATCAGTATTTTCATTCTTGTGTATGTTTTGATGACAGATATATATGTATGCTTTTGTTTAAACTAAAATTTTTATTGTCCAACAATTTTGCTTTCACTAATATACACTGGGATTTTTTTTTCAAAATATTATTCTTCAAAGCTCCAATAGATGTCACTATCAAAATATAAAAGAGAGCTGGCTGTGTAATGCAGTCAAAGAGAAATACAGCAGGGAAGCCTCACTTGCTGGACTGCTTCAAACCTCCGCATGAGAGCACAACTCATTAAGCCAGACATGGAAGTGAGCAGCTGCCAGCCAGCCATAGGGTGCAAGTCCTTTCATTCTTTAAACCCTCACTGTTAGATCAAAAATATCTAATAGTTTCACTAAACATGAAAGTAACGCTGAACCTACTGGGCGTTTGGGCTAATAAGCAGTTTCCTGTTAGGTTTTTTGCTCTCTGCCCATTCAACTTCAAAAAAAATGACCTATCTTTTCTTTAGCTCACTTTGCACATTACTGTGCTGTGTTTTACAAATGCTCATTTTTCCTGTTGGTTTGGATCACATCTGGAGAAAGTCTGCTGTGAAGCTTTACTACTGCTTTTGGAATGACATGTCAAAACATGACAGCACTGCTTGAAATGGATAAGTAAAGCTTATAAGTAAAATGATTTCAGAGCTGTTTGCCCATGCTACAAAAATCTTTAAGCTTTTGTACTGAGCAAGAAGATACTTTGTTCTTTTATCTAACCTTTAAGTCTTTGGGAAAAAACCACATATTTTCTGTATGAATACTGGAATCTTTCACTGTTCTGAAAAATCTTTTTTGTACTTCTTGAAAGAGGAGGTAAACTCTATGTAACTACTGTCTTACCTCTACTATATGATGCTGATATGGGTCCACTAGCTCTCATGCCTTTGAAAACTAGCTAGTTTAAAAAGGAAAACAAATTATTTATTTATTTTTAAATAAATGCAAAAATATGTAGCCCCTAAGTCTTGGGAACACGCATGGGAACAAGAGGTTTTCCAATTTTAAGAAACCTCGTGGCTTTTTCTATAAATCTCTGAAGCTTGTATGGTGAATGTCATTTTGAACAAGTAGTAGAGAATTTTCACTGGTGCAAGTTTGACAAGTTTGTCCTTGCATCAGGACCCATCCCCAAACTAAACTGTGCCACAAGATGTCAGTGCAAACAACTCCTATATTGGTGGTGGCTCCATATGATTTGCTTGTGAACCTTGTTCCAGTTTGGAGTTATTTTGAGCAATAAATATGCCCAAAGGTTGCTAGTCTATTTAAAAGCAAACAGTTGAATGATGAAGAGAAGAATTGAATAATTTGTTGCAGAATGACCTGTCCAGCCTAGATCTCCACTGCTCATGTAGGAAGTCTTCTTGCTTTGTCTAGAATCCTGGACCTGTGCATTAATTCGCAAACACAGACACTCGAACAGTTCTGCTGAAGAGAAGTCTGTGGCTTACAGTCTAGAGAACCTTTGTGTTAGAATACAAATGCCTTGTAAAAATTTATGCCTGAAACTAGAGAATTTATGATATGCTGCTGCACCTACCTTTCAAACCATGTTTTAAAACAATTTGGCTGAGACACAGTTTAATGAGCTTAGGATGTGAGGGAATTCAATAAAACAAAAAGAAAAAAACGACCAAACACAAAGGTCAGCACAGCTACCTACTTTATGTCAGCCAAAGATCAGGCTCTTTTTAGTGAAACACTGTAGGAATAAGGCCAAGTTACTGCTTCTCTCTCATCTACCTATTTTCATATTTTTTTATTCCAAGACCAGTTTTGATTTGGGATGATGGAAACCTCCAAAAGGTATAAGCATTGGGGCATGCTGGAGACCACCAAGTATGAGCACATACTACAGGTTGCAAGGTTTCTTCCCACCAGAAATGACATGACCTGAGTACATATAATCTAAAATTAGCTCTTAGGGAACACAGCAAGTGCCTTTTCCATTTGCTTTTTACCTGCTGTTTCTTGTGAGAAGGAGTTATTCTTGCATCTCTTATTAATAGTCTCTGATGTGCTACTGACAGCAGGAAATGTATCTGTGAGACTCTCTTCACATTAGACTCAGTTCATTATAGAAAAGAAGACTCCAGGTACTCACACATGGTGTCTAAGCAGTTTACTTGAGTGACCACCTCCAGAGATTCCGTAAAATGGGAAGACAGAAAGCAGGCTTAAACTGTACAGCATCCCTCTTGACTCTTGAAACAGTCTTCCACAGGTAATCCATTCACAGGAGATGATACTAGGGTCCTCAGCCTAGCTGGCTTTCCCCATTTGTGTGCCTTCCCTGTAGGAGGTGTAAGAAAAGCACTGAGACCTTTCAAAGAATCCAGGTGAAAAAAACCCAAAAGTAGCATTCTCCAATAGCAATTGCCATAGCACAGAAAATGGGACTGTAATAACCAGATTTTCTCAAACATCTGGAGAACAGGATTTTACCCAGCCTGTAATAGTGAAGGGCCTTGAGGAGAAGCTGTGTGAGGAGTGGCTGAGGTCACTTGGGCTGTTCAGCCTGGAGAAGAGGAGGCTGTGGGGAGACCTCACTGCAGTTACAGCTTCCTTGTGAGGGGACGAAGAGGGGCAGGCACTGATCTCTTTTTCTGGTAACCAGTGACAGGACCCAAGGGAATGGACTGAAGCTGGGGGTGCTTAGGTTGGATATCAGGAAAAGGTTCTTCACCCAGAGGGTGGCTGGGCACTGGAACAGGCTCCCCAGGGCAGTGGTCACAGCACCAGCGTGACAGAGTTCAAGAAGTGTATGGGCAATGCTCTTGGGCAAATGGTGTGACTTTTCAGGACTAGAAGTTGGCTCTGATGATCCATGTGGATCCCTTCCAACTGAGCATATTCTGTGAGTCTGTGATTCCATACTACCTATAGAGATAAAGAAAATAAAATGTCATGTTCACAGTGATCACAGGTATGAAAGCTCAAAAATTTTAGCAGGACTTTTAATGCACAGTTTAAAAAAAATAACATCTTCTCCAGACAAGCAAATAAGAAATAGAAACCAAGAAAGAAAAATATTTTTCAACATAATTTTAGCTCACTTCTCCTAATCAGAAGCTGTTTCCTAGGTGAACCAAATGTAAGAACAAAGCCATGAAGTGTTATTATTTTGCACCTTTTTAACTTTAGTGTCTGCTGAATATGTAGTCAGTAAAAAACATGGAGGTTATTACTGCAGGTATCCAGAAATTACTGCAGTTACTAGAGATCAGTTACCTTCTGGAAAACACAAATCTTCATCTACATATCCCATTCTGTCAGAGTCCAGACATAAATCTCTACATCTTAGAAACTAAACACATATCTGCTAACCAGACAAACTCAAGGACTCAGGCACTATTAATTCTGTTTCCCTGAGATCTCCTCAACAGGAAAATGGATCTTTTAGTTGAATATTTTCCACAGAGTATATTTAGACTACATAACTAGATTTTCCATAAGTTCCAGAAAATCTTCCAGAAAAAACAAAAACATCCCAGTGCACATTTTTGGCAAATTTGACTGAGCTCAGACTGTGCAACTGAACCTAAAAAGATTAATTACTTTTACTTATATTAATAGTATATTGACTAATATTTTATAACCCTTATTAACACTTACCAGTCATCACCACTGTTTCTCTCTAAAATCTGACTAAAAGACATCTGATAATTTCTTCAACATACTTACAAAAATTAACTTCATAGCTTCTACTCTGTGTTACACTGCCTAAAACTTTGTTTGTGAAATACTATCTAGAGGAAATACTACCTGAACTTTTGTTCATTCGGAAAATTCAAAAGAAAGAAATTTCTGAAAATACTAAAGAAGAGTGTTTTCTGATGGTGATTCACAATCATTGTATACAACCCCGTATAGTCATCCTGCTAAATGAGAAAATTACAGTAGGAAACATACTAAATTACCCTCTTTAGTGGATGTATTTATCACAGCTACAATGTCTAGTGGTCTATTTTGCTTAATTTCATTATCTTGAATGTAAGTGCAATGGAATCTGTCAGGACCATAAAGAGAAGTATTGAGAATATATGTCAAGTCCTCAAATGCACCAGCATACCATTTCATCCTCTTTATGCAAATATTGTTGGAAAAATCCCTGATGTGTAGCAGAAGTCCCATTTGCTTTGCACTTTCCCAAGGCACAGGGTAACAGAGAAATTCCTAAACAGGCAAAGCACAGAGAAAGCATTATGTACTGTTATTATAATAACATCCATCACCACAAATAGGCCAGGAGCTCTCTGTGGACCATCTCCTGTGTCATACCTCTTCCTATTAAATTTCTATTTTGAATGACAGTGACTTTGAGCATTCACTTCTGTGCCTGATAGGTTTGTACTTGTGATAGACTTATAACTGTGCCTGTGCCAGGGCACAGCACCCTGGCTGCCCCAGCAGAGTCTGCTGTAACCTGTGCTCCTTTCTTGCTCTGTGAGTTTTGCTGCTTGAGTCCATCTATGCTTCCCTGCCTGGAAATGCTGAGGAAAGGAGACTGGTCACCTCACCTTGATCAGGCTGCTTGACACGGTACAATGCCCATCTCTCAGATGTCTCTCAGCCAGACTCAGAGATGAGTTATTTTTCATGTATCATCTTAAGAGCTGGTTAATTCCTCAAGAAAAATACCACAGGTTTCCATAAAGTGCGAGGAGGAAGCCAGTAGTAGAATAGAGCAAGTTTTCATGATCCTATAATACCCAGGGCTATATTAGCTAAATTCCAACTCTACCACTGGGCTTTCTGGCAAGGAGAAAACATAGAGAAAATAATAATGAACAACAATCCTTCTCCAGTAGCACAAACCATTGATAACTGTTCTTCACTAATAAGGCCCTTTATACATATAGTACAGACCAGTTATCAGGCATAATTAATCATAATAAACTATAGGCATGAGACACTCACAGATTTTTCCATGAATAATAAGAATATTGATAGGAAAGAAAAAAATTTATTCAATTATATATCTTATTATTGGCCATGAAGTCATGAAGACATTATTTTTCTCTTACAGCTGTATTTCAGATAAAATAAATAATATATAAAATAAAACCAAAAGTGATCTGACCTTCAATGACAGAATTTGTTCTCAGAATCTCAGAAACTTGCCTTTAATTGCCTTTTAATTCTTCCACCAATCCCTAATCATCAGGCTTTCCTCTCTTAGACATCACTGTGAAATCCAGTTTATGGTCATAGACAGAAAACTGGGAATACTTGAGGTTTTACAAAAAAAAGTACATTGCTACATACCTACACTACTGCACTATATAACACTTTACCTTCCCATAAGGTTTTATTCTTTTTTTCATTGTGATTAAAAGAAGAGCAAAAATAAAATCTTTGCTTTCAGAATGATTAAAGGTAATGAGTCAGCCATGAGTCATGAGCAGAGAGAAGGTAAAGGGCTGTTAGATCTGAATCGCAAATGCTGCTACGTGAAGCAAAAATGTAATGCCATTATGTTCAAATAACAGGCTCATGACCTCAGTGCAGACAGACAGCAGCAAAAGACATGATCACACTCAGTAAGTTTGTAAGCTATTCTTTGATCTAAAAATTGTAGTTCTATTGTCTTATGGTATTTTTCTTTCCTGGCAAACATCTATATTTGTAATTTATGTGCTGATAAGCACTTGCATTCAAGATTTGTGGAAAAAAATATAAGTAGCAGAAAACACCACAAATTCCATAGTGCTTAAAATGTTCCATGATTTCCTTTATTATTTTAATCTCTTTTTTGCTAATAATTGCTAATGCTGGGCTGTCTGCCTCTGCCACATTAAACGATCCACAAAAACTGTAGTGATTCATCCTGAAGCAAAGAGACAGTGACAGCCAAAGCATGCTGCTGAAGGGACAAAAAGTAACTACAAGGAGTTAATAACAAGGAAATAGGAGAGGGAGTAGAAAAGGATAGTGCCATGCTAGTGAAATGTATATAGAAAATGAATCATTAGAGGAAACAAGGCAAATACAAGTGAAATAAAGAAATATAACAGTAGCAATGTATGAACAGTGTATCATGTTTTTTCGAATATTAGAAGAGCCTGTTGACTGATAGGAACAGTAAAGAAAGTAGGTACCTTTAGGTAAGTACTGACTCCCATTAAAAAAAAAAAAAAAAAAAGTAAAATATTTGTGCACATGAATTATGCCACTATGTAGCTCCACACATAACAAACCTAAGGAAAGCAGGAGAGGATATTTTACAAAGATGAATAAACACTAGAAAGACAAAGAGAAAAATGGGGAGAAAGAATAAAGGAGGAAGCAGTAAAAATATAGCAAGGGGTGGGGTGGAGAGAATTCATTTTGTATTGCTTTTCTGTGCCAAACCATAAACACAAGGACACTCAGCAGTTCATTTTTACTCAATGTTTCCACATTTTTCTGCTGTTTTCCATAGGTGGGGCAAAAAAGACAAAGAACCGAGCCAAGCTTTCCATTGGCCTTGATATTAACATGGAAGTGCTTCTCCAGTATGTGAGATATCCTATTTTAGCTTTATGTTGTGGTTTGTACCTGAGTTTCAAATGAGGTATTTTAACACTTGTTTTCTCTATAGGAAGAGAAAATCCTGAAGTCCACAGTACATCTCTTGTTTGCTTTGCCCAAACTGCTGGGGTGGAAGGCAACACAGCATACTGTGGTGAGGTCTGCTGAGAGTTTCTGAGGGTCAGGGGCCCTCAGAGAGTCAGCTTGTGGCCTGCTTTGTTTGAATTCCAAACTGAATTGCTGGTCAAACACCAGCAGGGAACCAGGAAACCCTGCAGAACTCTGCCTCATAGCCACTGTGTATGCCTGTGCCGGAAACAGAGGTTTTATGGAAAAAGGGTAGACCCAAGAATAGTTTTTCCCACTCAGCTTTAGCAAACCCAAGAGTTTAAAAACCATTGAGTCAAGCCTCATGTAATAACTAGGGTGTTTTAAAAGGGAAAATGGTACAGTATAAATTACCGATAAAAATGTTCTTGTTTGACTTTTGTATTTTGAACTTTCTATAGGTCTTGTTTTCAGCAGGCAAAAATATTTTTTATTCACACAATTGCAGGAGCCAGAGTTTTAAGAAGAACTTCAACTAAGGGTAACACAGTTTACATAATAGGCAGTGCTTTGAGTATTCTCTTAAAGTTACAATTGTTCTTGATGAACTCCATTGCTGAGACTTAGCTTTTTTTTTTTTGTCACAAATTAATGAGCAAATAAGAAAACTCCAAACAACTCTTACCTTTGGTGCCATACAGTTTAGTAGTTTCTAATCACATGACATAAATTCCTGAAAGATCATAGACACTTGTCTGTAAAAAGGTAGCTTTAAAATATCTGATCAACTATTTCCTTCAAATAACGTTTAAGTAATCCCACAGATCTGAGAGAAAACTGAAGACAGCAAAGACAACAGAAAGGGCCCTGAGTCCTTTGTATTTGGTAAGTACAGGTTACAACTTTCACTGTCAGCATTTATCCATGCTCTGTCAGCATTAAATGCTCTGATTTTATTATACCAGAAAGGATAAGATGTTATCCACTCTCAGGAGTAAGCAATCATGAAACTCTGTTAATCGATGCACTGCACCAAAGCTGGAGCTGCAGTAAATATTGCATCATTCTTGTTTTCATATAGGGAAAGCTGTGCCCTGATCCTGAGGTCAGCAGCAAGTTTTTCAGTGACTTCAGTGGTGCAGGGTCAGGTCTCAAGTGACAAAGGATTCAGCTGCTTACTTCTGGGTTTTCAGTAACTTGATATTGCTGTGTATGTAGTCCAGGAAAGGCCACGTGTAGGGATGTAACATCACAACAGCTGGTAGGAGCAGGGAAACCACTTCTTAACAGTCTTGATGAAAAAAAAGTTCTGTTTATCCACATTCTTCTCCCAAGGTGTATCACTGGGGAGTTTAATAACAAACAGGACCAAAAGGAAGTCTTATGCAACAGTGCAAATTGCAAATGTTATTTAGGAAGTTTCACACTTAGACATGTCAGTCTCTAGAATACTTTTGTTTCTAGAGACCTGAAAGAATGGTTTGCCAAAAGACAGATAGCTACTCCTACAATGTCTATTAGTTCTGCATCAATATTTTGTTCACTACAGTCCTCACATAATTCACCTTACTTCACTTGATCCCATCCAACTGTTCAAACCACACAATATGGCCAAATTCTAAAGAAATAAGTAATGGACTATTCAAAAGTTGAGGGGAGAAGGACAGCTTATCAAAATATCACTAATACATGCTAGCAATGAGAATTGTTTGCAGTTTGCATTAAATTAATTAAATTGACTGCTTGATATATATTAACTGCATATAATTCAATTCAGTGGCCAACTAGTCTCCCAAGTTTCCTGATTACTCCAACCCCGACACCTTTGGGATGATTGTTTCACTCTTTGCAGTGGATATAAAGACAGCATAAATTAGATCCAGTAGTGGTGTTAGGTGCCTAAAATATGTAATAATTTATAATTTAAAAAATTTGTGACAAGCAAGTTGACAGGGATATATTTACCTACCACATAGCCACTGAAAGAATGGTGCAAAAGTGTTTCTAAGAGCTTGTCCCTGAAACTTTCTTCTCCAAGAAGGGCAAATCCTAGCTTTCAGTCCGTAGCCAGAGGATTGCTTATACATACCCAGGTGATGTTACTGTAAAGCACAGGAGTCTTGGACACCCACCACCAGTCTGTTCAAGCCTTCAACCAGAGAAGCTGCTCTCAGACCCTACTGATGAGTATGCATTGGAAGAATGTTGTTCCTCTCCTGCACCTTGCTTTCAAACAACCTATACACAATGGCAAGTCCCTGGAAATAGAAAATTTGGATCAAAAAGCCCTTGGAAAAGCGGCAATTTGTTTGGCCTCTGCTTTAATGATTAGGCTGTCCTCATCTGACACATTTTATATCTGCTCTTGAAATCACATTCCCTTCCTCATGTAAATAAATGACATTCATTAGGACAGCTTTAAAATTAATTTAATTTTACTTAGTTCTTCATTGTTGTCCCTCTAAAATCCCCCCTTTCCAAATGCAGAAAATGTTAATTTTTTGTCTTGCTCCTGTCTCTTTAAAGGATTCATTTTGGTAAGGAAACTGCCTTTTAATATGATTCTTTTTTTATGTCATATTAAACTGACCATGTCATCATTAAAAATTTGGGAAAACATAGGTGCACTAACTCACAGGGCCACATAAGAAGTTTGTGGATTTTTCTGGAACCAGATTCTGCTATTTTTTAAATAATCTATTAAATAACCTATCATTAAGGTTCCTTGCAACCCAAGCATTTCCATGTTTCTATTTTACAATTAAGATGATATTATCACTAGACATTGCAACAATTTTATTTATATAGCATTAATGTGTTTCTGAAAATTTATTGTAAACATCCAATTACATAGACAGTGGCATGTTACAGCTAGAGACTGAAAACATGGGTTAATTAAAAGTACTTTATGTGTCTGAATCTGAGATGTCTGTTAGACACCCATTAACATCTTAAAGGAAAATGAAATGGGTAAAAAAACCAGAACACAAACTTAAACTCATTTTTAAATCCAGGTATTATTACTAGTTTGAAGCATCTAGGACTGACTTCATTTCTTAGCTACTTGACTTTAAGCACTTCTAAAAGGTTTGGAGCCAAATAAAGAGTTGGATGAGTGTGAGGAAAGAAAAACAAGTTAGATCCAGTATTTTTGCCAGTCCTGCTGTTTGGAGACTCCCTCTACCATTTGTATTTAATTTTCCTATCTTAGTACAAACCGTCTTTCCAACAGCTCCTGAAAGACAAGATGTGCATCTCCCCTGACATCACCCGGCAGGAAATTACCAGAAATTAAGGGCTCAGCCTTGCAAATATTTTGTCTCGTGAGTGAGTGTCAGTGGGATACCCACGTGTAAATCCTGGTTTGATCACTATCTAAAGTTGGCAAAGCAGGTGTATTCCGTAAATAACTCAGCCAAAACTGCATGTCTGCATTATACAACACATACATCAGCCAATTTTATTGAAGATGTTTCAACTCACACTAGGTCGAGTTATTTTATCATGCTGGTTTTAATAATTGCCTTGCCTCAACTACTCATCCTCATGTAGCTGTATGTTATGAACACTGAATTGGGCATGACATGGAGATTCTGGTGTAATTCAATCATTACAGAAAAAAATGACATTCACATATGTAGATGTTTAGCCTCAATAAGAAGACAGTCAGTCACTTTATACCAGGTTACATCAGATATGATTTTAATTATTCCTCTTGTGAAAACTACTTTTCACATATTATTACTAACAAAATCACTGCAAAAATGAAATTAGCTTTAAATGGTTTCTAAGAATTTGTAATCCTACGAATGTAAAAATCTATGCTGTGAATGAATATTTGATTTAAATTGGGGAGAAATTAAATATTTATTTTAAAAATCATATTACAATTAATATACGAACGACCCCTCACACA